>JAJJHQ010004838.1:319109-493434 GCA_021223825.1 Drosophila ironensis
AAAAAAAAATATATATATGTACATATAGTAAAACAATATATAAAAAAAAAGTCAAGAAGCGTCAGGGCAGTCTCTGCGAAAATTCCAAAATATAATAAAAAAAAAATTAAAAAATATAACAATAAAAGTGACAACCTTTCCGTTCGAGAGCGAAATGAACTGTGAGGATTGAATGCATGGTTGTTTAAAGGTATACCCAATCGCCTGCTTTGATGGGCAACTGTTTTTCCTACAGGGTGGGCCATTTAAATTTGACCCATTTGGTCACTTTGAACTTTTGACAGAGTTGACAGATCGTCGACAGATGGCATACCGCGTTGGAATCGTCGTTCGAAGACAATTGATACCATGGAATAATACACTCCAAAGGAACGTGTTCAAAGAGATCAGCGTTACATTGAAAATGGAAGCGTTTCCGACACCAAAAGGAATATATATTGTTGATCAGCATCTATTGAACGACGTGTTCATACATACAGACGGACAGACAGGCAGACGGACATAATATATATACTTTATGGGGTCGGAAACGCTTTCTTTTTCCTGTTGCATACATTATAACTTAATATACCATTTGTACCTTAAGGTACATGGTATAAAAATAAATGATTGATTTTCATAGTTTTTATATAGTTTTGTTGGATAAAAGACAACCCTTTGGGGTTGTCCAATTCAAACTTGTTCTCACCTGGAATAGAAACACAGGTGAGGGGACAGGTGCCCGTGTGCAGGTAGTCGAGGAGCACCCGGAAAGTGTCCGGGTCGAACTCGATGATGTTGAACTCGGTCT
Source organism: Drosophila ironensis (assembly GCA_021223825.1). Taxonomy (NCBI): domain Eukaryota; kingdom Metazoa; phylum Arthropoda; class Insecta; order Diptera; family Drosophilidae; genus Drosophila; species Drosophila ironensis. The sequence goes on from JAJJHQ010004838.1 coordinate 319,900, forward strand.
GGGCAAGTTTGGCCCGGTCCACCTTCTGGGCGTCGGCGCAGACGGAGAGGCGTGGCACCGCCAACTGGTTGCTTCCTGGCTTATCCTTGTCCTTTTCCTTGCTGTCCCTGTCTGCAATCGCGAGTTGTTTTTTTGGGGGATTCGTATACGTTTTCGGTTGTCGTTCGGAATCAGTCACCGGTAGCGGAGGGTGATCGTTCGGAAAATATATTGGTAAATGCAAATGAAAAACCGCAAATGATAAGGCGCAAAACGTCAGTTGGTTGGCAATAGAAAATAAAGTTTCCAAATAAAAAGCGTTAAATCGAAGGGGATTGCGAGAGCGACGAGGTGTTGTGTTTCGTGTTTTTGAGATGAAAGAATGGTAAAATATTGATTGTTGTTTAATCCAGATTCGTTTCGATTGTTGAATGACAATTTTGACAAAATTTTGATTCGGTTTTTCCCGGAAATTTGTTAAAGACAGGAAGGAGTTGTAATAGTAAGTAGAGTAGTAGAGTGCCAGAACAAAAAATGAGAAGAATACAGAGTCAGAAAGATATTCCAAATGGTATTAGTAGAAATGTAATCCAATTGTAAAATGTTGCTCAAAACAGTACAAATGCAGGCAGTATTTTGTTATCAGGGTGTTAATGACAATCTCAAACAAATGTTATGAAATGAAATATGGTCCAGATGGGTGGTGGCAAACAAAATTCCAAAGGTATTTTTAGCAGGCAAATTAAATCATTCAGCCAATTGTACAAACGATGCAATTATGATCCCAAATATTTAAGGCCATTAATCAAAAGTAACCGATTCAAAATCAAAGTGAACGAAAACAGGGCAGGAGAGGTCATGGAAATTGTCACCACCACCGCAATTTGGGGTTTGGTGTTCGTTCGTAATTACGTTTCATACAGGGCATTCGATCGGGGTGTATTTATAGAGAGGCAAATGTTGGTTATATGTTATATACACAAGTCGATTGGGATTCGGCAGAGCAGTATTTTTTTGTTTTTTTTTTTTAAAGGTGCGGCGTGCGTTTTTTTTGTAGTTGCAGGTATTAGTATTTCATTTCATTTGGGCATTTCATGGATGCAATATGTTGTTGATTTGGTTAGTTGAACGTTCGAGATGGGCGCAAAATTTACAAAGTTTCGGTATATATATATAGAGATCATTGAGAGGTATTAATTTGAGGTATATTTTGGTTATGGTTTTTGGTATTAATTTTACGGCAGAACGAGGACGCAGACGTTTTGGACGGTATTACGTAATGTGTAGGCGGAAGAAATCAACACAACAATTCGCACAGGAGAGAGCGAGCGAGCGATACAGAGCGAGCGATACAGATATTTTCAGTATTTTTGGAGTACGAGAACGAGAGCGAGAGAGACAGAGAGCGTGGAGAGAGAGAGAGCAAGAGAAAAAAGAAAAAACAAACAAACAAAGAACACGCATCGATATGGTTGCATTGCACCGACTGAAAACCCTTACTCGAACAATCTGTCGACGATATCCACTTCTTTTTGTCATCCGGATTCAATTGATTGGTATTCTTGTTCCTTATGGACCGGCCCCATCCGGCCGTAATAGTGCCCAGCCGGGAGAAGGCCCGCTTCACCATCGGCGACGATGGCACACTCTTCGGCCTAATGGAATCGGAGTCGGGAACGGTTAGATAGTTGTTGCTCTTGGGCTTCTGGTTCTGTGGGGACACCAGAGACGGGGCCGGGCGTGCGAAGATCTCGGCGACGGGAATCTGGGGCGATCCAAACCCAGTTTGGATGCCATAGAGCATTTCCTATTAGTTAAAAATGCGATCATAAATACAATTAATAAATGTTTAGTTTAGAATATAAAGAAAATGTTTTGTGGGGTCAACCAAACTCTTCTTTTGGAGTTTCACACAAATTTTGTAAGCTAAATTGGATATTTTTATTTGTTAAGAAGTTTTGATCGGGGTCACCAAACAGTATGTATTGCTTTGAAAAAGAATAGGGTATAAAAAGAAGAAATTCTTTAAAAGGTGTTTGAAACATGAGTTGGTGTAACGTAACAAAAATGTTAAACGAGTCTGGATATTTAGAGAAATATAGTACATATCGGGGTCACCAAAATAGAGGTTACCACATCTTCGTACTGTTGATTTCGCAGTTTTACATATATATTTAAAAAAAAAATGTATTAAGGGCAATGTTTAAGATATTTTATATGGCTTTATGTAAAATTTTAAAAACTATTGCTGGTAAGCTATAGGCTAAAAGTTACATGTCCAATTCATGACCAATCTGATGAATTTTGTGTAATGTTTAAGTTTAACCCTTAAAATGTTAATTGCATATTCAATTTGAAAGTTGAGATTATGGGCCTAACTTTACCAAGTTGTTTGTTCAAACCCGCTGATGTCTCAGGAAATGATTAAGTAGGGGCACATATTTATTACCTGGAAAACACGACTGCGGACGCCCAAAATGGCCCGAACTCCGATGAAGCGCGCCTTTTGCTTCGACTGGCCCACGAGGAAGACCACGTCAAAGAGGTGGGAATTGGTCAGGCACGATGGTTCTTCGTTGAGGAAGACGCGGGTGAAGTCCTTCGCCAGTTGATCGTAGTCCTCGAACTGATCTCTCACAGAGTCCAGCAGTGGAGACGAGGGCCTCATGTGGCCTGTAAAATGTGATACAATTTATAAATAGCCCAAAAGTGACCTAAATCAAGATACAGGTTAGCTGTTTTGGGGTTGTGTTTTTTCGCTGAAATGCTTAACAAGTTTGTTGAAATTGTTAATTCATTCGCTTCATGCCTTCATGCTTTCGTGCTTTTTGTGCTTTCGTGCTTCTCAAGTACAAATTAAATATACTACGTGGCTTTTGTGTAAAGTATATACTTTGAGTCTGTAATCCTTTACTTTTGCACTTCATTACGCGTGGTGCTGAGGTGGCAGCAAAGGTCTTTGCAGCCACAATGGTTTCCGTTCAGTTGCTAAAACTACTTGGCAGTCCTTTAGTGCCATCAATCATGAAACTTTCCACAGCCACAGCCACTGAAGATGCTGTCCATGTCCTTTGGATTTGCGAACAAAGGCAGGATAACCAGCAGGCAACAATAAGGCAAAGCGAGGAATACACTTTGTTTTTTAGTGAACACATTCACAATAAACTGCAGAATCAAAAGGGCTTAACTAAAGCTAAAGTGTGGATTTTTCCTCTTCTGCAATATAATAGTTTCAAGGGATTGTTTAATTTATAACTTGTTGATGCCAAAAACGCACGATGGCAAGTACGCTTTTAAGTTAAGGTAAAAGAATTGATACAAATTTCCACACAATTGCATAACTTGTATGCATAAGAAAGATCCAATTTGATGGATTATTTATATCCATTAAATGCCAAATAGAAATACATTCACCAGCCCCTTTGAATTACTCTAATAGAATGGCAATGAAACTGGAATATCTCCTTTTATTTCCAACTACAATAGTTAATTGACTGCCCTAATATTCGATGAACTGGTTGCTATTTATTGGATAAAACATTTATGAAATTTGACAATCCAATTAGGAACTCAGTTTGATATATTCTCACGCTTGTAATGGCCAAAATATATGCATAACCAAACGTAGCGTATGCGAGTGGAGAAACAGAAGTGGCTGAAATAAAGGAGCTGCCTGGCAGCAGCTGCCATATGGAAATCTTGTTATGAACTAGACAAAGCACCGCACAGCAGCCCTTTTATTGGGCCCCCTTCTCTGGGCATATATGGCATATACATATATAGGTATGTATGTATGTATATACACATAGAGTAATATATATGCACGTTCTGTTGGATGACTGGGAGTCTCCGGGCTGATAAACGCCTGGGAAGCACATGTGCCGGGGCGGTTTTATTGCATTTTGATTGGAATTTATGGATGGCCAAAAGGGGCCATTGTCTGCAGGTGATTGCAAGTTATTGCAATCGAATAGAAACACAATGGACGCAATAATTGCAAGTGTATCTATTGATTTGCCTGTGCCTCGGCAAAATATAATTGAGTAATCTGTAATCTGGTATCTGCGAGATACGAAATTTATGCAGTTCCCCACTGAATTGGCATCCAGATGGCAAGGCTGTAATTTGCATAATTTTAATATGCATACTTCCGATGCGGAAGGCCAAGGGGGATCACCACCACTCGGTCTTTTTTCCAGTTTTCCACCTTTTTCCCTTCAAGTGGACACATGAGTGAATCGAAATCGAATATTCCGGATACAAGAGTTTCCGAAGCATAAAAATTTGGTCAGAGTATTCTTCCAGGGAAGTCAATTAAATTGAAACCGCAATTAGTTTGCATAAACATATAGTAGGTACTCGAATGTATAATGAAATTGCTTGAACAAACAGGCTATTTATTTTGTTTGTTGTGCGCTTGAATAAATCAAATTAGATTTGTGTGTGCAACAAATAGCAACAAATAAATAACACGAACAACACGAAAATCTAAACAAAATCACAATCACAATCACAACAATTCAACAACAACAACAGCAGTAACACCAATGACACCAACAACAACGACAACACGAGCAGCAGCCTTGGCTTTGGGGGAGGTTGGGTGGGTAGGAAAAGTCTTTCCTTCTTCGCTGATAAAATAATACAAACATGAACAATATTTCTTATTGCCGGACACACAGCACACGAGACATACGGAATAAAATCAGAGTGGTTTTTCTTCTTTTATTTCGAGAGGGGGACTGTCGGCCGGGTTCAGAGTTCAGCGAGATAACGGGAACGAGCAGATTTTCCAAGTCCAGGGGATGGAAATGGGGGACAGGCGAAGGCGGAGGCGGAGGCGAAGGCAGAGCCAACGGATTGTGTGACATGACTGCGCGCTTCCGGTGGCCACACAAACTCACAGCCGGATGTGTTAATGGCGGAAGCGGATGTGTCAGCGTGTGTCTCCCGCTCCATCTTTCTTGCCGGCTCCGCTTCGCTTCGGGGACATTTTGGGCGAAAGCTCCAGACCAGCCCAGGTTCCAACCCGAACGCAAGACAAAACGATTAATCAAACATACGAACGTACTCGTACTCGTACAGGAGCCGTGTCACACAAAAGGACACCAAATGCAAATGTCGCCTGACTTTACTCCATTTTTTCGTCCCCATTTTCTGTTTTCCCTTTCGCTCGCGGGGTCACAGTAATGTCTGCAATTTGTTCTCGCGATTTGTTTATAAATCTCCTCCCCAAAGTCGGGGGAAAAGTGTAAAATCTAAATCATTGGGCTTTGGCACCAACATGAAAAAGGCAAGTGCAAACAAATCTTTTGGCAGGAATTTAACATTTCTTTTACAAATTAATGGGGCCAAACCCTAAATAATGTTTAGACTGCTAGCTTGTTCATAAAAAAACAAAATGTATGTCAGTGAAACCCAATAAAAGCATTTAAAATTATATTAATAATAAGTTATAGAAGGGATTGGATATTGTTGAAACCTAGATTGTTGGGTCATCATTTTATAGAAGTTCTGCGCCTCTGTTCGTAAAAGCATCTATTCCAAAAAGCTTTTCCTTGGAATCCTTTCCCAAAATAATTTACATTGAAAATTATGCAGCCCCCCATTTGCATTTGGTGGCATTTTCGTCGGCAAAAAAACGGGGCGGGTTGATTTTAAAGAATGGAAAAGTCATTCATCAAAGCAAACAGGCACACAAAAACTGAGTAAAAGCAGGCCTAAGCAAAAGGATACATGCTGGAGAAGGATTTCCGGTTTTTTAAGGGGTTAAGGCGTAAGGGGAGCGGGGAGCGGGGAGAGAGGGCTGGATGGCTGGGTGGCAGACATACTATGCCTCACACATAGGTGCAACATGGCACAACATGATGTGTGTGCTAGAGACGATGTTGATTGTTGCAGTTGATGTTGTTTTTGCAGCAGTTGTTGCAAATGTTGTTGCAGATAGTTGTCATTTTGCTGCTGTTGTTGTTGTTGTTGTTGGTTGTGGTAGTGGTGGTGTGTTGTGTTGTGTGTTGCTGTTGTGTTATTGTTGTGTAAACCAACAACCGGCAGTTCCAACTCCATTTTGTTGCAATAACAGCAAATATTTTGCGTTGCATGCTGCACATGTTGCTCGTTGGCTGCTGCTGTTGTTGTTGTGTTGTTGTCTAGGACACGGGCATGCAACATTCTGAAATATTCATCCTCACCGATGGGTCGCCAACTGCCGCGCCGATATGGCTTCGGTATCTGTCCGGTTTCCGCGTGATTTGACAAATTCATCACCAGATCCTCGAGCATCTGTGAGCGCGTCCTTTCCTGCATCCTCGCGAATTTCGGTGCCGAATACGAGGCCCTCTCCCCGTTCACGATCTTCGTCAGCAGCCACTCCCTGTTTTGGGTTTTTGTATTTTTTTTTGGGTTATTTGTTGGGATCACGGGCAAGGTTCGATTTGGGTTGAGATTTTATTTGTTTAAATAAAGTCTTCGCTACTCACCGGAACATGGGACCTTTCTCGAAGACGGACTGCTCCCACAGATACGGCTTGTAGGCTCCCACCTCGTCCCTGGTGACCACGGACACCTCGTATCTGGTGGGTTTGTGCTTGATCCGGGCGGAAACACGAACCTGAAATGAAATTAGCATTGAGTTTATTCTAAATCTAGCTTTATGTAAATGTAATTTCATGTGTTTTTAATGATATTTTAAAAATATTCTAAAATTTTCAATTGATATTGAATATTATGCCCGAAAACTTCACTTATTTTGGTACTAAATATAGCTATCGATGCATGTACTGTTGATATTTTAAAGTTTAAACATAGTTTAAATTAGATTTCTGTAGTATCATTTTTGAATTTAAATTTTTACAATATTATATATGCATATTCATATGTAGATGTCCTAATGGGATGTGTATTTTTTTAATTGGTTGACGAATTGGCTAAAACCAGTTGGTGGTTGCTTACCAGGATAAAGGTGTGCAGGAAGTGACTCTTGATGCAGGCAGGACTGAATCTCGTATTGTCCGCCTCCAAAAAGACCACGCACACGATATCATTGCCTATATGACGTTTGCGTTGCAACTTCTGTGGATCGTGCTTCTCATACGGAAGCAGAGTCGAAACGTGGAACATGATCTCGATGTTGCGCCAGTTCGTATAGACGGAGAAGAGACCTAAGAAAGGCATATATTTTTTGTATTATTATATATGAATTATAAATAATTATAGACTGGTGTACCTGTCAGGTCGTGCACCGTATCAAGGCCACCTTTGTATTTGTCGAAGCCGCGCAGTCGAACTCTATCGCCCAGCAGAGTGAGGAACTCGTCGAAGAGCGGTGAATTTTCATTATTGTCCAGAATTTGCTCTTCGGTATACTGATCCTCTTTGACAAATATGACGCCGACTTTTAACTCGGATTTTATAAAAACCTATCGGGAATTAGAGTTATTGTATGGTTATATGCTATATGTTTTAGGGGTAACGCACCTGATCTAACTTTAATAACTCCTCTGGCGTGTCGGGCAATTGTCCTAACGTTAAGGGTGGATTTAAATTAACTTCTTTACCTAAAGACCTAACTACCTCCTCGCGATTATATCTAAAATTGGAAATTTGTATTGGTTATGCTCTATATATTTTAATATGGAATAGAAGCTGTTTTACCTATCGGCAAACACACAGGACGCCGGTATCAGTCCATGTACGGTGTAGGATCCCGCTCGCACCAGAATGCGGAACTGGTCGCGCCCATTGAGGGTCTCCTGCTTGATGGAGAGGATCACCGGGCCCAGGTCCTCGTCGCTGGTGAAGTAGTTCCAGTGCTCGGTGCCGTAGAAGTACTTCTCGTAGGTCTCCTGCTCCACGGAGATCAGCTCGAAGGCGCCCTGCTGGTCCCACTGCTCCTCGATGGTGGTCTTCTTGCGGGGGCTACAATGCGGTTGCAATAGTACTCGTACTCTTTAGCTTTTCCTAAACCTAAACTGTATTTTCGGGGGGTATACAAACCTGGGCGTAGCCTCGGAGTCCTCGTCGTCCTCGTAGAGATCGCTGCACTCGCGCTCCAAATACGCGTCGCTGGCACTGCCCGCCCGGATGTCCTCGTGCTCCGAGTCGCTCTCATCCCAAATGGTATGGGGAGTGGGCATGGTGATCTTCTGCCTGGAGCACTCGATCCAATAGCCCGGAGTGGGCATCAGATTGTGCGGATATTCCTCGCAGAACTCATCTGAAAGAAGGGTTGCTTATTAATGGATATTGGATATTTGTAGGAGATTAACATTTTCACCATTCCTCACAGAAGTTCCTAAACAGATTGCTTTAAAGTTTAAACCATTAACCATTTATCCTTATTTATCTTAATTGAATAAAGGAAAAATGAAAATACGTACATTTTACTCAATTCTTTGCAGTAATTCAAGAAATGCATGTTTCCTTTTAATAAAGAAACGCTTTTGCAGCTAAAAGACAGCCTGTAAGTGCATTAATTCTAATTAAATGAATTGCTACTGCTTCGGCTGTCTCGACTGCCTTGGCTGTCTTGGTTGCATCTTATTACTGTGATAACTTAATTTGTAATGAGAGGAAAAGCCGAAGCCTCCAGGTTGGCGCACAATCAAAGGTGGAAATAGGAGGTCCTCTGGCATTTGCTGGGCTTCCCAAGAATGCAAGTTTGATGTCAAAAGTTCTTTGGTGGCTGTATCCGGTAGAAGAGGATTCCGCTGGTGGCTCCGAGGATTTTAGTTTTCCCCCCGATTAGGCTGCACATTCCCGATCGGCCACAGGCCATAAACCCGTTGCCAATAGAAAACTTTTAGCCATCTCTTGCCGGCGGCAAGAGTCTTATGTCAAAGTTTTCGCACAACTTTTTAGCGGCTTGTGGCTTTTCGCATTCTCCGGCGGGGCTTTGAGTCTTTGACTCAGAATGCCCGCAATTCCTTTGCCAGGCAATTCCTTCAACTCTAAACAAAATAATTTAGTTCAATTCAATTAAAATGCAAATACCGTAAACGGTGGCGAGCGGCGCCTTGCGTTGCCTTGCCTTGCCTTGCGTGAGTTTTCCTATTCCCTTTGCCCGTCACTCATAAACTTTTCCGCCACCTTGCCCGCCCGTCCACCCCCGGCCACCCGAAGAAAACGTCTTCAACGTCTTTTCCATGATTGAGTTGGAAATTCGATGCGGCGCGTGAGTCAATAATGTGCCACAACTCGCTGGGCGGCACAGTGGGACAGAAATCTATGAAATCGAGGGGTCTCTATAGAAGTCTCTATTGGGAATTGATTGTCCAAAAAGGGGTTTGCCTGCCAAAGGGCTTTGCTGGACTTTTCATTCCAGAAATATTCATTAATTCAGAGAAGTTCAAACGACTCATATAATTTGAATTGGGCAAAAATGCCATATTTCGATAAGCCATTTCCCCTTTTTAGCAAAAATATTACGTAGCACAATACAACAATGCCACAAAATAGTATTTGGCTAAAATTAGAGCTGGTTAAACCCTCGATTCGAATAGATAATATATTGTACATAGTATTAAATGTTCCCCAAAAACGTCGACAATCTCCGCAAGCCTCCATTCCACTATACAGCCTCAAAAGGGATGACTATGGCGGTTGGCAGGATGTTTGGTGTTCTGGTTGTGGGTGCCCTGGTGTTGGTCCTTGTCTTGGATCCCTGCCAGCCCCTGCCATTTCTCGCATCTCTCTGAAGTCGAGAGATGGCAGTAAAACGCGCTGTCCTGCGCCAAAAAGGAACTATGATCTAATTAAGGAGCGCTGCCTCTGCCACTGCCACTCACCGTTACCGTTTGCGTCACATGTGCCACAAACTGAATTTTATGCCGCAAGTTTTGCTTGCCACCCACGCAGCTGCTGCTCCTGCTGCTGTTGCTGTTGCTGTTGCTGCTGTTACTGCTGCATATTTTTCGGGTCCCAGAGTACGGTCTGTGTGTTTACTATATATTATATACCGGATATACGTACACTGTTCAGCCCACATGGCAGACAGACACTGAGAGCCATAAAATGTTGCTCGGTCTGCCGCTGCCTAATTCAAATTTGAATAACTCGCAGCAGCGTGCGCCGCTAAGTAGGCTATGAAATCGCTTGCTCGCGGTCGTGCCTAGACTTTGGATGCCCTACCTACAAATGGGCACCACTAACTATTATGGCAGCCAGGAGATTAGGTGCTGTAAAAGCTGTGCCATCGAGTATTATTGGGGAATGTTTTGGACCAGTAATTTTAACGTTTAAACAATTTCAATCGCAATTTAAATACGACTATATGTAGCAAGTCGATAATGCTTCGAGAACCCTTCAATTTAAACTTGCAACTCTAGTTTGGAAACAAAATTAAGAGAACTATATCAAGATGCTTGAGCATAACAGATAGAATCCCTGCATTGCTTTGATGGATTTTATAATAACCTGTATTTTCTTATACGATTTTTTCTATACGAATTCAAGGAGCAATAACTGAGCTCACAATCACCGACAAAATATTCCCAGAAACTTGTAGTTGGGACTAAAGTCCCTAAAGGGTATTAAGAAGTCGTGGAAACGGGAAGATTACTTCTCACTTTCTTGAGTTTTTTTTGGGAGGACTTGTGTATCTGTAACCCCCGACCATACGGTTATGGTTACAACTGTCGGATGTCGAATGCCGGTTGGGGGTTTGGGTTCGGTTTAGGTTTCGGTCAGATTTTGTGCGCGTTGCGTGTAAATTGCGTGCACAGCGCCCGCGGATGTGCAATATATTTTATTTTTTAAGGCCAGTTAAGCCGCCCTCGCATCTTTTTTCGGGGCCATTTTGGGTCATTTGGATTTACGCATCACAGCGGCTCTGTGTTTCCTCTTGCCCTGCCTTGCCTTGCCTTGCTTTTCCCTTCCTCATTTTTCATGAGGGAAGTTTTTCGCTTTCCTTTTCCGAGTGGCAACTTCTCGAGTTGCAGCTGCAACATGCAACACAAACATCCAAATTGATGGCCATCGTTTGTTGGCCCTCCGGGAGCAAAGAAAAAATATGAAAACACTGGCTCAGAACGAGAAAGATGAGCGAGGAGCTCCATGGGCAACTATTTCATCTTCATGCTGATAATGGTAATAGCCGCCAGCGCATCTTCAGGCAAACAAATCGGGCCAACTGACACCGCTGCGATACAGTGGATACCGGTAGCTCGTATGCTGCACAACAACCCGAGCTGCCTTGGGAAAATGCAGAAAAGAAGGAACGCGCAACCGGATGGAAGCAATTTTAAAAAACCTCAATTAAGGAGAAATTCTTAGTTTTAAAGCCCTTGCCTTCCTTCCTTCCTGAACTATATTTGCCGGTTTTCTATGCGTTTCCACCTGATAACTACTCGTAGATTAAGTCGATTGCTTCTTATGCCCAGTTCTTATATGGCATTCGTTCAAATGTATGTAACAGATAGAAGGAAGCTTTTCGAACCCCATAAACTATATATGTATATTCTTGATCAGCTTCAACACCCACGTCGATCTAGCTATGTGCCTCTGTCCGTCTGCTTGGATGTATATTCTGCATAAGTATATGTTTGAGGCTAATCCCCAACACGAGCAACACAGACATGATAACACGATGTCATTTGCTGCAAGACAGACACGAATGGTTTTTAGTTTGACAATGAAACGTTAATATTCATGTGTTATTATATATGTATTACAAAATGAATGTTAGTATAACTTCAATGCCAAATCTATAAATTCTAGGTCTGTAAGGCCATTTTTATGTTTCACTGAGGCCAGGGGGCCAGGTCCAAATCATCTTCGTTTCTTCCTCCTTGGATTTCCTGCAACATCTTCTGTTTCTCAGCCTAGATCGTCAGCTTGACTTTCAGATGGAGTGGCGTCTTCCTGGCACAATGTTTTCCGACTGATGTAGATAAATGATGGAAAAAAGGATCTTAAGCCAGCGCAGCGATAACTTGCATAGCATCCGAATCTTCTCAGCCACTATCCTATGTGTCTTGCGTGTGCCCTCAATGGCCAGCAAGTTCAAGGCCGGTCGAAAGTCCTCGTGCAGAAAATTGTACAGCTTATCCTGCGCTTGAATAGCCACTTTGATATAATCCCATATTTCATCGCGAATGTCACAGAGTTGGGCCAACGTTTTGTTAAACATCTGAGCTAACTTGGTATCTTCACGTAAAGGGTACACTGCAGGCGATCAACAATAAAATGAACAATAGGCAAATTGTAAACAATGCCACGAGGTTATTTGAGGTTACTTACTTAAAGTAACATACTTGGCGAATGTGTTCGCATTTAAGTATACGTAATATGCAACACGCATATCACTAATAACACGACCCATGTAATCCATATTAACTCTTTTTTAATGTAAACACTACACAACGCGCTGATGTACTACCTTCAACAAGTTCCCGCCTGTGCTAGTGGTGGGAAATGCTTCGATAAGCTTTGTGATCTTTAAATTGTGATGCCATACTTTTATTGGGTTTTCAATATTGGGTTTTTATTGGGAATAATTAAAATCGAATGAAAAAAAATAAGAGATACTTCTAAATTGATTTATAGCGCTGGATATGCATTTCAGTGACCTATTTTTTGGGTGCACAAATATCGATAAGTGCCACTCTGAACTCTCTGCCGCTGCTTACCAGCACTGGAACGCAAGAATTTTTTTTAGTTGCAACGCACAATTTCCTGTTTTAAAAATCAGTCCACTCAGTTGATTCCAAACCTGTTGGAGATTAGAAGGAGCCGTTTAGCAACTGCCACAGCGAAGACCAAAAGATTTTAAAAGCTATTAGCAGAGTTATCGGGCTTACAATATCGCAGTCGGCCGAGACCCCCCGCTTTCCAACACTGAAACAAAAGTGCTTCTTTTACTGGTCGTTTGTTTACCATTTGCATATGTATGTAACAGGCATAAGAAAACGTCTCCGACCTCAAAAACCATGTATGTATGTATATATTCTTGATTAGCATCAAAAGCCAAGTCGATTTAGCCATGTCCGTCTGTCCTTCCGTTAATGTGGCTTTGTATAGCTCCCTTCCTTTCGGTATGATAAGACGCGAGCGCGGCTAGAAATCGATCCCCGAGAGAGTTGGAGGTAGTTAGGTAGTTGCTAGGCTTTGATCAAAGCCCATGGTGGGACACCAATGGGGTTTACCATCAGCAACATCATGTCGATTTGGTTTTCTTGGAGGCAACGCTTTTAGATATTGCTGTGATTATCATAGCTTTAATGTTGTGAAGATTAGACGCCTCTGGCGAAGATTACGGCTCTAGCTCCCTCCATCTCGTTTAATGAAGTGTTCAGGCATAAAGTGTACAGACGGACATGACTAGATCGTCTTAGCTGTTAATGCTGATTAAGAATATGCATTCTTTATAGGGTTGATAATATTCCCTGTTACATACTTCTTCTCCCTGTTACATACATTTGCAATAACTTTATATACCAATTGTACTTTAAAGTACATACATACTCGTTCATACATGGTATAACGAGTGCCTCGACTATAACAGCTTTGAGATTGTAGTCGCAACTTATTTTAATATTCAGAATTCTGTGATACCAGTTCAGCACGAGTTTGTTTTAATCATTGGCTACCACCCCTTGGACCCCCGCAAACGGCAAAATTCTGTGGCCTTTACAATTTTAAGCCTAGAGTCACTACATTCGGACATTAACTTAGTAGAGCCAATGTCTGTGTCTATCTGTGCTGCGAGAATCAGACGGCTACGCCCACTTACGTTCGAGCAAAAGACAAAAATGTTTTTGGCCAACAAGCTTCTTCACACACACACACCTGCAAACAGAAACTATGAAAATTTGTTGCGTCCACAATATAAATGGTAGTAATGGAATAAACATATTTTATTTGATCCGCAATGTTTATTCATGTTCTAAAAATCAGGTGGAAACTGAGAACCGGGTATTTATAGTTCAATCGACTATAATCTTACTTGATTTATTTGCCGAAAATGTAGTAATGCGTCAAAAGTATTAAAACAAAACCTTGCTGCTGCAAAGCGGTTTAATTTACTAATGGAGCTGTCAAGAATTGGAATATTCTTCGGACTGAAATTTAATCAAAACTAGCCCTGCTGTCAGCACGTGTCTAGTTAAATTTTGAGCTGCCTGCAAACGTGGCGTATGCGTAATTTAGTATTTGAGAATCATGCAAAACGTGAGCAAACATTTGCAATGGCCCCGGAAATTGAGATGCGATTGCGTTGATTTGTGTGGCCACACACGCGTGCTGCAATGTGAATTCAATTTGCAACAAACCGCAGAGAGCAACCGCAAATGGAGAGCTCTGTAGCTGCAGGTGTAAACATCAAGTGAACAAAATAGGAAGCGCTGTGGCGTGCGGGCTGTCGAAATGAAATTGAGAAGTTGGCAAATGAAAAACGTGAAAAAGGGCAGGAAATTCGGGTTCGATTTGATCCACGGAAATGTGGGAAAATAATTCTATTAGATATTCATTTATTTAGTTATGTGTTGGCAACAATCAATCAAATGGGTTGCAAACGGAAAAGCGTTGTCAATCCCCTTTTCAGAAATATATTTTAAGCGTTAATTATTAAAGGGCCACTTTGATAGAGATTCTGGCTTTAAGTTGCGCTGACTCATCCACTCTATCCATCCATCCATCCATCTGGGCAACCATCAGGGCATCCCTGCCATCCCTGCCATCCCCATTTATCCTTCCATCCACTTAGCCGGGGACTATTCAATTTTGTTCACGCTTTCAGGCCGGCTGGTCACAAGGATTTTTAAGGACACCCAGCCTTGGGGGAGCGACCCTGCAGTCGATTTTTTTTTTCAGACAAAGTTGATTTAAGACGCGATTTTGTATCGATGTTGACTAAGATTAGGGGCTCGAAAAGTTGATTCAAAACTACATTTCGTTTGGGATTGTTATCCGGTTGGAATGTTATTAAAAATATGAAAAAGCACAGCAGGAAAATATGTAAAAACCAACCTTTGAATAAATAATTAAAGAAGTTTTTGTATAGAAGATGCCTACAATCATTACATTGATTTCTAGTAGATGTAAGAGAAAATATCATCTTAAATTATTTTAAGTGAATGTAATATTTAACATTTCATCCAAAAGGATTCCTAAGGGATTAAGTTACTCTTGAATTGATAAAATTATGGTATATCTCAGTACGTTTAAATTTGCCTCGCCTGTTCCCGCCTTGAGCCCTGAATTTATATACATTTTCCTCGTTGCTGTGGCGTCCAACAATGCACTTTGACCCGGCGATGACTGGACGGGATTTGAGCGGCGCATTTAAGTGACACGGACACAACATTTCGCCCAACCCACTCATCTGGCGCGCTTTTTATGTTTTGATGCGCCCTGGAAATCCATTAGCGTCATCCCGCCGACCCGCTCCGCTGTCCTGGGCAGCCCGTTATCCTGCCGGCTCCAGTCGCTGCCCGGGCTCCCCTGCGGCGATGACAATTCCTTCAAGGATCACGCAACATTGCATTAGCATAAAGTGCCGGCCACAATGGCCTGACATTTGGCAAATGACTCGCCGGCGAGCGAGGCAGTTCCGGTGCCGGGGCCCCTCCCATAATCCCGGCGACATATGTAGGCGTCATGAAAAATATGCGGCAGTGCCCAGCAAGGCATTAAACTAAACTTTAAATTTTTAGTGTCCCAAAAGTATCAGCAATTCTCCGAGAGGTCTTCTTAGTTGAAAGCAGGGAGTGGAGTAAATTGAAACGATAAAAACCGTGCAAACATGGCTTACATTTAGCTTAAAGTCACTCGTGATTTAAAATTAAAAACGAGTGTAGTCGAGTGTCTCGGTTGGAGCGTTGGGCCGCAACAAATTTTCTCCAATTCCGCGGACTGACTTATTTTGGCAACACGAACTGAGATGAACTGAGGTGTTGTACCAATATCATAGCCGATTATGGTGTTCCTTATATGAAAATTGTGCACACCATTAAATTTCGCGATGGCCGATTTTAAAACCCAACTTTTTCTGAACTCTTATTCCCAGAATCAGAATATACAATTGTTTTTTGTCTATCTATTATAACATTCATGATTTAGGCGTTCATACGAGCAGACAGACGCGTTTATATTTATGTGTTATTATACGTATATATGTAATACAAAATCATTAAGTTCTAGGTCTGTAAGGCCATTTTTATGTTTCACTGAGACCAGGGGGCAGGGCCAAATTATCTTCGTTTCTTCCTCCTTGGATTTCCTGCAACATCTTCTGTTTCTCAGCCTAGATCGTCAGTTTGACTTTCAGATGGAGTAGCGTCTTCTTGGCACAATGTTTTCCGTCTCTTGTAGATACATGATGGAAAAAAGGACCTTAAGCCAGGGCAGCGATAACTTGCATAGCATCTGAATCTTCTTAGACACTTTCCTATGTGTCTTGCGTGCGAGGTTAATGGCCAGCAAGTTCAAGGCCGGATGAAGCCCCCCTTCCAGAAAATTGTACAGTTTTGCCTGCGCTATACAAGCCTCATTGATTAAATGCATTATTTTCCCGCGAAGGTAATAGAGTTTGGCCAACGTTTTGTTAAACATCTCAGCTGACTTGGTATCTTTACGTAAAGGGTCCACTGCGGGCGATCAACAATAAAATGAACAATCGGCAAATTGTAAACAATGCCACAAGGCTATTTGAAAGAACTTACTTAAAGTAATATACTTGGTGAAAGCGTTCGCATTTAAGTATACGTATACATATGTATCACATATCTCCTTAAAAACCAGGTCAATGAAAGAGTTATTATCCATATTAACTATCTTTTCTAATGTAAACGTTACACACCGCGATGATGTACCTTCAACAATTTCCCGCCTGTGCTAGTGGTGGGAAATGCTTCGATAAGCTTTGTGATCTTTAAATTGTGATGCCATACTTTTTTTGTTTTTTCATAGGGAATAATTAAAATCGAATGAAGAAAAAAAGAAGTTATTTATAGCGCCGGATATACATCTATCAGTGACCTATTTTTTGGGTGCACAAATATCGATAAGTGGCACTCTGAACTCTCTACCGCTGCTTACCAGCACTGGAACGCAAGAATTTTTTTTGGTTGCAACGCACAATTTCCTGTGTTAAAAACCAGCCCACTCAGTAGATTCCAAGCCTGTTGGAGATTATGAAGGAGCCGTTGAGCTACTGCCACAGCAAAGACCAAAAGATTTTAAAAGCTATTAGCAGAGTTATCGGGCTTACAATATCGGGGTCGGCCGAGACCCACCGCTTTCCAGCACTGGAACAAAAGTGCTTTTTGTTTTGTTCTTTTTTATACAATGTGCAAGCATAAGGAAACGTCTTCGACCTCAAAAACCATGTATGTATGTATATATTCTTGATAAGCCTCAACAGCCGAGTCGATTTAGCCATGTCCGTCTGTCCTTCCGTTAATGTGGCTTTGTATAGCTGTCTTCCTTTCGGTATGAATTCAGAATTCTGTGATACCAGTTCAGCACGAGTTTGTTTTAAACCTTGGCTACCACCCCTTACACCCCTGCAAACCGCAAATCTGTGGCCTTCTTAATTTTATGCCTAGGGTGACCTTATTCGGACATTAAATTAGTAGAGCCAATATCTGTGTCTATCTGTGCTCTTGATCCGCAATGTTTATCCATGTTCTAAAAATCAGGTGGAAACTAAGAAGCGGCTATTTATCGTCGGGGCAAATATACCCAAATACACCCGTTTGTGACCCGTATGCAGGTCTATGAAAATGAGATTTCCGTTGTCCCAGTTCCCAAATTGACTGCACCACATACTTTGGTATTTGCACAGTGATCTGCCCGTAATTTTTGAGTTATCTGCAACAAACACCAAGGGTGGCTCATGGCTAATGGCTCCAATGACTAATTCATAGCTATTTTAGGACACAAGTCTGGGGGGATGTCCCCTGCTATCTCTCGCCCGTCACTCTTCATTCCCACTCCATTTCATTTCCACTTCCATTTTCCCGGGCCCCTCCCCGAAAGAGGAAAAGCAGCGGAGAGAGTTTTCCCGCCCGTGTCAAGAAGCACACTTGACATTTTTTCTGCTGCCGTTTTTATCTTGCCATTTGAATTTGTTGCGCATCGTTTTTCGGGGCAGAGCTCCGCTTTCAGGAAGGTTTCCCCCCGTATTCCCCGTATTTTTTTGCACTCTGGACTTTCAAGGCATTTCCCTTTTAGCCACGGCTATTTGCTTTGTATTAAGCCGGCAGTTTTTGCTCTCGCCCGGAGCCGGGCCAGTCGGCTTGTTCAGCCTAAATGGAGGACACTTTGGGTGTCATTAATGATGTCAATGGCGACAATAAGGTCAGCAAGTCAACATTACAGTGCCGGGGGAGTGGGTCGAGTGGAAACTCTACACCAGCATTGCCTTATTTTCCTCTCGATTTGTTGTTTTTCTATTGGTTTATTTGCATTCCCCTGGATTGCTTATTAATTGTTGCCAGGCAAGTTGGAAATTGGTTTCTTTTTCTCGTTTTCAGGTTTGGTTTTTTTTTTGTTTTCAGCGTCCCTCCTGCATAAGTTCAAATTGCTTTTGCCACTGCTACGATTTCATCTCGATTTCAGCTCCAGCAGCTGCCATTTGCAGAAGAATTTTCCTCTGTTATCAAAAAAACAGAAAAACCAAAAACTTGGGGCCATAGGTACAAAGGCCGAATAACAATAGATATGGGTGGTTGGGCGGTTGGGTGGTGGTTGGGTGGCCACAATCGAGGCTGGGATGAACAAAAGTGGCAGGAGCAGAGGGAAACCAATTCCGCTAAGATGCAAAGGGAGTCGAAGGAATCGAACGACAAACGGCAAACAAAACAAGCGAAACAGCAAAACAAATCAAGCAAACAAAAGTTGCGGCAAAGGACACAAAGCTCCTGCGAATTCCGCTGCATTCATCGGTTACGAATGTCGTTGGTCATTAAAAGATACTTTAAACTTTGCCAACTGTTTTGCCAAAACAAAACGTAAACAATAGCAATGAAATAAAAAAGAAACTTGTTATCCCCACATCAATGTCAATTCAATTTGAGGGCAAAACAGTTTTCGTTTCAAGAGCGGTTTAATTGCTGATTATTTAGCATTTTAGCAAGAAATTCAATTTCGTTAAGCAATTTAAGCAATGACAAAGTACAGATACCATGTACCTTAATAGCGAGAAGGAGACTTTTCTAACCCCACGATTATATACATTCTTGATTAGCTTCAACAGCCGAGTCGATCTAGCCATGTCCGTTCGTCTGTCTGTCTGTCTGTCTGTTTATCGGTCTGTCTGAATGCATGAACACGACGTTCTCCGGGATGGTAAGAGCTAGAGACATAGTTTATTTTGCTTTAGATCCGTTATCTGAAATAGTATCTATGAGATGGTATAATCTAGGGATAAATTTCGTTGCATAGGTACTATTAAATAACATTTAAGATAAGAACATGGTGTCTCATTGTCAAGAAATCTCGACAAATATAACGCTGCCTTGCTATATGTTTTACTTTCATGAAATTTGGAAATTTGTCCAATAATTTGAAACAACATAGGGGCATACAATTTTCTTTAAATTTTCAGTACCAGCAGAAGTACTAGTTTTAGTTAAACATCCCTTAAACTTTCGCCACTCGTTACAGATATCCAGCGATTTTTCCGGCTTCATCTGAAACTGGAAAATTGAATCACAGTTTTATGACTCGCTTGGCAATCCTTTTGCCATCGAAGTTTGCTGACTGCCACATAATCCAGTTGTGCGATTGTAAAAACGAGGGCTCGAACGTGATGATAACCCTTTGGCATCGCTCAAAATGGAAATTCTCACATGTCACGCCGAACGGTTGCCACGTGACAGGACTGGCCACGACTCCCCCAAGGATTTGAAAATCCAAGAATCTGGTTGTTACCTTGGGCCAGAAATTCGCAGAACCTTGTCAACAGTTTGATTCTAGGCTTTCAAAACGTTAAATCATTGCTTGTTTCTTGGTTTTGTAGTGTTTTTTTTCTAGAATAATTCAATAATGTATCTTTTTTAAATGTTGGGTGTGCTTGAGTTAACTCTTTTAGATCATTGACAAGCACTGGATTTCTATTCATCTACAAACTTTGGCTTTTAAAATGTAATTTTCAACCATTATTTGTTATGTTAAGATATGTTTTGTATGTACTGCCATCTCGATATTGTGCTAATATTCTCAAATTATTCTTTTAAAATTATTAATAACTCTCTTGGAAATGGTTTTTGTTGATTAACTAGTAATTTCACTCACAAAACCTGCCTTGTAAAGTGTAATGATTTTCATGTTTGATTTGTGAAAGGAATGCCAGTGTGCCCATCTTTGTGAGGGGTGTGTAAAGTGCCAGTGTGTGCCAGTGTCCTTGTATATTTTGTTGGCTAGTTTTTGCTTGTTTTCTGTTTTCTGTTTGCAGTTTCTGACTGTTGTCTGAATCGCTTGTGTGTTCGAGTGTGCACTGGATGGACAGAGTTGGATGATCGCATCGCATCGCTTCGCATCGCCCGCGGCCATTGCATTCCACTTCACTTTCACTTTCACTTGCACTTGCACTCGCCTGCTGCGTTTCCGCTTCCGCTTCCGTTGCCGCTACCGTTTCCATTTCCGCTTCCGCACTCCAATCAGATTGCTTGTCAAAAAATCGAATTTGAATTCAAATCAAATCCACTGACGCCGATGACGATGACGATGTGTCCCTTTTATTGGGGTTTTTTCGTATTTTCTCCTCTTCTACTCGTATATGCCCTCTTGCCAGGCTTTTTATGTGTGGGCTCCGGCTGGCACACTCACTGTAAGAAGTAACACCAAGCGGCTCTGATAAAAAACGCCTGATGGTTACAATTTACAGTGAACGATGCCAGCCACGGAATTCTCTCACATGCAACGAAACAACGCGGCGTATGCGTGATATTTTCTCGGTTGCTTCAGTGCCTGTGTTGTGTTTTCTTTTTTTGGTTTCTGTGAGTACTGAGTGTGTGTGTGTGTGTGTGTGTGGGGAAACAAATTTTAAAGCGATTAAAATCTCTACCCAGGTCAAAAAAAATAACAGAAAAACAGAGGCAGAACCAGAGGCCCAGGCACAAAATTTCCTTATTAATAATTTACCAAAAAAAATAACAAGAAGTAGAAATGAAAGCATTAAAATTCATTAAAGCGCAAATATCAAATAACAGAAAAGCGGATAAGATAATAAAGAAGAGAAGCCCAGGAGGGAGAGGGCGAGGAAGCGGAAAAGTTGGCTTTCCTACGTTTTTCCGCCACTGACAAGGGGTTACCTGCCGCCGAGATGGCAGCGATAGGGCAGCACTTTTCCCTCCTCCATCAAATAGATGCGAGCAGTCAAATGGCCAAAAATTTGCCCCGGGCATCGGCAGCGGCCGGAAAAACCCAGAGGAAAAGCCGAAAAGGGGGGAAGGCCCTGCTGCGGCTGCTGCTGGGGGGTCCATCTCATGCATTTGCATAAAAGCCAACTAATTTTTTCGTTGCCACCCTGTTTGCGTTTAATCAAAATGAAGACCAGAAATTTGCGTTGGCCGCTGTAAACTACGTTGCCCCGACCTCTGGCCCCGACCACTGGCCCCGGCCCCGGTGCCGACCTCGACTCCGCCCCGGAAAATGTTTGATGTGTCAGCAAGTGGGCGCACATCCGGAGGGGCGGGGTTGTAAATTATAATTGGTCACAGAACGCTTAGCCAGCGGGGCAGCCACCTAAAAAAGGAGTGAAACAAATTCGCCAGCAGAAACACAAAAACACAAAAAAGAGGTCTAATATTTGGCGACAGCGGGCTGCTGACCTAGGGGAAAAATTAAAATTTATACACACTACAAGTTCTGTTCTGGCACTGGAAAATCTCTATAAAGATGAGCAGGCCAATCAAATATCGTTGCGTTTTCGGGGTGCCCAAAAAACTCAAAGCTATTCAATCGACCTGATTATCCTTATACTCAGGTATAAAGTGTAAAGTGTTGCGAGTACTTAAAGATACGAGTGTGGGTATGTTTGCGTCTTGTTTGGCGTTGATCTATTGAATTAGCGTTTGATTGCCCATCGATAATGAATTCAAACGATTTGATTTCTCTGCCATTTTCCCGGAAATGACTCTCATTGACTGAGCAAGCCATAAATGTATTTAAACTGAAATGCGAGAACAAAACAAAAGCCAAACAATAGCGAATCCAAATCGGAATCCAAATCCGAACCGAATCGTGAATGCCCTCAACTGGAAGGATTCGTTTTAAATAATAATTGGAAAACAAAAAATTGTAAAAAGTTGCGCGACCAAAATTATAAGCCCTGCACTTTCCGGGGAGTGCAATGAATTTTCCATTTTGTTGGCCGATCAGCCTGATATAACCAATTGTGGCGAGATTATGAGATGAAAGCAAAAACAGTCAGGCCAAAGGGGCAGAGGGGGAAGTGGGTCGGAAGGAGAAAATTGGAAATTCATGTTGACAAGTGGATGCTGCGTTGGCGTCGCTGCCGGCTTCTTCATGTACGTGATGGAAATTTCAATTTTCGAATTATGCGTCACTCGAAGCGAAACTTTCGAATGTGCATGCGAAACAGTACCGGCTGAGACAATACCCTGGGGCCCTCGAGCCAGCCAAGACATTCAATTGGGTTGTCCATGAAATCGTTTTTTACTCACCACAGCCTTTTGAAGCATTCAAACAGAGTTAGCTTGAGTATAAGACCTATTTTACATTTACGGATAGATTATTTTGCAAAATTGTTACCACTAAAGTGTTAGGATTCCTGGAGACAAGCTCGGAACTTTGTGCCTATTTTAAAATCGTCTTCCTACTTTATCCCCAGAGAGAAATACCTTTGTGGCAAGCTCTTTACCTTCCCTAGTTTTGCTAAGATATTGTAATTTAAGCATGAAAACCTAGTCTTTTGTTTGATACATCTGTGCCCCCGAAACAATGTAGGTATAATATTATATAAGGCTCTCCGCAGTCTTATATACCTCACCCACATTGAAGCATTCCATTCGACAAAGCTCACAAGATTATTGAAATATTTTCCTTTCTTTTGCCGGCGTGCGTAATCAGCAATTAAGGTTTATTGCCTTTAAAGTGCCAGGCACTTTTTGTGCGCTGTGTTCGCTGTTCGCTGTTGACATTGCCATTTCATGCCGTCGATGCGTTGGGAAAAATGGAAATACCGATTGTGACAAATATACAGCGTACTCGAGTACCGCGAGTGCCATTGGATTCCAGATCGATGGCCATCCTGGGACCGGTCGACCGGTCGAGTGCAGCTGCATAATGATCGTCCTGATCATCATGCACTTTTGTTAATCAAGTTACAAATTGGCCAATAAGCCGCTAAGGGCCAATCGGACGCACAGCACACACGCTTCGTATTCGAGGGCCATGGCCCAGCAATTTTGCGGTTGGCCAGAGTCCAAAATGCAAATGTCAAAAGTGGTCAGAAGTGGACAAAAGTGGCCAAAACCGGTTGTTCCATCCGCTGCCGCCCGTCAGCGGAATATTTGGACGTTGGAGATGGGTCAAGTGGCATAACGATCCGTTATTGGTTGGTAATTAGATGCCCCAGTACGAGAATGTGCTGTGGGCAGGCACTTAGGGTTTCTAGTTCAAGTACTTTGGGGAGCTGACTGTGTGTAATGCTATTTACTGCTGACTTGAATATAACAACAGATTGGATAGCCTTTTGCTCAAAGCACATATTTACAGGCTGCTAAAATAGAATGAGATAAACGTTTGCAGTCGGTTTTGGTTTTTAAGTTATAAATATCGATGTTGACATCGATGTAATCGATGTTTTAGAAATTATCTGATGTATCGATGTTTTTTTAAATATTGATGTCTTACAGTGCCTGTGCTTTGAATAGTTTTAGACGTTGAATACTTCAGGACGTGCTGTTCTTTTCGGCTATAATGATATGCAACCGTGGTTTTAATGCAGTCGTTAGTAAATGCCCAAAACAATGCGTTGTTTTATTGCATAACCAAACACCAAGAGGTACGCATTTTTGCACATGTAAACTTTAGAATATAATGCAAGCAATTACAAAAAATAGGCTTACCAATTCTAAAACTTCGATGTTAAAGCTACCGATGATTAGAGAATCGATGGTTTTGCAGCTCTGTCTTAAAGTGAGAGCAGGATAATGCGAATAATACCTGTTTTTCAGCTACCTACCATTAGCCCTAAGTTTGTGGTTCTAATACTAATAACACTTCAACATCAGTTGCCTGTATACTTTTCTATATCACTCACAACGCCAACATGCTTGTCGGCACTTGTCCTGGATTATTGCTATCAGTTTGTCAATCTTAAAATTATATGGTACTTATCCGCGTATCACTCTGCGCCCTCGCGACTTTCCATTCAATTTACCTGCAAAGAGAACAAAAAATAGCTCGAGTGAGTGAAACATAAATCACACATCACAATCATTCAGCGTATCATCATGTGGGGGGCCTGTAATTTCATGCTTTCACCAAAAACGCAACGCAAACTTTTGGGGAACTTTTGTGCCGTGGAAGTTTGAGATTCAGATACTCGTGCATAGATGGCAACCGCATGGAACTCGTGTTGTTTCTGGGATACTTTTGATGTTGAGATTCGTGTCATCGCAGGTGGAATTTGTTGCTCTGCCATGGAGTAAAGGAGTAAAGGAGTCGAGGGCAGAGAAAGGAGAAAGGAGGAAGGAGGTCCTGCCTGCCAGGGGGACGTGCTTTATTCTGTTGTCTGGTGACACGTCGCTCTCGCTTTTCTGCCCCCGGGGCATCATAATCACTTTGCAACCTAATGCCCTGGCCCCGGAAAAGTGGGCGTGGCTTTTGGGGTGTGTGTGTGTGTGGAAAAGTTTTTGGCCCACACAGGCAGCTGTCGCGGTTTTTTTGGGGGGCGCTTGCAAATGAAGTGCTAAATTATGCTAAATGTGCGACAAAATGTGATTTGAGTGCAGATCAGTTTGCCCTTGGCCCTTGTCTTATATATTTTGGCAAATTTGTATTTGTTTTTAGGAGATACTAAATCTGCTGAGTAACGAAGTACAAGCACCTCGGATGAAACCGCAACGTTTTAAAACTAGTTGCCTGCCAAGCATTAAATTTCCCATTCAAACTTGGCTTTTTCAAGAGAAACAAATAATGATGTACCCGTAAAATTCCTCAGTAGCAAACGTGAAAGCCCTTGATAACCGCTTTGAATAAGTGTTTAAGAGCTGTGAGGAACAAGCCCCAGCCCCGAAATTTACAAATTCAAAGCCAAGAACTATTGTTTGGTAAAACGGTCTCGAAAAATGAATGCAAGAGTTTTCAAGTCGTGTCGTGGATAATCCGTGCCAGCTTAAAGGACACTTTGCCTCACACTTTTCCTTGTCCTTGTCGCGAGCAGACGAACGACTTTCGTGTCGTATGAAAACAAATTACTTTCGAGCGAGTAATCACGGGGAAAATGGAGCCAAGGCATTGAAATGCCGCCGAGAGTGAGTTTTCGCTTGCGTCATTGCTTCAATTACGGGTGAGCAACAGATTCCGTGATTTCCCGGGCGCTTTTTCCCAGCTTTTTGTATTTATTTCACCCCGATGATATGCGAATTATGTGCGAAGAAAAAACTGGGCCACAACCAGAACCAGAACCAGAAACAGAAACAGAGGTTCAGAGAGCAGAAGCATAACCAAACCAAACGAAACCCAAACCCATGACAATTCTTGTGGAAGCAGGCGCTGCCAAACGGAAATTGAAAGCTTCCGTCGCCATCAAGCAACCACCAACTTTATTTATACATTTTTCTGTGGAAATAAAAGTTTTCTTTCTTTTCGGGTAGATGGCATGTGAGACCAGAAGACAAGTCAGGCCAAACCAGACCAGAAATTAAAGGCCAATGAAATGCGTGTATTGCTTCTAAGCAAGTCAATGATACGGCAGTGAACAAACATTGGTGAGTAATTAAGAAACAAAATAAATAAATAGTTATTAGGTGGCCGTCTGGGAAATGCCGCATTTAATTCAGAAATAACAAAGAAAATTCGTTTATTTAATTCAAGGCATCAAGGCATCAAGGCAATTATCGGCAAATGGAAATTGCAATAAACTGTTGCAGGAGAAACTTGAGTAAATTCAAAAGTCAAAAGGCCAACAAATGTCTCTGAGCGACTGCAACAAAGTGTTTTCCATGCAAACACAAGTCAGAATTTTGCATACTGATTTAATGACTCTCAAACATTGTTCGAGTGGCTGCTGCAAGTTGCAAGTTGCGAGAATATGAAAATCCAGTGGAAATTCCTCAAAGGAAACTCAACTCCGGCATCGGGAGAGCAATCAGCAAATAGAAAAATGAAAATATATAAAGCTGGGAGAGTAGGAAACTAGGAAACCGAATATCCTGATAATAGATTGTGCCCGAGTTGCTTGCCGGACGGAGAATAATTTATCATTTACTGCGAGTACCGCCATTACTCATTTGTGCAATTTCAATAATTGCCTCGGCCATTTTGCGCAGTGTACTCGTATGGCAAATGAGTTTGCTATTTTTGTTTTTGCTGATATTTTCCCAGGGCTTTCGGCTATGATTTCCCCCCATCCCTATTTTCCTCCCTGCACCCACGGCTAAGTGAATGAAAACGAAACTTTAATTGAAACGAGCGTTTGGTGTGCGTTTTTGGGTTAAGTGATTGATTATGTCTTGTTTGCCACTCGCACTGAGAGAAATGATGGCGCTTTACAAAGCAACGGAGTCCGCTAAAGGAGCTATAAATTGAGGCCCCCTAAAGGTATTGAAAAAACAACGATTTCCTAACCAAAAGTTTCCTATACTCTGATCTATTATAATAAAAACCTAATCATAATAATGGTAGTGATAAGAATTGAATATTTACTAAACGTAAATAAATAAAGCACAGATATAAAATATAAATAATAAATAGCGAAAGATTACAACAATAGATTCATGTCTTAGAAAGTGTATGCTGTTTTTTAAATACTTTAAAATGTTATATAAATATTTGTATATCATTTTTTTAGAACAAGATTCGGTTTCTCTATTCATCTATGGTTTTGCTTTAAAAACACAGTAGGAAGATATTGAAAAAGTTACTTAAATTATGAGTTTACGTTTTCCCTAAAATAGCGAAATATTTGCATGCTATGTGGTCATTGTCCGGTGGGGCAGACTGGTGAAAAAGATGTACTGGTTTTGTTTTTTTCCAGTGTAGCCATTGAAGGAAACGGTCGGCGTCGCACACATAAATTTCAGCTTGTCTGCCGGTTCTGCTGTTGCTGTTGTTATTATTGTTATGCTGTTTTCTGGGCGTGGCAGCCGCCACCCGCCGCCCCCCGCACACGCATGTACGTGGGAAATTGGAAAGGCAACGTGACAGACTGACAGACAGGCAGGTATTTTTTTTATGACCGTACATATGTATAGCTATAATATATACCTATATAATATACGGATACATGGGGAGGGTGGCCGCAAAAACTTTGACAATGCCGGGCGGCTACAATTCATTCAGACAAAAAGTTCGCTACAATAAAAACGAACCGCGCGCGAAATCGAATCAATAATTTAATGCAGGTGTGCTTGCCGCCGCTTTTCCTTCCATTTTCGGGGAGAAAGGCAGGCGACGACCAAAAAAAAATACCAAAAGAAAAAAAAAGGAAAGCAGAAAACTCACATTTCAGCCGCAGGACGAACGCTTGGATGGATGGCTACTGCTTTTGTCATTTTTGGCCATTGCCAAGTTAACGCAACATCGCAATCGACGCTGACGTACATAACAATAATGCCCCGCCCCCCTGCCAGTGGCCAGGGAACTTGGCTTGTTTGGGGCTTGTTAAGGCGGCCCCGCCCTCCCGTCTTGCCCCCGTCCTCCCCCCAGCCACTTTCCACGATGCATGAGAGGCTTAATCTGAATGAAAAGTTCTTTCTTTCCCCCCCACCCGTTTATGTCTGGAGGTGGAAAGTTTTGTGTCGGATGTTCGGGGCCTTCTGGAGGCTTAATGCAACAAAAATGTATACATTATAATCCAAAAACTGGGCTTTATAATACACCAACTTTTTGAGAATTCAAGCAAGTGCAGCTCCAAGCTTAAAGCGTCCACAGGAGCTCAAACCATTGCCAGAAGAACTATAAAATCGCGATAGTCAGTTCAATATTTACGAACATTTCGTATACAAAAGTTAACAAATTGAATAAATTCAAATAAATTACGTATACGTCCAGTGATCCAAACATACATTGTCATTAAGGTTCCTATAGGTCTTTAATAAACTGAATTCATTACAAGTACTTTACATCGAAAATAGTTTGATTTATATCTCTTGAAAATTTGACATCTGTCATTATCGGAACAGCGGTTTCATTGTAACCAGAAGATGTAACCAGAAAACAAGCAGATGCAAAGCCCTTGCTGATATGGCCAAAACAAGCTGCCCGATTAATTATTAAAATTGGATAGTCCAATACTGTCTTATCAGTTGTTGTCTTATCAGTTGACAAGACATTTTGGAATGTGCCTGTCCAAGTTTAGGTCACTGGAATAGTGCGCAACGTCGCCAGTGGCATTTGCCATTTGAATCGCGATGGTTTGGTATCTGCTTCGAAGTTTCAGGGCGACCCTGCTCTGCTCCCTCACTGGTATCCTGCTCTTCTTGCTCATCCGCGCGACCCTCGGCCCGAGGACCTCGGAGCGGAAGGGTCGGGCAAATGTGAAATTTGTTCCACGGCCCCCGGCAGGTATTCTTCAAAGTTATTTTAAAAGTAGTTTTTTGTTGGAGCGAGGTTACGTTTGAAGACAATCAAAGTTGTTAAAAACAGTGGAATTTTTAAGATTGCATCTCGTTATTTTTGGTGTTTAAATCAATACATTTTAAAGTGATTTTTTTTTCAATTATTATCTACTCTTTGGGTGAAAAACGTATGCGATTTTAATCGAGTATTGAAACAGATTTGATACAAAGTTAAACACCCTAAATTTTCTTTTTAAATAAAACCTGTGAAGAATTAACAAAATGTAAAATATATTGCGATGAAAGCCCACTGAACTTTAAATAAACCATGGAAAACAATTTCGATTTTAAAATGTTATTCTGTGTGAAAAAAGAATGCTCTCCTTGGGGATAAAAGAATTCTTGAAATTGTTTGGTATTTCTTAAAAAAGAGCTGGGCTTTGCAGTTCAGTCTGGCGTTTTAACATTTTTTAAAGAAAAATTTACTGTGAGAATTAGCACCAAACATTTTAACCTGAGCCTTTATAACTTAGATGTTAAAATTAAAATAACGTATTGTGATTGCTTTAAAGCTTTCGCCACCCCTGCTTATGACCCGTTCACCATGGAATCACCAGAGGTTTCTGGGCACGATCCGACCCTGGAGGACCTGTTGCGAGCCCACAAGGGCCAGGCCCGGGGCAGGGGATCCGGGTGCGCGGAGTATCCCCGCTACGAGAACCTTAACATATTCAGCCCGTACTTCCAGCTGGCCCAGGCGGGTAACATCAGCTACTTTCTGTTTGGGGCCTACTACGACCGTAGGCCCCCGATCCCAGAGGTGATGATCCTGACCATGGCGAACTACACAGGGAAGACCTACCCGAAGTCCTACTGCCGAATGTGGTTCGAAGGCGACGCGCAGCCGCTATTGGCGCCGTTGGTTGCCAGCAAACTGTGCTGGTATCCCGAATGGGGCGTACATCCTGGAGTTGGCTACCCAACGTTGCTCACATTCCGAGTTCCCTCCCACAGGATACCCCAGCTGGTGTCCCTGGTGTTCGAGGATCGCTGTGCGGTGGCCCGGAATGCCCTGAAAGTGGTGAAGCCCAAGTCGGAGTCGCTGCGCGTTCGCGCTGGTGCCAAACTCAAGACCGCTGTGTGCGTCAAGTATCTCATGTTTCCGCATGTGGACATGTCCGAGCGGCTGGTGGAGTGGCTGGAGCTGATGCGCATCCTGGGGGCCACCAAGGTCACGGCCTACGACATCGGGCAGCTCGAGCCAAACACCACGAGGACGCTGAAGCACTATGCCGATGCCCGACTCGATGGCCTGCTGGAACTCAGAGACTTTCAGTTTCTCCAGGAAACGCAGGACTTTGTGGATCAGCGGCAGCGATTGATCGAAGTGTTGCTGTACAACGATTGCCTCTACCGGAACATGTACGACTTCGATTACATCGCCGTGGTCGACGTGGACGAGGTGCTCATGCCCCTGGGGCGGTATCGCAATTGGCCGGATCTGCTGGCCGAACTGATCAGCCAGGATGTGAACTGTTCGGCCCGGAGCAGCTATTGCTTCTACAACACCTACTTTGCACATCAGTTGCCCGCGGAGCCGGACATGCCCAAGCACTTCCATATGCTGGGACACCTGACCCGGGTGGCAAATTACTCAAGACCAGGTGATGCCATGAAGTGCCTGCACAACACCCAATCGGTGACCATGGTGCACAATCACTTCCCCCTGGACTGGCGGGAGGCCTGCCTGCCGAAGGATGTCAGCGTGGAGATGGGCCACATGCAGCACTATCGCCATGCGGACATCCCACAATTGCTGAAGGACCCGCCGCCCCTGCGGGACGACAATATCCGGCGATTTCGCCACCAACTCATCCGCAATGCCATAAAAGTCCATCGCCAGTTGGGCTGGGGCAGCACAACCAACAACGCGTATTGATTGTATTTTAATTGCTTTTTTGGTACATTTAAGAGGCTTAAATTGGCCGTGCCACGTGCCACCCCGAGCAGCACCTACGTGGCACCTTTTGATACCCGAGTGGCGGACCTAACAAGAGTATAACAGCTTCCTGTGAGTCCTTTTTGCGAGATGGAAAATTTCACTGTCCTGATCTGCACTATCAGTCGAGGCGATCTTGTCCGTTCGTCCGTTTGTTTGTCCATATCTCGATAGATTCGTGTTTAGTTCAAGTTTGTTTCAAAAATTTGTGTTTTCCGCTTCTGCAAAGTTCTGAATTTGATCAGAAACTGTTATCGGTTCGTTGGCAGTACGGGGTATTTACAGTCGAGACCTACGACTACAGATATTGCTACTGTTTTGTGTCTCGCCGGAGAAGGTGGCTCTGCCACGTCAGCAGGATAATAATTGCTTATTGACAGGAGGTCAGTGGGAGTGCGGTGTGTGTGACAAAAGTTTGCTTTTTCCATTTAGCTTAGCCGCATTAAGGGGCACACAACACACACACTTTGTGTGTACTGACCCGAAATACTGAATACCGAATGCCAACTAATTGATAAACAATAAAGCGCTCCTTTCAATATGTTGCTTAAGCCGAGGGCAAGATTAAATATTGGTAGCCTAAGACCCAAATTAAGGTAAATCAATTTATATTGGTTGAACTTGAAGCATAATTTATAGATTTTTGTAATTTGTGATCTTAAGGATAGCAAAATTTTAAAGCACCATTTTAAAATGGTAGTTAATCAATGAAAATATTTAGAATCCTAAAATCTATTAGTCAAATTTTTGTAATTAAAATGTAATCTTAAGTAAACTTTAGTGGATAGCTCATGTATTGTATTAACTAAATGCGAGTAAATTAAATGGAAAATGAGAGAAAAAGATGAACTATTTATAAAAAAGGTATTCTCAAAGTAAAGAGAATTTAATGGGTGTTCAAAAATAAACAATTCGGGAACTTCTATATTTCTATAATAGGATGTATTATATTATTTATAGCAAAGTAAAAATAAAAAGAAAAGAATTTTAAGTTGAAATATATTTTACCACAACAACAACCTTTTAATGACATTAAATGAAAGTTGAAGCCAATTAAATCAATAGAAAATCTTCCCATTTGTTGGGCTTACCCAACTCCAAATTGGAATTGAATTTTAATGAACAACATTTAGTGAAAACCAAAGCCAAGCACGGTCGAAAACAACACAAATGCAAGGAATTTTCAATTAAACAGAACCTTCTTTGGGAAATTTTATAACAAAGGCGCAACCGCAGCCGGAGTTGCCTCTTGAGAAAATCTATTTTAATTCACAATGCAATAGAGTGCAGAAGCATTGGAATTTTTGATAAACTGCTTTGAGGATAAAGGGATAAAGGTTGCCAAGGTTTTAATTCATTTGTGCAACAGGCATTGTCTTACAGTCTAGTTAGAGGCGAACGCGAAGTGGAGGTGATTTTCTGGCCCAGTTTCAGGTCAAGCCGAAAACAAAAATTGAAAAATTGAATGTTTGTGGATTTATTTTTGTGGGCAAAGTGAAAATGCCCTTCGAAACTGATAGCTTGCTTGTGGATTTCAATAAAATCGTTGCAACTTTGCGGCTTCTTTTTGCTCCTTTTGACTTCGATATTAATTAAAATGATTTCCAAAAGAGCAGACAAACCGAAAAGCAAACACAGAGGGCTGCGGAAAACTCGTGCCGGTACGATCCGGGCAAAGTATAGTTTTTCTTTGGCTTTTGCTAAGCTTCTTAGTCACACAAAGTTTACCTAATGAATTTTCGGGTTGTGTGTACCTACTCGTACTGTAAATATTCGTTGTCCGGCTATTACAAGTCTATATACAAGGCACTTTATGCAGATTTATTAAAGCGACGTCGCTGGCGAAAATTAAAATCATTTTTCACCAAGCAAATGAGACACAAAATGCGTGCCAGGACATATTAAAATATTAAAATGGCAAACAATGATGAAGGAGGATATATACCACACAAAACCACCGAAAAAGTAAAGAAAAAAGAACAAAACAAAAACGAAGGCACATCCTAGCTGACAAATGAACGTTAAAAGTGCGCGACAATTTTTCCTTTTCATGGCGGGCTCTTGAATTTATTATGGCCCAAAATGACAGCCGCCTGCCTGCAAAGGGGGCGTGGCCAATACGAAAACGAAATGGCAAAGTGACAAATTGGGGGGGGATGATGGTGCGGGCGGCGGGCGCCTGCTTTTCTATTCTTGGGCAATATTCTCGAAACAATTATCCCGCTAATAATGCATATTAAAATGTAAATGCTTTTTTGGCAGGGCCAGGTGAGTGAAAAGCGGGCGGAATTCATAGCCAAATTTATGGCCATCGGCGAATGACAAAACAGTGAATAATAAAAGGTATTTCTGGGAGTCGGCTCGGATTAAAGCCAACAAAATTGGATCTCTATGGCGAAAATATGCTCAGGCCAAAATTAAAAGCGAATTAAGCGGCGGTACAAGCTCTTCAAATTGTCTGAAATATAGACAAGTATAGCCGAGTGCCCCGACGATAAATAGCCGCTTCTTAGTTTCTACCTGATTTTTAGAACATGGGTAAACAATGCGGATCAAGAGCATAGATAGACATAGATATTGGCTCTACTAATTTAATGTCCGAATTTAGTGAGTCTAGGCTTAAAACTGTGAAGGCCACAGAATTTTGCGGTTTGCGGGGGTCCAAGGGGTGGTAGCCAATGTTTAAAACAAACTCGTGCTGAACTGGTATCACAGAATTCGTAATATTAAAATAAGTTGCGACTACAATCTCAAAGCTATTATAATGTTATAGTAGAGACACTCGTTAGACCATGTATGTACGAGTATGTATGTACTTTAAAGTACAAATGGTATAGGTATAAAGTGTTTGCAAATGTACTCGTATGTAACAGGGAAAAGACCCTATAAAATATAATAAGCCACATTAACGGAAGGACAGACGGACATGGCTAAATCGACTCTGCTTTTGATGCTAATCAAGAATATATACATACATACATGGTTTTTGAGGTCGGAGACGTTTCCTTATGCCTGTTACATACATATGCAAATGGTAAACAAACGACCAGAAAAAGAAGCACTTTTGTTTCAGTGTTGGAAAGCGGGGGGTCTCGGCCGACTGCGATATTGTAAGCCCGATAACTCTGCTAATAGCTTTTAAAATCTTTTGGTCTTCGCTGTGGCAGTTGCTAAACGGCTCCTTCATAATCTCCAACAGGTTTGGAATCAACTGAGTGGACTGATTTTTAAAACAGGAAATTGTGCGTTGCAACTAAAAAAAATTCTTGCGTTCCAGTGCTGGTAAGCAGCGGCAGAGAGTTCAGAGTGGCACTTATCGATATTTGTGCACCCAAAAAATAGGTCACTGAAATGCATATCCAGCGCTATAAATCAATTTAGAAGTATCTCTTATTTTTTTTCATTCGATTTTAATTATTCCCAATAAAAACCCAATATTGAAAACCCAATAAAAGTATGGCATCACAATTTAAAGATCACAAAGCTTATCGAAGCATTTCCCACCACTAGCACAGGCGGGAAATTGTTGAAGGTACATCAGCGCGTTGTGTAGTGTTTACATTAAAAAAGAGTTAATATGGATTACATGGGTCGTGTTATTAGTGATATGCGTGTTGCATATTACGTATACTTAAATGCGAACACATTCGCCAAGTATGTTACTTTAAGTAAGTAACCTCAAATAACCTCGTGGCATTGTTTACAATTTGCCTATTGTTCATTTTATTGTTGATCGCCTGCAGTGTACCCTTTACGTGAAGATACCAAGTTAGCTCAGATGTTTAACAAAACGTTGGCCCAACTCTGTGACATTCGCGATGAAATATGGGATTATATCAAAGTGGCTATTCAAGCGCAGGATAAGCTGTACAATTTTCTGCACGAGGACTTTCGACCGGCCTTGAACTTGCTGGCCATTGAGGGCACACGCAAGACACATAGGATAGTGGCTGAGAAGATTCGGATGCTATGCAAGTTATCGCTGCGCTGGCTTAAGATCCTTTTTTCCATCATTTATCTACATCAGTCGGAAAACATTGTGCCAGGAAGACGCCACTCCATCTGAAAGTCAAGCTGACCATCTAGGCTGAGAAACAGAAGATGTTGCAGGAAATCCAAGGAGGAAGAAACGAAGATGATTTGGACCTGGCCCCCTGGCCTCAGTGAAACATAAAAATGGCCTTACAGACCTAGAATTTAATGATTTTGTATTACATATATAATAACACATGAATATTAACGTTTCATTGTCAAACTAAAAACCAATTCGTGTTTGTTTTGCAGCATACGTGCAAATGCATTCTTCGCAAACACTCTGTGTTTGGGGAAAAAAACAGCACCAATAACACATCTGCCAAATAGCTTTATTTACGAAGTAAATCTGCATTGGATGCGTCGATCTGTTCTCCGCCTCTAGTAATAACTTCTGATTGTGCAAACCACTTGTCAATCATCACTGCGTTAGCTCCTAATTATCAACTGGAGAGAGCTCGTCGTCCTGTACATATGTAATTTTTCACACAGCTGCCGTTGAAAGCATTGTCTTGTAAAAGAACAAGGGTATATTGAATTTGTACGAATGTACATATGTGACACGGAGAAGGAACATTATGGGGTTTTCGGACCCCATAAAATCAATCAATTCTTGATCAGCATCAACAGCCGAGTCGATCTAGCCATGTCCGTCCGTCTGGCTGTATGAACGCCTAGATTTTCGAGACTATAATAGATTAAGCAAAACTAAATACATATTCAGAATTAAATGATACGAGTTCAGCATACGTTTATTTTCAAAATCGGCTATGCAATATTGTTTCTCCATCTATTATAATTTTCACGATCTAGGCGTTCATACGTTCATACATAATATAAATAAATAATATAAATATAATATAAACTTTATATGGATGGACAGACGGACATGGCTAGATCGACTAGTACAAATTAAATTCACCCTTGTCCTTTTTGAGAACCGCGTATAAAAAGCGCAATTTAAGAGTTACCAAAATTCTTAAAGCCACCCAAAACATGGGAATCCTCAATGAAATCGGTAATAGAATTTGCTCTAAAGAAAACTCGTAAATGCCATTAACACATTTCGCTCACAGTTCGTACAATTTCAGGGCTAGACATCGAGTATATGCTGTATATGTACAAGGGTCTCGGGTCCGGCGATGTGCTGGGGGCCATCAAATAGATTAAATAAATACACTAAATAAATCATTTAGCGCGTCAGAAGTAAAGTATACGCCACGTAGGTCACGGAGCACACGTTTATGGCCCAAATCGCGCACGAGAGTTATAAACACGTATTATGTGCCATCCCAAATAGCAACAAAAGGCGTACGTGACAATTAAATTTATGAAATACTATACATACATATATCCAAGTACGAGTGGTGTATATAAGGGCCAAAAAGGCAAAAGGCAAAAAGCCCAAGGGCGCTGGACTGCGACCGAAATCCAACTGAAAATCCGAATTGGTAACGGAAACTGAAACCAAAACCGAGTTGAAAAGTCGGTTCAAGGGTCGAATTATCGCCCAGCCTTTCGGAGAGAAGTGGCTGCGTGACTGTTGTCAGGATCCAGGAATGAAATTGGCCCATTAGCGGATCCGAAAAGATATCCTTTAACGGCCAAAGCCCAATGCCCGCAACCCGCCAGGATGGCAAAACAATGCGACTTTGTAAGGCCCAAAAAATAATGAGCTTCGGGGAGCTAATAGTTCCTAAAATTTCCCCAAAAAAAGGTTGGGGGGGAGGTGCTAACTCTTCGATCTACGATTCTGTCTATAAAATACAAATCATCATTTTAAAAGGAGTGCAAATGCAGGCGGGCATTGGGTTTCCGCTCAAACAATTGTGCTGGCACTGAAGGGCACTCTGCTCCTTGCACTTGTATACACTTTTATATTGTACAACATATATATGTACTTGTGTATATTGCTCGTATGTCTCTGGGTAGGGGGTCTGGTGGGTTCTCGTTTCTAAGCAGCAAGAGTGCACTGCACTCGAATGTGACACGCATCAAATCACTTTACTCGAGTGCACACTTAATGTCGCTTCAAATGAGAGCATCGGAGCATTAATACCCAAGCGGATGCGGATGCGGATGCGTTTGCCGGAGTTGGAGTTAAAATGCCACCGAAACGTGTCAAGTTTTATGGCAGTCCCTCAGCAGAACTATCTCATTTGCCATCGTCATCGGTTCGCATACATCTTACAACCGATTCGAGCAATTAAAATATCTGAGGAAAATGCCAGTTTCGGGCTCGTTAATCCCATAAAAGTCCCTAACTGCTCTGAAAATCCAATGGCAAAAGTAATAAGCGGAGCAGAGATCGTTTTGATTAATAACCAGCGACATATTTTAGCGATTGACCCAGCCAAGTGTCCTGTGCGCTGTCAATAATCCTTAACTGGCAATAATGTTGAATATTTAACAGTTTTCCCGGCCAGCTGGCCTCCTTTCGTATTCCGTATTTCGTATATTTTTGGCATTTCGAATTTCTCGCATTTTCCGCCGCCACCAGCCAACAGCCGACAGCCCCCCCCCCGTCCGACGCATCGCATTTCCATCCGTATTCGGGCCATATTGTAATTAAAATGGACGCCGAAAAGTAAAGGCAAAATGGGGGCATGGGGCAAGGGGCAGGGGTTTGGGAGCACGGGGCGAAAGGGTGAAAGGCAAAGCCAAAGCATAAAAGTTTCGTAATAAAAATCCAGTTAATAAACTTTGCATTCCCGTTCGCATAAAGTGCTTACATATATGTACAATGTACACGTAAGTAAGTATATATTTATATATTTGGACAGGATATCTGTTCCACAGAGAGTCCCATGCAAGGCAACTGATAAATAATGTTAAGAAATGTTCTGCACTTCAATTCTCTTTTGTTGTTATTTTTTTGGGGGATTTTAATTAAATCGTTTGCGAGCGAAAAATGCAAAGAAAACGAGAGGAAATAAAGTAAAATGAAAACCGAATTGAAAGTTTATGTCAGCGAAAAATGGCGCTTCTATCTGTCTGCGTGGGTGCGCCACCCGACGTCAAATATGTTTGAACAACTTTATTATGCAAAATGCCAAACATTCTCCAACTTGTAGACGTGGCGCTCACGCTTTTCCCTATACTCACTCTTTTTGCACCCGCATCGCGAAGGGTATATTGTGTGCAAGGTAATCACAGGACGATTTTCCAACCAATCTTTCTCACTCACTGCTTTCAAATCCAAAGAGTCTAATACACCAAATACCTCTAATTTTGAGGACTCAAGTATTGCATTTTCATATGGAAAACTTTATATTTAACAGCTGGGCCAACTGTATTGTAAAAAACAAGTGTTTTTGTATGATATACGTATGTAGAGGACTCCCCTATGAGTAGATGAGTATATTTCTAATCAGCTTTCACAACCGCGTTGTTCGATATTCAGAATATCATTATAATCAAACTGATACCTCTGCTATGAACTTTGTTTAAATGATTCTATGATATGATAAAGAAACTGATGGGTCAGCCAAACAACCATTATATTTAGAGAAGGACATAGATATATAGCCAAACTCCAATTTCCACAAATCGTAAAATTCTGTAGGCTTACACATTGGATAATTTATATTCGCTGCTGTGTACTCATTCTTTTTACCGGGTATTCATAGTCGAGACACACGACTATAGGCTTTTTTACTTGTTTCCTTCGTTTTTCATTTTTTCTGTTGGACCCCCTTGATTGTGTGTTTGCGAGCGAGTAGATTGCTGTGCGCGCAAATCTCATTTGAATTATAATGATGACGCCATGCAAAAGGGTTGCCAGCTCGAATGTCCCATATCCTTGCTAAAAATCGCATGGAAATTTTGAATTTCCAAATCAATGGGATGTCGCGAATTCATGAAAATTCATTAACGCAACTTTTGCATTCATTATGATGAATATAAATGGTTGAAACGTATGAATGCTGTTGGATTTGAATGCAAAACAAAGAGCTATGGCTTTGTAAATCTGTTGTCTGTTGAAAAGGAATTTACTCGAATAAAATTGATTTTAGCACACTAAGCCAACAGTGATGTTTTTTGTCGTTTCTTTTTTGAGTGTTAGGTTATTGAATTTTTTAAAACACAGCTGCAAATATGTAATTTTCTGCCTTCAAAAAATAAAGCCGAGAAATAAGTAAAAGGACAACGGAACGATTGATAAACCAAGCTTTTTTTTTAAATTAAATTCCTTGTTTTCCAAAAATTTATGACCTGTTGTAGATTTTTATTTGCATTTATAAAATGTAAAACAATGTTCAATGTTTAAGAGGCCTTAAGAGGCATTACCATCCGATATGCTCAAAGAACTTAATTAAAATTAATTAAATAACAAACTTTGAAAGCCAGAGTATCTGCCAAGGTAACCGATATCTTATTTTCGCAGCACAATGGGTGCCTGTGCCTGCCTTCGTTTTTTCGAGTATACGAATCGTACTATATGTGGTGCGCATATGTGGTGTAAATACGAAGGCGGGCAGTACTTTGCCACCTGACATACCTGAGCATGCCTGCGGCGGCAGTGGAAATATCAGCGTGGTGGAGCTCTTCCGCCTGGCGACCGCGCATCCGAGGGATTGGGGCTTGAAGCTCCGCAGCTGCTGCATGAAATCGGAGCACTCCATTAGGGCCACGTCCGCGAAATGCAGGTCGCACAATATCTGGTTCTGCAACGGCCAAAAATCGGGGAGAAAACGGGTAAAGGCATGAGAAGAGCGTGAGCCACACTTGGGTATCTCCTTACAGTGCTAAATGATTTATTCGCGAGTCATTTTTTATTATTTTCCACGGCCCCACATGTAATTTTGATTAAGGCACTTGCCACTGGCGCTGTTCGTGCATCCGTCATCTTCATTTTGGCCGTAATGAGACCGCTTTTATGGGCTCCGCGCGCAAAATGAGCGAATGCATTTCAGATGAGTTCATGTTTGCTCCCGCCACAGAATCACACAAAGAAATCACTTGCGAAAATTCAAGGCTTTCAGGCGGGGAGTATGCTGATGAATTTTTAATATTTGACGGGTCGTGGAAAATTTAATTAATATTTACAAACATCAAAGGTATATTACAGCAATTACCCGGGACTCACTAATCTTAAATATGTTCTGTAGTGATTTATCTAATGATGAGTACATTTTCATTATTGAAATGAAATTCAAAGCTCAACTGAGTACCTGGTATCCTATTGCCTAACGTGTTTCTCCC
Source organism: Drosophila ironensis (assembly GCA_021223825.1). Lineage (NCBI taxonomy): Eukaryota > Metazoa > Arthropoda > Insecta > Diptera > Drosophilidae > Drosophila > Drosophila ironensis. The sequence continues at coordinate 359,806 of JAJJHQ010004838.1, forward strand.
CGTACACTCACCTTGAATCTCCTGGCCCGCTTTTGATTGGGCCCGGTTAAATTCAGACCGCAGGAATTGCAGCGCAGACATTCCTCATGGTAGTGATTGTTGTCGTATAGCGGCGAAGGTTCTGAAATTGAAGCCAGAAAAATAGAAGAGTTCAATTGGGGGTTAAGAGAAATTCAAAGTTCGATATTTTCAGTTTTTATATTGTCTATTTGAGCAGTCTATTAACAATTGCCTTGCATATTTTCATATTTATTAGCACAACCATGGCGAGCTAGGCTTTTGAAGGCCTGAATAAATGATTTAAATATTCCGCCTCCTGGCAGGACCTGCGCCGCCCGATAATACACTCGGCTACATGCACCAGCTGGCAGGGGCGACTCAATTACAAACGGAAATGAGTTTCTAATACAAGCAAATTGCAAAAGGATAGGGTCCACATTTTGTTGAGGGCAAAAAAGAGCCGGATGGTATGAGAAGGATATTAGAGCTGCTTCTTTGGCTTGTTTTCGCCAAGACATACAAGACAAGTATAAAAACTTGTAATAAAATGTTAATAACTGTGCCTGGGGTGATCTTTATCTAATGCTGATCTCTTTATCCAATAATCATGTGTGTGGATGAATGTACAGATATATTGACAGACGGTTGGTTAAATCGTTACGGGTTTGTGCCTATCAGAGAACGTGGCAGGTAACTTGATTGCGGCATAGAAAAGGACTCCGGAAAAGCTCATATTGATGCAGATTTCATCCATTTTTAGCTTGTTTTTCTATTAGAGGCTACACTACCCAACTGGTTTTCATCACTGAGAGGGGTAGGCCATAGAGGACTAGGGAAAGCAGAGCGTGGGGGGCACAAAATTGTTGCTTGTCGGGTTGATGAATGGCTGTTGATGGGCTTGCCATACCCTAACCACAGGCCGGATAATTTCGCTTCCCCGCAAACTTTGGCCGCACAAAAGCAAAAAGTTCTGGCAACTGCCGGCGAAGTTTTGAAGGCCGCCCTGGGTAGCGGGGACAATTGAGAAATCATAATCCATCCAGAGGACGGTGCCGGGAAGCCGGGAAGATTTTTAGTTTTCAACTGGTAGACAAGTTTCATTCGCAGGCAGCGAACATTTAGAGCATTTCAGTGGCAAACTGTACGCCCCATTTCAGTTCGTAGGTTGTGTTTTATTTTCTTTTTTTGGGGGACCCAACAATCGAGTGGCTGTAATAATGAGCACGTGTGTGGCCCGACACCGGAAATCATAATTAAATGAATCAGGCAAGCGGAAACACATTATGTGCTGTCAGCTCATAAGGGCAAACGACATCATCGTCGTCATCGCTGTCATCGCAACGCGTCACATCAACTCGTCATATTCGAGGGGCTCTAAACCAGTCGACGGTCCTGTGGCAATCAGCAAATGTGATTCGCATTTCATTAGCCCTCCGACCCCAAAGAGGTCCTTGTATGGCGGGGCTTATTGGGTTCAATTCGATGATATTATATTGACAGGCCACCATTGTGTATTGTGCGCTGTGCTCTTGTAATCGCGTTGTATCCTAAAGTCATTAGCCAATCCTGTTGCACATGGGGCGTATGCGTAATACGCCGTTTATGTTTTCTATTTGGAGCAATGGCACGTAAATTGAATTGTAGAAATAGTTAAATGGTTTAACTGGACTCAACCAAGGCAAGCGTAATTTTTTTTAAAGCCTAAGACCTTAGTTAATTTAATTTCTGATTGAGAAATTTGACGGAAACATTGTATGAATAGTTAAGGATTTATAGATGACAGTCTTGACAACCAATTTAGCTATTTGTAAATTGTTTGCCGGAACCTTTTTGACGAGGCATATGAATAGTTTTTACGCTATTTGAGTTCCAATACAAAATGCGCTATTTTTCGTCAATATTTATTCTAATTTGATAACCGATTTTGCAATGATTTTACGCCTTTTAAATTGCACGTAGTTTCAAAAATTTGAAGTTGATTTGTAGTACTTATTGGTAAGTATATTTTCAAGAAGCAAAAGATGCAACTCTATTGCTATTGCATTACAAATACCATTCTCCTGTAGCCCTATTTTCTTGAAAAATTTGGATGTCCTGAAGATTATTTTGGGAGGTTTTTAAGTTGAAAAATATGTATTTAGTACACTGAACACCATACTCGTACACATGTGCAAACATAATTGCCTCGGATTGTTTTGCTTGAACTTGAATCACTTTTGGGATCCTTTCGGAAATTCTCAGCCAGCCAGGGGCTGCTGTTTTTCCGATACAATTGAAGCGGCCCGGGAAAAGTCAGCCCGCATCTAGCCGCATCCCACATCCGCATCCGCATCCGTAGAGCGAAAAGTTGGCCATGCAAGGATGCCAGGAATTCCTGGCCAAATGCGAGTGCGAATTGCGAATGCGGGCCCGAAACTTTACGCATATTTTTGCATTAATGAACCCAATGCTCGTCTCCTGGCTTTTGGTTCTGGTTCTCGTTTTTGGTTTCTGCTCTTTGGTCACTGGATGCTGGCTTTTCTGGCAACTGGAAACCGGCAACTGGCAACTGGCGAATGGAATTTACATTTGGTAGCAGGCCAGGAAATGGACTTGCCCCCACCTAATTGCTCTGCGAAATGAGGGGAAGCCCCCAACAGAACACTAAACTCCCAGAAAACTAATGCAATGAATGTCGAGCAGATTGTCGTGAGTGTCCGGCACTGAATGCCCAGGATTCTGGGGGTCAGAAACCAGAAAAAAGGGGGCAAAGCGGAGCCTGAAGTCTAAAATCTGAAACCTGCCGCAAATTGCATTGTCAAGTGCAGGGACAAGCGGACGCAATGAGCAACACAAATGGCCAGGACACTCGAAAGGGCTGTGATTTGCTTTATTGCATGGCCAGGACTCAGGACTCAGGATTCAGGAACCCGACCTGGAATCCAGGACTCTCCTTAGCTGCACTGCTCGAAAATGTATGTTCTAGTGAACGAGGGAAACAAGTTTTCAATGAAGTATCTGCTGCGTCTTTGGTCCATCGTCACTTGACAGCTCGTCCGCCTTTTCAAACAGTTTAATGGCCCATTAAAATGGGTGAAAAACTATTTACGCTCCGGGCGCATTTTAATCAGAAAAGCGCTACAAAATTTGACTAATTGAAAAACGACAAAATGAAGCAGCCATTACTCTGCTGCCTCCGCCACTCGCCTTTGTTTTTTGGGTGTACACTTTATTGCTTGACTTGGCTTTTCTTCGCAGGACTTGCCTCCGCTTTCGCCGACTTCTTTTCCTGACTTAACTCCGCTTGGCTTCTTCCTGTTGCCATTCGCTTTTTTATGACAGCTGCCACATTGGAAAGTTTGCTTCCTGCATCTGCATGCTGCAACTTCTGCAGCAGCAATTCCGAGGTCTGGGCGTGGCCGTGGGCGTGGGCGTGGGCGGGTTAATATATATTCATGACTTTGATAAATTACCAACTAATGACCCAAAAAGAATGGCAAGCTTCTGGTTTTTAGTGCAGAAATCAAGCGTTAACTTTTGTGGGGGCTTCAGACTTCAGACTCCCGATCCCCGAAACAATGGCTGGCTAATGGCTCGTGACAGGATACCTCCCTCCTACACTGGGACAAAAACAAGAGGACCAATTGCCTGAACAACGGTTGAGTGGTTGAATTGACTGCAAATGCAATTTGTTTAGAGCAATAGTTGCACATGCACAAGTAAGTAGCTCTTGCAGGACGAGAGGGTGTCCTTGGGACAGGCTTTGGGGGCAGGGGCAGGGGTGAAATGTGCACCAACTTAATTGAGCGTAAATAATATTGAAGCTAAAGGGGCCACGGATGCTGAGAAACAAGAGGAAAAGCCCGTCCGCCCGTGGCTTTCACTGAACTTTCATTAAAATTAGAGCAAAAGTGGTGTGGCAGGTGGCGAGAGGGTGTTGCAAATCCATCAGCCCCATGTGCCCCTGCTTTGTTGCCGGGCCAGTGCATTGCCCCATAATCTTGCAACTTTTGCCCAGTTCTACTCGTAGTGTTTGCTATTTTTTGCCATTTTGCAACGAAAAGGTATTTAGTCGAATTTTTTAAGCGAGTTTTAAATATTTGTAAAACAAGTTTCCGCTTTTGTGTTGAATGTGAGCAATGTTATTGCAAAACAATTTGGGTAAGTGCTCGGAATTTATTCAGCGGCTTTTTGATAAAAGTTAAGCCACAAACTCATTAGTTCTTAAGTATCTTATCAAATCATCCTTTATAACATACACTTGGCTCCCATATTTCTCGCTATCTATGATAATATCAATAGGTTATACAATTAGAACCTGGGATAGTTTGCAAAACAATGTAGCTTAAACAGACCCATCTTAAATGTTAATTTGTTTATCCCAAAAACAAACTTGTCTTTACATTTGAATGCTGCCAATTGGTAAGCTCGAAGACAGCTCAGTTGGAAAGGTATTTTAATTAATGTTGGCTAAGGAAATAAGCTCGTTAGATCTTAAAGATCTTAGCAAATTAACTTCGATCATGGACTTTCTAGCGCCCATGGACTTTCCTGATAGCTCACGCTATCAATGAGCACCGATAGTTACTAATAGTTTAATAAAGAATTAACGGCATTGCTCAAACATCACTCAACAGAATATACATACGAATTTCAGGATTGGCTTTCCAAATTACAAGTAAATGTGATTACCGGCTACAAAATACTTTATAATTTGTTTGCCCCAAAAACAAACTTGGCTTCTCATTTGAATGCTGACAACTCGTAAGCTCGAAGGCAACACTGTCGGACAGTTGGTGCGTGCAAGGATAGCCCAGGACAATTATCGCCAGCAGCAGGAGCTGGATCAGGAGCTGGAGGAGGAGCAGGAGCTGGAGGAGGAGCTGGAGATAGAGCGACATGTGTGTCATTAGCCTTGTGGGAACCACAGCACGCCTTGCATGTCAGAGTTCGGTTTGTCGCATTCGGCTGATTAGTGCAAATGCAATTAAAGTGAAGCATATCATTTACCCAAATTGCTGGCGACCACTTTGGCCACAAAGTTGCTGTTGCCGTTGCCGTTGCCGTTGCACCCGGGTCACATGGGTCACTCCGGGGTCAAAGGGCGTTGCAAGGGGTTGCATGCAGCTACGTGCGTATTTATGGGTCAGCCGGGACCGCACACACTCGCTCACAGGCGTTGCACAGTTGCACAAGGACCCGCCCTTGTACGAAAAATATTCGCCAAAAAGGGAGGAAGCACACAGAAAGGAAGTTGGCCAAAGTGTGCAGCTTTAGCGTGGCTTTTACGAGTCCTGCTGCGAAAAATCTGCCAATAAATCGCACATCTGCAGCTGTCACATGAAGCTTATGGAATCAATAAAGCAGTCAGGGCTCAATTAATAAAATATTCAATTCCGAATCGGGATTTAAGAGCCACAAAAATAAAGAAACTACAATATACTTGAATTTTTGGAATATTTAAGTCTGCGTTTCTTTGGGAACGAAGGGTTAGAGTTTTATGAGTACTAAAAACACGTTTACTTCTTTTTCCCCATAAATATTAGACGAGAGTGAGTGGTTTGTAAGCCATTGTACGTCCTACGAAAAAACATCCTTTTATTTCAAATCCCTCGTTTCAAATGTATTTTCAGGGCATTTGCATTTCTTTTTTCAATCTCAGCGCCATAATTTTTGTGAAAGCCACAAAACCCCAAAGCCACAAAAAAAGAGAATTAACAAAACGGAAAAAATGTAAAAAAGATTAAACAAAAAATAGCAACGTAAATAGAAAACGAAGAATGCAACATAAATTCCAAAGTCAGAACGTTTTTTTTTGTACCTGTTACTTTTGTAGAGCTCAGGGGCAGATTGAAATAATGAAAATATAAAAGGCAAAAGCTAATCTGATATTAAATTGGGCACTGCAATATTTTCCGAGTCTCAAATTACAATTCTATATATGTAGATGCGTAAAATAAGTATTACAAGTATAGATTGTTTCTCCATTGTTTTGGAAATTGTTAAAATCGCATGATGCATTTGCAGCTTATTGAGTCTTTTAATGCCACTACTGTTTTACCGGGTATTGTGAGTCCATACGCTCGACTGGTTGGTTGGTTGTCTTTCTATTTTCCGAGCTATTTTCCGAGCTGTTTTGGCTTTTCTGTGCCATCGCCAGGCGCGCATAATGCGGCTTTTAATGGAATTAACGTGCGCAAAAATGTTTCGCTGCCGTTGACTAAATGCCCCAAAGCTGTCTCCCGGCTCCGTATCTGCTCTATCCTGCCACCCAGTTCCACTGCTGCCCCACAGCCCACAGCCAGGACCCCCTTTGGGGTCCTTCACGAAGGGGGCACATGGACGGAGCCAAAAAATGGATTTAAGGCTCAGTGCGCACCATGTACGAATGAGTTGTGATTAATTTTTGGGGCCTGACAGGCGGCCCAGTCGATTTCCTTGTTTCAAGCACCGCAAATTTGATTTATAAACATGAGCCGGAAGTTTTCGCACTTGTTGAATGGCCAAGAAAAATGGCTCAAAAAACGAGAGGACGCCAGGGCCGAGTTGCGTGCCAAGCTCCGATAATCGGCCCAAGTCACACATGTCAACCGCCTCAAAGAAAGGGGGGAACATGAGTTTTCAGCCTCGGTTAATCGAAGCTTTCGAGGGATTTATTGAGTGTTGGCCAACAACTAGCTTGTGTTTTTGGCTTATAGAAAAAGAGCGGGTTAAATGTTGCAAGGCCAAATGGGGTGTCGGAGAAAGTTTGGTCAGAAAGGCCTAAACTCATTTGCTAACTTAGATTTAAATTGTTTCACTTAGGGATGAGCAACTGTATAATGATTTTAATATTGATTATTACATTTTTGAGTTAATATTCATTAAAAAGGGGCTACATGGCTGATTTTTGCTATACGGATGCTAATCATAGACAAATTCAGACTGAACTATCGATCAAATGAAACAGAGTTTCGACATCTTATAGTTGGAAAATAACATTAAGCCCTACTGCTCTATTCAAGTAAGTTTTCCATCTTAATATTATAAGTTTATTTGTATGGCATAGAGTATTTGTTATTAATGAGACCCGGTTCTCATAATGCAAATATTATTAGAATAGGCCTGAACATTTTTGTTGCTTTTTCAACGCAATAAACTAGAAATATCTATTACAACTTATTTGACAGGAAGTTTATAAAGCAAATAAGTGACGTATTTATAGAATCCAACTCTAAATTGTTTGACAAATTTGTTTTCATACAGACACTATTTTATTTATGTGTTCAACCATTTAAAGTCTTTCCGCCCAACTATTTGATAATTCGTTTTTGCTGAATAATTTGTTACTATAAATGTATGAGCAATAGTTTTCAGCCTTTGAAATAAGTGAACATGTCTAGAAACAGTCTTTAAATTGCTGCCACCAAAAGGTAAATCCTTGTTAATTTGCACGAAATACTATTTAAAGGGACTCCGTCAAGACCTTCGTGTACTCGCGCATTCAACTCTTAATCCTCGAAGCCTGAACCGCAAAATCTCAACTTGCTGTGGCTTCCTCTTTGGGATTGCCTGACAGGGAATCTGGGCGGGAATATGCCATCAAATTCGGGGGAAAATCAGGGACAGCCAGCCAGGCAGTCCCCGCAACATGTTGTCGCTTTTGCTAATTGGGATCCAGGATGAGACAGGGGAGACCGGGGAGACAGAGGAGACAGCCGCACAGTCAGACAGGACGGACAGATGAAAATAATTAGAAAACAGTTTACTCGATGAAATTCCAAATGATTTAACTTCGGGGGGCGCGGAGCCGCAAAAGTTTGACATTGATTGAGCGAGGATGTGAGGAAATGGCGCAGATTGCCGGCCAGCTAATGGCCAGGACCCCGCAAAAAGGACTCACCTCCGAAACCGATACGCTCGACACGCAGGTCTCGTGCATATTATAAAAATACATATAAATGTAACCCAGGTAAAAGATATAAAATGGGGCCAGGGAGAAGACAAATTCCTTTGGCCACAAAAAAGTTTTGATCAAGTTTTTCGCACGCAAAAATAAGATTTTCACACGCACACGTATCCTTTGTTGTCCTTTGCGTGGGCGGGTGTGTCTCATATTAGAAAACTTGCACGCTCGCAACCAATTCAAAACTGAATTAACTTTTGTTGCACTTTGGGCTGCTTACACACCCGCAAACTGAAAATCTTCACATGGTCCTTTTTTTCCGCCTTTTTCCCCCACATATTTTCTTATGTAAATTTCTGGGTGTCCTGGGGATGGATTCTCACACATTGCCAAGTGGCATCTGGGGAGCAAAAGGATCTGCTACTAATTCGTGCTCGGAGATTAAGTTTAAGCCAAGAGGAATCCCATCTCCTTTCGATAACAAAGTTCAAAAAACTTTCTTCAAAGCTAGAAAATGCCCGAGGGCTAACTTTGACAATTATATTGGTCGGATGGATGATGGATGGAAACTGTATAAGTAAAGTAGCATTATTTGATCTATCAAATCGGTCGCTCAAAATACTGCCAAGACATCTTCCCTATTTTATACAGGAATTTCCATTTCGTATTTAAATATGAGTAAATATGATTGCTTTGTAACGGCTTTATAACAAACTACAAGTATATGTATTATTGGAAAATACTGTAATGGGTAACATGATTATAATATTCACCCAAAATGCCTTAACTCCACCCTTAAATTTTAGACATGAATCTTTATTTAGTGCCTTCAACGTTGAGTTTAGGAATTAGGAATTTTCTCTAGGAAAACTATTTGGAGAATCTGGTAAATGACTTAAATTTAAGACGAGTTGCTCAAGCCATGTTGGCAATTTGTAAATACCTTTAAATAAAACGAGCACCTAATGAGCCAAGGTCCTGGGTGATATAATGAAATGGAATTAGTAATCGAGCTTAAATAGTCGTCGTCGTACCTATACGACCTGTGTGTACTTGTTGTTTAGCTTATCATGCGAGGCCAGGAATTAATTAAATTCTTAGCGTCTGGGAGCGACTACAGGGAAATGAAAGCAATAACTTCAAACTTCAACGCCAGGACAACGCACACAGGACGCACACAAGGTGGGCGGGCGAGCGGCAGACATTGTAAGCATTGCTGGTTAATGGGTCAGGTGATTTTCTATTGTCCTCGCCGTTGTCCTCTTTCCCGCCGGACTGCATGTTTAATCCAAATTACTAAAATACGCATGGCAGGGAGACGTCCTTTGTTTGTCCACGTCGAAGGGTGGGTGTGCCAGCAAGGACTCTATGCTTTCTAGGGATGATTCTCGAGACTCTCTGCCATCCAGGTGATATACGATATCGAAGGGTGATTGTAAGAGTATTTGTTGTCGCTCTGGGTTAAAAAAATCGAGCCTAGTCTTAGATTTCGAGAAAAATGTTTGATATGAGTAAGAGCCATTTTATTTTGCGTCTATCGATAAACCTTTCGATAAACACGTTCCCGTCACTTCTTTTTTATTTTATGTCTAATCTTACAACTGAATACTTTTTCTTATCTGTCCAAACATTTAAGAATCGTTCTTGAAGGTTTAATAGTACCTTGAGTGTGTTATTAAGTCGATAAGCAGGAATATTCGATAAATTTCCGATAATTGTTATTAGTTTTAACTTGAAGTCAAAAGTAATACTATTGCGATCTGGATAGTATATGAGAGCCTTAGAAAATGAGGACTTCGGAGACTTTTTCTTATATCGATCAATTCTGTCATCGCTAATTTTTGTAGAAAGCCTGGCCTTCATCTTGTCCAGCCTTGTTTGCTGTATTTTAATGAATCTATGAGTCGGGCCATTCTGTGTGCGGTGTTAATTGAGCCAAAGTCAAACATTCTGTCTGGCCAACAGCTAACCCATCGTCCACCTGAGCCACCCAACCCTCCAACCACCTCCCTCACAAGCCCGACCACCCACATTTGCCTTCACTTCAATTAGTGCCAAGCAGCATTGGGGCTTTCCCTTCATTTTCCCTTTTTTCGGATTTTTCCTTGCGTGCTTGGAGTTGTGTGTTAATTTGATTTTACGAAAATAGCCTCAAGAATGTGGCCCAGCAATTGTTAAGCATTGAAACAAAGGCATTTCGGAGAGTTTTTCAATTTTTAAATGCACAAAACCCATAGAGCCGCCCGTATTTCCTTGTAAGAACTAAAAAGAAAACACATTCTTTGCTAATGAATCCGAAAATAGGCCGATAACTGACAGGTTTTCCCCTAACTAATTGGAGGCAGTGGAAAGCTTTTCTTTTAATTTAATGCCCATAATATTGAAGCTTTTGTCTTGGGAGATATCTATCGATTTCCACGAGGCACTAAGCTGACTTATAGCCGGTGCACCCTGTTGTGTGTACAACGGTGCGTATGATTGACGAAAAGGCTGCCAGGCGGCCAAGCAATTTGGTTAGTCCTGCCAATGGACGCACAAAAGGGGGGCGGGGAGAAGGCAGAGGCGCTCGGCCAGGGAACAACAATTGACAACCATCTTGTTTGGCAAATAAACGCGAGCCATTACCACGAAACTAAAATGCTGTCTCAATATTATTATTATTATTATTATCATCATTTCTATGGCGCTTGGGCTCCTTGGGCTTTTCCAGCTTTCCTGCTTTTCCTACTGTCGCCTTCGGTTTATGTGCTCCTTGTTATTTTTTGCCACTTTTTATGCGACACTCCAGTTACAGCCACAGCCGCTTCGTGTTTGACTGTCAAATATTTCAACAGCCCCCGAAAGTGACAGCTGTTAATGGCATTATACATTTGTGCGGTGGCCACGCCCACTGACCCACTTTTTGGGGAGGGTTAGCTGGGATATTATTCAGGTGGAGAGTCCATCATCATCAGCAACATCATCATCATCGGTTTGATCGGGCCTTGGAGCCGGGGAACCCCCCGAACCCCCGAATAGGCTGTCACAACTTGTGTACCCTTGCACGGGGATATTATGTTTGGAAATGTGATTAAACCAGTTTCCTTTTTACGGTGCTTTTTACTATACACAAATTTTAGTGGGCTTCCTCCTACGAGTACTAAGTTTATGGGAATATTTCAAATGATTGCATGCCAAAGAATATTGAGAGCAGCCAGAGGTGGCTGTTAGAGTACCCAGGAATGCGCATTCAATTCAAGTTCCCAGGCCCTGATTCCTTGTATTTTTGTAAATTTTATTTGCCTGCCAGAGTCCTGTTGGTGGTCCTTTTGCCACTCCACCGCCCCAGTCATAACATCCGCCCACATCCCAGGCCAGCACCTTTATCATAACAATTTGCATTTTATGGTCTTCTGGGTGATTTGAAAACTTTCGAATTTTTGGAATCGATTGGCGGCGTCAGCTGCTAATTCCAGCGATTACGAACTGTTTTATGAGCGGGGCCCACGGGTCGTTGCCATGAGGTTTTCGGGCCCCATCAATCACCGAACCGAGCAGCCAGCCACTGGCCATCAATCAAATCAATCAAGAAAAGTCAGCGCCGAACACAAATATACATCTTGTTTGCCTTTCTTCGTCGCGAAACTTTAATTCGATGAATCAATCTTGTGCGGCCAATCAATTAGGTCTCGCCCCAACAAAATAAAACAGGCTCACATTCATAAATAAAAACTAAACAAAAGATGAACAAGATAGACAGCTTAACCTTGGTAGACGAAAGGTGAAGCAAATCCCCATGGAAATCGAATCCCGATAGTTTGCTTTACAATTACGTCCCCGTACTTTGCATCGATCCAAATTTGGTAATAAAATTCTAAGCCCGCCCTTCCCGTTCCCCCTTTTTTTTTTGTGAGCAATGTTTGGCCATAAATTAACATTAATTTCGTGCCACAAAGAATGAACAACAAACAGACGGACGGGCCGGCCGGCCGGTGGTGTTTGCATTTTGGTCATTCGTGTGTATCGTAAAAAGGCAATTATAAAAATTAATGTAATCGATGGCCAGTTGAGATATTAATTGGACTACCCGACTGGTAATTGGCAATTGTTGTTGATAATCCTTTTTGTGCAGCACGTCCTTTAATACACTTTTGTGTACACACGAGCTTAATGGATTGCCCGACGGGCAGGATCGCCGATAAGGGCAACAGCCGTGGCTTTATACTGCATTTGCCGTATAATTACATTCAGCGCTCAGCGTTTTGCCTACTTTCAAGTCCGATGGTCTTGCTGATTATCCTTAATGCGCGCTTGACTTTTGTGCGCCCTTTCTGATTGACGCCTTTTGAATGTCAGTCCAATTAAATGAACTTACTGGCAACAGCAAGCCGGGGCCAACTAATTGCTGTGCTTCGATTGAATCGAATCAAGTGCTTTGCCATTTTTTGCCCATGCTTGGCTCTTCCATACTCAATTTTAATTAGGGTCGTCCTGGCAGGACATCACTGCCAGCCGCAAATCTCTAGCCAGGATATCCAGTTGCGTTTTATTGCAGTGAATTCACTAAGATTTCTTCTCGCTTTATTTGTTGAGACAGTGCTTAGATTGATATATTATAGTCTCTAAGATCTAGACGCTCATACGAACAGACGGACGTACGGGCAGACGGACGGACGGACGTACGGATGTACGGACGGATGGACGGATACACGGACAGAGGGCACATGGGTAGATCCACTCGGCTTTTGATGCTGATCAAGGATATATGCTCTTCCCTGTCACACGCAATCGAACGAATTTAATATACCATATTTCTTTTTAAGAACGGTGTATAAATATATGGAAAATAGATTAACCTTTCTAGAAAGTCAATAGCCTTCAACTAAATACCATTTTACGCAAGAACCTATCTTAAAACGAAATGAACAAAGGAGAAATTTACTTGGGTAAATCTCTAAAGTTGTCTAGTCGGTTTTTGCACAACAATTCTTTCGCAAGCAACCTCAATTCACAATGAGTATCCATTGTCTCTTTTCAGCTTAAACAGATCTTATTATCCGGGCTTTGGGTAATTAGTAAATAAGCAAAAAAACAATTTGCATTATTGGCCAAGTCCGCCAGTAGATTGAATGCCAAATGAGGCGTACAGTGGGCCCTCGGCTGCCACAACTTCTCCGGCAAGCCAGGGGCCATTCAATTGGCATTTGAGTGTCGCCCGTCTGGCGGGCAAGTTGAATCAATAAATTTTGCATTTGAATGCTGATGCTGATGCTGTGGCAATGTCTGCCGCGTTTGGCCAAAGTTTTTCGCGAAGGAAACTTGTTGCACCAGCAGCCGGAAAATGCCGCCGGCGGGGTCAAGGGTGGCGGTTGGCAAATGCGAAAATGGGCACATAACAGAGCAGGGGTGGTTGCTTTTCTGCTGCTGCCCCATCTACTGCTTCTGCTTCTGCTTCTGCTCCTGCATCTGCCTCAAACTCGATTTCTCGCATTTCATTCATAACACAGACACAGACACAGACACAGAGACACACACAGAGCGCTCATTTCATTCATTTGCTTCCCATTGATGCACTTTCATTCATTAAGCGGAAACTTAGTGCCAAGGGAAGGGCGGGGGGAGCCGGCACTTGTGCGGCTGCCAAAATGACCAATTCCTTTCACTGGCATTTGCAGGACAATTTTGGGAAAATCTGCAGCTTAGTGGTTTTTATACAAAATTGTAAGCTGAACAGAAATCCAAAAAGTGACTAGAAATTAAGTTGGAAAACTACGAAGTTTTATAAATAAAATGAGTTGCAAACATTCGTTTCTTCATCAACAGTTTCTGTTCAATAAGTCTTTTGTTTTAGTTGTAGCTTGTCCAATACACTTGATTAACGGTATTAAATTTAATATCATCTGCTTCAGAATTTTTGGTAAACAATTTTACAACCAATTTCCTTGTTGAGGAGAATGGAATTCTAGTCGCACAGCCTCTTGTACAAATAATAATCAATTTCTTGGAATTGTTTAACGAGTAAAGCTTCTCGAGACAACAGCGTTTCTACTGGTTTTTATATACAATTTGAAATTTTGTGGAATTTAGGCTACTTTACTTTACTGTATTTCTGTTGGAGTATCTTATTAGCTTCAACATTCCTTAAGTTTTTGTTGGAAAATTATTTAAGTCAGTTACTAAGGATTTTAATTTACCATTAGCTATTTATATTTTCGAGTTGTTTTAGAAGTAGTTGCCTATTAAGATACATTTTTAGCTCTAACGTTTCCGAAGCTTTTGGAAAATAATTTTGGTCAGTTGCTTGGGACTTAAATCAACCTTCGATTGTTTCTGGTTATTTGTAAAGAAGTTTATAATATTTCTATAGTTCTTAGTTGTTATATTAAACAATTAATCAGGAGGAGTTTCCTATTTGAATGCCTTCCAACCTCAAATTGCATCTTCACTTGCCAAGAGTTTGTTTGGCTGCTCAACTGCTTGCCGCACTTGCCACATGCAACAAGTCAGCGTTGAGGCCAAATAAACAAAGGATATCAGTGTGTTTGAGCTGTTGCCAGTCAGCAGGATATTGTTCTATTGTCTTGTGGCAGATATACGAGTATGTTTTATACAGACCGCTGCGACTACGATTGCTGCTGCTGCTGGCACTGCTGCTGGACGCTGCTGCCGCCGCTGCCGCGTTCTGCTGCTGGTGGTGCTGATGGTGGTGGTGCCGTCGACTGCGCAGCGGGGCAGCACCGCCGCTGCCGCCGTCGCTGGCGACGTCGACGTACTCGGCCACGTCGCTGCCGCTTTGTGCCTGCTGCCGCTGCAGTTGCACTCCGGCAAGGGCAATCTCGCACTGCAGAGTCTTCACACCGCGCACACACAGTAAAAAAAATCGGCTCCTTGGGCGGGGGACGAAAAAAAAACAATATATACACACACGCGCTCGCAGGCAACACAAAGTAATTTATGCGCACTGGCAAGGAATTCCCGCTTTTCGGTTATACTTCTAACTCGGCTTCGATTTCTTTATTTTTGGCAATCTCTGGCGCTTTTCTTGCGGTGTATGCGCTATATGCATATAGTCTCTGGGTCGACGGCTCCTTTGTCGCTTATCGGGGAACTCCAGCTGACGGGATTTTTGGTGGCAAGTTCGCCGGCTGCCGTGGTGCAGTTGTGCTCGCTGCGGTTGCTCCTGCTTGTGGCCCGTTTGCGTCCTCAACGGCGACTGAATCGCAAGACACACGGCCGCCCGACTCCGGAGCAACTCCGGAAAGTGACGCGGATTGTCAGGTCCGGGACAGCGAGCAGCTGACTGGCAGGATAGTCAGCTGTGGCCAGCTTTCTACCAACAACATGCGTGCAAAGGATCGAAAGCTGGGCGGACAGCTTCGCGAAAAGCTTTTCCTCATCCAGTTGGCAGGACCTCGCAGGCGGGCAAGTTTCAAACAAGTAGCACACACCGAGGAGCTCCTTGTTGGCCTTTGAAAGCTCAACAAGGTTTAAGTTTTTAAAGGCAATATGTCTTTCAAATTGCGCATACGACCTGTTGGCCAGCTCAAATTTACCAACCTAAGCTGGGAGGGCCTCCATATCGTATACAGATGTGAAATGTTATTTGACTATTGGAATCTAAATAAAGCAATTGCCCCGACTATAAATACCGGGTTTATGTATTTCGCATATTTCTAGTGTTATAATCGGTGCGGTTCTTGATTCTGATCAATAATATTTGTGGCTATATAATTTTTGGAGTCGGAAGAGCTCTCTGAGTCTATCCTTTCTGACTGAGTTAATATTTTTTGTTTATTTTACGAGCCATGATTTTCGAAATCCAATAGAAAAATAATTCCAATTTGTCATAGAAATATCATAACTGGACTCACCTGTCTGGGTGCTTGAGTCAAAAAATGTACTGGTGGTCTCCACGGTCATGGTTCCGATGGTGCCATCGATAATTTGTGCCGAAGAGTCGCGTCTGCCGCGATAACTGGAAATAGTGTAACAATTATATAAATACGAATATTGCAAAAGATTCAAATGCTTGGCAAGCATTTGGTTTTAACTTTTTTGCTATTATTTAACTTTGTTTATCTTTAAATTAGAAAACAGTTTTATACGTATGCTATATTATATTTTGCCTACTCCAAAGACTATCGAGAGTTATTCAAAAGAAGTTTTTACTGAAAAGCATTGTTGCATAATATCTGACCACTATTTCTAAAATTATGAACTTTAACTATAGTTCTTGTTTTATTTGAAAATATAAGAATTTATTGAATTTATTTGCTTAATATTCGTATGTACGTAATAAGAAAGAAAACAACATATTTTCCCGAAAAATATTCATTGGTGTTAAATTAAGTTTAACTTTCGTTGGGAAGCATTTTATAAACACATTGTATACTAAGGCAAATCCAATGAAATATCAAAAAAAACAATGCTGCCTACAGTTGCAGGAAAGCAAAGCATGTTTTCAGGTGTTTTACTCACCGGCACACGTCGTCGCTCTGGGAGCTCTGGCGACGGAAGTTGCGGCACCGTATCATCTCCTCGGTGGTGGACTGCCGGCGGAAGCCGCGGGCAATAAGTATTTCCTCAGTGGTCGACTGCCTCCGGATAGCCGGCCGCTGGTTCTGCTCCACCGCCGGTATGGGCGGGGGGCGGGAGCAGGGGCTCGGATCTCGGGAGGAGCAGCAGCTGTTGGAGTCCGGCGAGCGGGGCGAGCGGGCCGCGGAGCTGCTCTGGCGGCGCAGGGTGTGCCGGCGCGGGCTGCCGTCGCGCTCGTGGGAGCGGTCGGGGGACAGGTGGGTGCGAGAGTCCCGCCGACCGCCCCGCGAGGCGCTGTCCGGCGAGAGCGAGTCGCGGCGCGAGGTGCGCCGCTCGCAGTCCTCCGGCGGGTCTGGGCTGAGTGCGGGCTGGGAGCCGCGCCTGCTCCCGGAGCCGCCCGGCAGGCAGCCCTCATCGAAGGCGGTCGCCTGGCGCTGCAGCCGCTGCAGGCGCGGCGCCCGCTCCGGACTCACGCCAGCCTTGGAATCCCGCCGGTTGACCCGGCCGCACTGGGTGGTGGAGTCGCGACGGCCCTTAGGCGCCGTCGGGCTCGTGGCCGGCGGTGTCACCGAGCTGGTGATGATCGTCGGCGGCGGCAGGGCCTGGCAGGCGGAGTCGACCTGCATATGATGATGGTGAGCCAGGTGGTGGGCCGGATAGAGGGGGGCGGAGTGGTCGGAGCAGGAGCCGGCGGAGCTGGTGGAGGGGCGCTGCTCCTGCCGGAAGTTGGGGAACTCCGGGGCGGCCAGGGAGTCGCGCTTCTTTGTCACCTGGTACTTGCCCGGCGGCGGCGGCGTCGTCACCCGCCCGGCCACACTGCTGTCCCTCCGCCCGCCGGACAGGTAGCTCTCCCCGGAGCCGCGACGGGATGCCTGTGCGGGCGTAGGCGTTGGCGTCGGCCGAGGAGCAGGGCAAAGGTCAAGGCTTGAGGTTAAGGCTGGTCGGTCAAGGTTGAGGGGCTAAGGAGGCCAAGGTTCAGGTCAAGGGGGCTACACCGATTGGTCAGCTCATTGGCTGTCAGGGATATTCCGATACTCTTCCAATTTTTGTGAATCAGTCCAATAAATCTTCATCAATCAATAACAAAGTCAACCAATAACCAATAATTTAAACCTGATTTTAAATTATTGCATGCCGTTGCTTATTTCGGTGTAGCCCCTTTCGATTGGGGACACTTTCAAGAGGATTTCAAGAGGATAGAATTGAGTGGTGTACTCAATAGAATTGAGTGGTGTACTCACGCTCTTGGTGCACTCAACGACGACGGGCACGGAGACGGTCGGTGGGGGCTGCTGCTCCTCAACTGCGCAGCTCTCCCTGCGGTTCCAGTGGCGCACGAACTCGGCGGTGTTGGAGTCGCGCCGGGAGCGCATGCTCCGGATGCCGGAGTCCGCGCTGGACTCCCTTCGCTTGCGCGGTGCAATGTAGGTGGTGCCCCCGCCGGAGCCGCCTCCACCGCCGCCCCCGGCACCAGTGCTCGCGTCCGTGGTGGTGGAGGTGCGCCAGGGCAGGCTGCGGGCGAGATCCGCCAGCGTCTCGCGCCGGTTGAGCTGCGCCTTCGATCGGGACGCCTGCTGCTGGGCCTGTTGTTGCTGGTGGTGCTGCTGCTTGGTGCCGCCGCTCCACTCGCGCAGGATGTCCGTCAGCTGGGCCAAGGAGCTCCTCCTCCTGCGCTGCAGACCCGGCGGCGGCGAGGTGCTCGGCGGGGTGGTGATCTGGGCGGCGGAGTCGCGCCGTCCGCCCAAGCGTTGCCGGATGGTCGACTCCTCCAGCTGCAGGTTGACAGGTACGTACACAAGGCGTAAGTGGGTTTGAAAACATGCTTCGGAAGGCCTTAAATATTCTTTGCTAATATGCCACTCTATTCATCCTAATCGAACACATCTCTCAAGTCAAGAAGGCATTTCAATAATTAATGAATTACATAATGGCATTAAAATATTCCATATTTGTAACTTTATACAAGACTTTAAGGATCCCGCTTCATAAGAATAGCAAACTTACGAGTATAACACCAATTAACTCAAAACTGAATTATTTCCTTGACCATAGGTAAATATAAACTTAAAGCCAATATTACTTTTACTAAATTATAACAACATCCAAAGCATAGCCAAAGTCCCTACTTAAGTAGTAGCCACTAAATAAATAAATGCATGCATGTATTTTCTTTATAAAAGATTCTAAATATTAGCTTATATTGCAACTGCAATCTGTGCTGCAATCTGGATTCGTTATAACTTCTTGTGGCCCTATTTTCTGAACTAGTTTTGGCCATGATTTTACATTTTCTATCTTTTTGGTAACTTGTATGTATAATTTATTTGATTGTGTAAATAGAATTTAGGCTCTGCTGCATTAAAGCATTAATATCGGTTCCGATTGGAGGTATTAATGCCTGGAGAATCGAGTCTGGGACCTAACATATTTAAACAATGCTACACAAGAATATGTTTAGTCATTGTTTGATTCTTTACTTGTTTAATTGCTCAACATTAAAATCATATATTTTAAGATATTAGGCCCATTTGAGAAAAGTTATTAGCGTGTTTAACTTATTATCGTGTTTATTTAAGGGTTTTCTAAAGGTACGCCAGCAATGTTAAATTAGATGACCTTCAAATTGTATTTCGTCAAGGCCTCCCAGAAGGACTCATCTGGAAAAATCTAAAATCTGAAGTTGTCAGCTAAATATTTTCAGCTCAAAAACCGTGTTTAGTTTTACAATCAATGTTGTTACGGAGATGGAAAATTAGTCAAGGTAAACCTACTGGATCCACTTGTTAAATATTTAATTATAATTTTAATTAGCCAGACTAGAGACTGGTTAACGTTTGACCTTTAGTTTCTGATATATCTTGCAAATTATGCCAAAGACCCACTTGGCAAATTCGTTATAAATGCTTCGCCTATTTATTAAGTTCCGTTTTTGGTCAAAATGTTTAAAGGTCAAGGTCTTGCTGCCCATACATCTTAGGCACTACCCAGCCGTGTGACCTTCTGCTGGAGATGCATCCTTGAATGCAAGGCCATCCTGAGGGAACTGGGGAACTCACCTGCTCGCGCACAAGATCGTCCCAGCCGTTGCCGCCCTGCCACACCAAACCCACTTGGTGCGACATGATGGGCAGGTTGCACACGAAGCAAATGGCTGTCATAGTCCTGAAACGACAAGTGAATTAATTAGGCACACTTTTTGCGTTTTCATTTGAAAACATTTCACAAGCGAACGTTCTTATTATGCATACCATAAGCAGGCAAAAAAGTATGTAGTTATTATTAATACAGTAGACGCCATTTTTTGCACATGCACGGGAAAATGTAAAAAAAGGAAAGGTTGGAAAATTTTTGGAAAACTCGTAAAGCGAAAGTGTTGGCATGCTGAGCTGAAGTGTTTGAATGCAGGTTGTTATTTTGGGATTTGGCTTTTCGCTGGCCGGAAAGCTGCAGCGAAGGGCTTTTCCACCTGTCGACGTGCAGTCGCCAGAAGGCTCCAAGCTGCGGGTTTTCCGAGAAAAGTCTGCGAAAAAGCACCGGAGCAGCTGAAGAGCTTCCAGCGAAAGTTCGGGCGAAAGGTGAAAGCTGCAGGAGTGGTTGTGTGGATTGGATGCAAAGTTTTGTGTTGGCAGACAGGATAGCGAAAGCTTTTATAAGTTCAAAGTTCAAAGTTCAGAGTACAGAGAGTTACAGAGAAAGCTGTGTGAAAAGCATAGAGAACGTTGGACGTTTTCAGTTAATTTTAAAATTTTTTGGAATTTTGTTTGTTTGTTTGCTAACTTTTTGCGTATGGGCACGCAGGACGTGCTGGGCTGATCCATGGACCTGTAATGTCGCAGTTTTGACATGGCGCATGTTTTTGCCTTCTCGGTCCCTCAGCAAATTAATTTGGTAGCGTTATCCTTGGGCCGCCGCTCCTGCGGCTCTTCAGTGACCTTGATCCTCGGCTTGTCCTCAGCTCTCTTAACTTTGAAGTGCTTATACGAATATCCTGTTTTCTTTGCGAGTTATTTAAAAGCGATATTGGTTGTAGCTTACTCTCTATGTAATATATTTATATAATATATATATACTCTTATATGGCTTCTAATTTGATGGCTGGATATTTTTAGTGGGTCGGGGTTTGTTTGGTTTTTTTTTTGGTTGGGGGGGTTGTTTGGCTAACTGTACTTGGTTTGCTACACACACAGAGACACAGAGATACACTGGAAATAATCGAAGAAAATAGTTTTTCTGGTTTAAATATATTGGATGGGGTTAAATTCTCAATTTACAGGGTTCAATGGGGCCAAACTACAGGTCAGGTCGCAAGGGGGCTCATATTATTATATACATTATATATTATCATTGCTAAATATCTTATTTCTCGCTAAAATCAACTTAAGAACTCAAAACATTTACACATGCAAAACAAATTGACTAAATAATAAAGAAAATGTTAAATATTTGCTTGTTTTAATTGCTTCTGTGGCTGTTTGTTGCGTCTGAAATACTGGAATAAGTTTTGTTGCTTAAATCATACGTTCTGTGAGCCCTGTGAGAGCAGGAACAGATCCTAACATAAATACCCACATTTGCTCTTGCCCCATTGATGCCGAGTGACTAAGTCACAACAATATCAAATTTCCCAGAACAGAACAATTTCTCCTGCTGTCCATACCTGGAAATAATAAATTTCTATTTGGCTTCTTAATAATGCACAAATAATTCAATTTAATTTGCTCAACCGAAAAATGTTTGCCCACTGAATTGCGGTGAGCCAGCGAGCATACACTGTGATAAAATTGTTTTCTCGGCAACCTTTTTTTGGAAAACAGTAAAATTTATTATAAAAATTGATAAGAATTTTCTTGTAGCTTCCTTGATTGATGTTGGTCCAATTTTTCCCCCAGTGTACTTGGTACTCAACTCTGATGCTTGAAGGTAAGCCTGCAGAAATATCCCCTCCTTCCCCGCCAATGACTGCACTTTAGCTTCCCACAGTCGCAGAATTCTAGATGAACAAACGCTCCGTTCCGGTGTCCCGTCCAAAGGCAATCAAAAAGAAGTATCAACTTATTTGGCCGCAAGTTTATGGCCATAAACTTAATAACTGCCAGACATCACAGGCCAACGTTGTGCCAAGTTCCGGGTCTGGGCCTCAAGTTTCTCGAGAGGCTGCTGCCCGCCCAGTCAATGAAACACTTGGCCAAGTAGTTTTCGAGCACCAAAAGTTTCGCACAACCCCTTTCGCCCCACACACTTGCCTGTTTTGCGGTTGTGCGTTGAAATACGAAACCCAGTTGGCCGTATTTCCAGCAAAAGTGTCCCTTTAATAGGCTGTTTCCTGCTTTTGTGGCCAAATAGAAATAGGCAACTTTTAAAGGGGGTTTTGTCCCTCAACCAAAGGCAAGTCATGCTGCAATATGTTAGCTAGTGGAAAAGCTGGATTTTCTTATTTTAAAGAACTTGTTCGTTGATAAAATTAAATTACCTGAGGTATCATGTTCTTCGTCTGCTTCTCATTTTGAGAAAACTTGAATCGAAATCTTCGAAAACAAGGAAAAGCCGGCGCTTAATCAATTTCAATTGCACAACAGAACAGCCGAACAGCAGATGAAAATCTGCAGGCAACGGGTGCCAGGAGTCACCATCGCCACCTCAATCATCGTCATCAGCATCGACAGAAGCAGGAGCCAGAGCAGGAGCAGGAGCAGGAGCTGGAGCTGGAGCAGCACCTGGCAGGCTCAAGTGGGCGAGCGGCTGATTGACAGCTGTCAATTTGCGTTGCCAGTGAAGTGTGGCCCCAGCACAATTTTCAACTCAATTTTCCCACTTTTTCCAGGCACTTACCAGCGGCGGACAGCCGGGTGGATTTTGTCCGGTTTGCGGCTAAGCCGGAGCAGCTGTACAAGGACACGGACACGAAACTGGAGGACACTGACGATGGATGCCCAAAAAATGGTGTGACGCAAATTTAAAACAAATCTGTTGCAAAAGGTGTGTGTACGCCATAAAAGAGTATTTTTGCCAACAAAAGTATTGGCTCATAAAATCATATTTTTACGAGTATGTTTCGAATTTCAGGCGGTTTCTCGCCGTGCATGTCGCCTTTCATTCAGGCCACCCGTTGATGGAAAAACCCGAAGACAGACAGGAAAAGCAAGCAGAAATTGGAGAAGGCGATGGGGCGAAGGGGGCACGGACTGCATTTCGGTTTCCAAAACTGGCACAATCCACTTGGGAGCAGGAAGTCAGAGGACATGGGAAAAAAGCAGAGAGCCAACATGACTCCGCACACCTGAAGTCTGCCTTTGGATCAACCTTTTTGCCGAATGCAATTCTCTCGGAAAACTTGAGAAAGTTTTCCCCTGAAAAGTTGCCAGCCAGCACTGCGGGCTAATTAAAAGTTTGGCCTCCAAATTAAATTCTCGAAGGTTAATCTTCAGCAACAGCCTTGGGGCGAGTTTCAAGAGTTACTCTGCTTAAGAGGAAACCATTTTTAAAGTTATTATGTCGCTCTAGAGCGTCGCATTTGAATGCGCATCCCTCCTGACTACATTAATTTGATTGATTCCCCCAATTTATTTATTTATGTTCAATATTCACCAAACGCTTGGGGGGCATCAATAAAATTTGAGAAAGACAGAGCCGCCACCGCCGACGTTTCCATTAATCTGCATTATCCTTGAGCAGTCATTTAGCTCCCGTCCTGTCCGTTTTTCTTCCCATTTCCCAGTTTCATTTTGAAACAATTAAGTTGAATGTCCAACGCTTAACCACTGCGGTTCTATTCAGCATTTTCTTTACATTTTTTCCATTTGAGTTTGGCAATTGTCCTGACAATAAAATGCAATTCGTGAAGCAGCGAAAGAAAAAGGACTTTGGCACCTGACGGACACTGGCCGTCCAGGTTCTTTTTATTTTCCCCTTGTCCTAAGTGACTTTTCATGTTGCCGGCAGCTGCAGCTACTTTTCGGGGGAGGAAAATCGGTTTGGCTTGCCTTGGCTTGGTTTTTGGTGGCTGGGGGGCTGGCGGGTGGTGGGATAGCAGCTTCGTCTGCTATTTAGTTAATTTTAGAGCGTCTGTGGGACCGACCGACCGGCAGTCTGGTAGCTCTGAAATACTGCCACAGTTTTCCTTTTGATGTAATTGCCGGGGCCCACCGGATGGGTGGCACAGGTGGGCGGCTATTCATTGATTAACTGCCAAGGTGGTTGGTTGGTAGTGGAGACACATGGAACAGTCTGGCGGGCGCTAGTCTGAAGCCATTTTCATTTTCATTTAACGTTTACGCTTACGCATCCCCAGCATTTTTCTCTGTTTTATTTATCATTTCGGGTTTTTTTTTTTTGGAAATTTTTCTCTTCATTTTTTCGTTGTTGTTGTCATCGTGGGTTTCGTTTTCGGCATTCAAAGATGGAATACCTGAAAATGCTTGGTAAATTAGATCAAAGGACCCGGCAAGGACGTGGCTGTGTGCAGCGTAAGTACTTGGAAAGTCGGATTAAGTAATTTGCGCGTGCCACTTTCAATTTCTTGCTGTTGCTGCTGTTGCTGTTGTTGTTGGTGGAGGAAACGGCTTTCCATGTTGAAGGAAAATGCCCGCCCTTAGCATTTTTTCGCTGCTACTGGTTTTGCTCTCATTTTCCTCAGTTTCCCCCTTTTTGCATCTTTTTTGGCTGCCTTTATAAAAGGCTTTTCAGCTTAGAAGCCAGGCAGCCATTTGAATAAATAAATAATTAAAGTGTGTTTTATGTACACACTCTCCAGTTTTTCATTTAAAGTGTGCGTGCAATCGAACGGCCACTGACCTGGTGATATATATACCTCATATACGCCCACACATACTATATATAATGTATATTGTGGAATATACAAGGCGTTGAGCACAATTTCCGTTGACAAAGTTGATAACAAAAAGTTGGAGCATACTTTTCAGGGCCGACCGCGGCCATTATGCAAATCGGGTGAAAAGGCGCTGGGAAAACACTTAAGCCGTTTGTCCATACATTTGCAGAAATAATTTAAGAAAAATAGTGACCAGGGTCTTAGGGGATTTTCAAAGATGATAAGTGTCTAAAAGTGTCACCGAATTCAATGGAAATTCATATAAATGTTGCCCGTTCGCGGGTTTCGCATAATTTTGCACCAAGTTTCGTCATTTGTGTTAACATTCCTACCTTTATTTATCAATTTCATTCTCTGGTTGCTTAACAAATGAGAAATTTAACACATATATGTAAAATATGTTTCTTTTTGTGCTTAAAAACACTATTTATCATATTGAATAGTATAATTTACTTCTTTTTCATTTATTTTGAAAGATTTCCCTTGATTTAACTGATCGTCAGGGAATTAGAAATGTTTGTGAATACTTAATTTTTAAATTTTGTACTGAACATTCATATTTTTTTACTGTGCAAAAACACCATGGGCTGGCATTGTTGTAGGGAAATCTAATTTCCTTGCTAGGCGCCACGCTGCGCTTTCCCGGCGCTGACAACAACATGGCAACCCCTTTATATTTATATATTTTTATTCTCTGCCTTTTGCTGTAGCCGCTGCCCCTGGAATCACCTCGGATCTCCCCCTGGCTCCCCCTTGATCCTGCCCTGGGTCCGATTCTATGCATGCATAATTCAAATGGACAGCTCGCAACCGATGCCTGCCGATGGAGCTGGAGATGATGATGATGGGCCATGCATATTTGATGGAATCATCTCGGGATGACTTACAGCCCGAGTATACAACCGAGTAGTTTCGGATCAGAGGGTCTTATGCCAGAGCTTGCCTGCATTTATTTATTTAAGCAAGGTCACGCAGAAAAACCATATTTACACCAACCCCGCCGACCACAATCACGTGCATGTCCATCAATAAGCTTGCCACAGAGTTGCTTGCCTGTATAGCAGCGAATATTAGCCATACCAGCGATACCAAAAGTAAATTAAATTTTTTACCCACTTTGTAATGCCCAATTGAAGTTATTTTTTCAGAGAACTGCCGACAGCATCATCAAATTTCAGACCCCCAGACATCTTGAGACTTTTACAAGTGTCTTCATTGGAATTCAAACCATTTGGCAATGCCCTTGATTAGTGCCTTAGCTGCTAATTCCTCCCAGAATACGATGCCGATGACGAAAAAAATCAATTTCCCAACAAGCCCGAGTTGCAAACATTGATCTAACGAAATTAAACAAAATATTCTTGGCAGCTAACGAAAGTTAATGAGTTCCAGGCGATTAGGCTAAAAAGGGGGGATTTTTTTGTTGTCTTGTTGGCCAAAAGTTTAAGAAAGCTGGGTGGGGGGCGCACAATGATTCAGCATTCAAGTTGAATCAATAATTTCTGGGATATAAAATCATTCCGTTGAATTTTTGATAAGGGTTGCGTCACCCCTTCAAAGGACTCTCAAAACTGAAACTCAAATTCAAAGACTCCTAAATGAAATCCCGCAACATGAGCAACAGTTTCCCAAACCGTGGAGGAGCGGCCATAAGGGGGCGTGGCCGGGACAGGACGGGACGAGCCCGGTCGGGCCGGACGGGACCGAAAAGTTGGGCAGTCAAGTGCCAACAACATGGCAACAAGAGCGATGTCAAAAATAGTGTCTCACAGAGATGGAGTGAGGCGGCGAGGTCTTCGGTTTGAATTTTCGGTTTGAGTTTTGGGCTTGTTTCGCCGGATGGCTCCAGTGGCGGGTTGCCGGGTTGGGGGGGCCAGAGGTGAGAGCTAAGCAAGCAGCTCCACCGCATCGTTTGCTCGTTTATTTGCTAACCAGTCTAAAATGAAATTAATTATAGTTACGCACAGTTTCCGTGAGCACAGTGTGTGCTGTGTGCCCTGTCCTGGCTGTCCCTCTGGTTTGTTTGCTTGTTTGCTGGTTTTCTGTTCGGCTCCCCGCCTTTTCTGCTGTTTATTTGGTATTTCAGGGACAGCCCGGCCCGGACTGCTGCTCCTGATAAATGGCGAGTGCACTAAGCGCACTAAATGCTTTTACTAAACGCTGTTTGCCTTATAGTAAACATTTATCCCCACAAGCTGGGGGGCCTCTTTGAAAATATGTGCGAAGGCTAAGGTGTGCATTGCCAGAACCGGGTCAGACGCTTGAAAACGCTTTTCCATTGATTCAAACACTAAAGAGTCGTGTCTTTGGAGAATGTGTGTCTTTGGAGAATATCTCTATCTTCCATTTAGACATTCCCTGCTATAAGCTGATATATTCAATTTTATTTTATAGACAAACTTCACTGAAAGTATTGTAATTTATTCAAATTTAGTCCGACAAACAAGCTATGTAAACACTGCGATTTTTGGCCAACATTCGTGCTGGGGCCCGTCTAAAAATAATCGACAAGAAGGTAGTTTTACCCCCATTTTACCGTGTTTTCCATGTCCGGCCTGCTGCTGTCTGTCTGTCTGTCGACCTGACCCTGAACTTTTTAATTAATACGTGCAAGTGCGTGAGCATCGAGCATTGAAAGGGCTCGTTGAACACACGTATATATTCGTAAGTGTGTATACATATACAGCAACCCTGCCACAATGGCTGCCCCAAAATGGCGGACGGAAAGGGAAGCGGGAGGCGAAAAAAAGCACAGAAGCCGCAACAAAAACAAGCAGGCGGAAGATGAAACTCGTTTTGGCCTTTTGCTGGTTACAAAACGCGCCATAATTTTGAGTGAGCTTAACACTCGAAAAAGTTGGTGCGGTAATTACATATTCAATCAATAATTTTTTGCTTTTCAAACGAACAATAACGACAATTGAACACTCTTGAAACAAATTGTTTTCTATTCAAATAGATTTACATACATTCGCGTATGCTCTAGATATTTTATAATATTGTTAATCGAAAAGAACATGATTAAACAATTTTTCCCCCAATCGATATTAATATTAATCAAAGCACAATGTTATCTTAAATATATGTTCGTGTGACTTCTCTAAGTATTTATAGCAATTTTATCTTTCTTCTGAATAATTTTATGGGAAATATTTAATATTTATTTCATCTATTTCTTTTCTTAGGAATCTTTTGTTAGGAAGTTGATTTCTTTTACGAATCGCTCAAAACTTTTGCCAGTGCTTGTCGCTGTATGTTTCCCGTTTGCCGTTTCGCTTTTGTTTACATTTTATATCAAAAACTTTTACGAGCTACAAAATATGCTCAGCCTGAGTCAAGAGCAAACAAATGCGAGGCAAACGTTCCCGGGGGCAGAGCCAAAAAATAAATAAAAATAAAATTGATAGCATGTTCTTTGGGGGTCTTGTCGTCTTATATACACATACACGCATATAAACCCCTGCCGAAAAAAATAAACCTACTCAGAACATAAGCCGATGCGTGTGGGAGGCTAAGTGGGATATATGTTTGGAGTTATTGGCATCCATCACCGCCCCTTTCCCCTTTCCCCAATTTCCAATACCATTCACCGCAATTATCGCTCACAAGGGATTGTAAATACGGTTAACTTAAGTTAATTTAATTACTCAAAACTGTCGAGGGGTTGCATTGTCAGAAATATTCATAAACTTCTCATGGTGCTCGAGCTTGATTTTCATTACAGNTGGAGTTATTGGCATCCATCACCGCCCCCTTCCCCAATTTCCAATACCATTCACCGCAATTATCGCTCACAAGGGATTGTAAATGCGGTTAACTTAAGTTAATTTAATTACTCAAAACTGTCGAGGGGTTGCATTGTCAGAAATATTCATAAACTTCTCATGGTGCTCGAGCTTGATTTTCATTACAGAGCAGTGAGTGTGCTTGGAATCCAAAACTTGACCATCAAAGACAGAGTTTAACTTCAAAATTGTATACGGGTGTTCCCTACTCTCTCAAAGCAAAACACGGGAATATACATTCGAAACCTAAGAACTGGGGCTGCAGCAGACGACTCCTGGCCTCCGGCAATTGCATTTGCTCTGGAAAATTTTGACAGACTGCAAATTCTCTATTCAGAGTCTCTGGCCAGCGACTCGAGGGCCTGGTGTGCTGCCGTCCTGTAGTCACTCTCAAGGAATGGAATCTGGCCAATTAAGTGTCCTCGACTATTGCAAATGTACAGCTCGTAGAGTTGCTCATCTGCAGGAGACATGGACGTGGTTGCCGGCGGCTCCGGATCCGGCAAACTGGCTGTGATCTGCATGGTGTTGTCCTCTACCCGATCGAAGCCTAATCTAAAGCTTCCAATCACTTCTTTCTCTTGCACACTGTCGCTGATAGACCTTCGCCTGGCCGACTTTGACCTTGGCTTGGGCCTTGACGTTTGCCTACTGTCCGAAGATCTTGATGTTGTCCAGATCGCTGAAGATGACCTAGTGCTCGATATTTTTTTGGACAAAGGTATTCCATTGGATTGCACACTCATTGAAGACATCACAAATGTTTGCCCGCTGTTTGAAGATGTCGTCTGTCTCAGTTGATCCCATAGCTTAGATTTTTGTTGGAGAATTCTGCCCAAAGAAGACGTCTTTGAGGTTTCTCTGTCCGTCCACCACGATAACGGCTCCGTTTGCTCAGTCGAAGATAAGCCATGTTTCTGCGGCTCAGTTGACTCATTGCCGGCTTGCCTGCTTATCGAAGACGTCCCAGATGTCGAATTTTTCTTTGGCTCGTTTGCATCAAGGATAAATGTTCCTTGCCTCTTTGCCATAGCGGTTTCTTTGATATACCTTCTCATCGAAAATGTCCCAGTTGTCCAATCTCTCTTTGGCTTAGGTTTTTCTTTTATAAATGTTCGCTGTTTCTTAAGACCACTTGTTTCTGTTGTTGGCCTGCTCATCGAAGACGTCCTAGATGTGCAATATTTCTTTTGATCCGTTGGTTCTTTGATAAATGTTTTTTGTTTCGTAGGGCCAGTTTTTTCCATTGTTTGCCTGTTCACCGAAGACGTCCTAGTTGGCTGTTGTTTCTTTGGCTCAATAGTATCTTTAGATTTCCTGCTCATCGTGGACTTCATAGGAGTCAGTTGCTTCATTGGCTCCGTACTAACATTGGTTTGTTTGCACATCGAAGACGTCCTAGGTGTCCGTTGTGTCTTTGGTTCGGTTGATTGTCTTTGGTTCGATTGCCTGGTGGTCGGTTGCTCTATTGGCTGGGTTGTGGCTTTAGATTGCTTACTCATCAATGACTTCCAGGGTGTCATTTTCTTCACTGTCTCTGTTAATCCTTTGGTTGGCTTGCTCATCGAAGGAGTTCTTGACGTTTGCCTGGACAACGACGGCGTCGGAGGGGTCAATTGTCTATTTGGCTTAGGAGCAGATCCATGAGTGTTTCTCTCCCGGTCAAGCTGCTTCTGCTTGATGGGATCGGTCGCACGCTGTTTGTTGAACATTGAAAATTTGATTGGTCTTGTAACGAAAATTTGGAAATTAATTTTACGAAAATGTACAAATGTGTAAGAAAATTTTCCGAAAGCTGCTGTACGGAAAACTGTACTGAACTGTTTCAAAAGTTACACTAGAAACATGAAATCTGCCTGCCGGCCTGCTGGGTGCTTACTTGGATTTGAATCAAAAAATCATCCATTGCTGGGTGAACATGAAAAGTTTCATTCACCCGCAAAAACCCGTGAAACTGCAAAAGTCACCCCTGGGCCCAAAAAAACAACCCCTCAAATCTGCTTCTCGTACCTTCTTCAAATGCAAAATCTAATGAAATTTTCACAATTTTTTCTCGGTTTCCCTTCGGTCTTTTTTTTTAGGTTTTTAGGTTTTCTCTTCGCAGCCAAGAACGATCAATACGGCCGGGAAATTGATGTGGATGCGGTGCGGTTTATTTTTATTTTGCCCAGCAACCAATGCCTTTCATATCCATCTCGAGGGGCGCAGAAAAACCGAATGAAAATATCACCAAGGAGCTGGGGCAGGGCAAAGGAAGGCACGGCAAGGCGGTTGCAATGACAGATGCGGACTATTAAAGGTGAAAGTGGTTAAACGGACAGGTAAATGTAAATACCACTCGCTCCAGGTGCCCGCTTCCAGGAGGAAATCTCGGGCAAATTGTGGATGTTGATGTTGATGTGGATGTGGATGTTTGTTGGCTGCGCAGTGAGCCATTTTATGTTAACAACTTTGTTGGCCCAAAGCGTTTCTCATCAGGATGCTGCCGTGGATGCTCATCATTAACAACTCGTCAGTGTAATGATGATGCTGATGATGATGTTGATTATTTTCAAGTGAGTGCCATATGTTTTACCCCCAAAACTCTGGCACGCATCATCCAGCCGCGTTTTGGTGGCAACAAATGGCACAAATCAGCCAACAGGCAGCAGGCAGCAGGCAGCTGGCAGCTGGCAACCAGCAACCGGCAGCCGTCGACGTTGAAAGGTGAAAAACAAATCAGTTTTTTATTCAACCGGCACGGCCCTCCTCCATCTCTCCGTCCCGAGTCCCGAATTCGCATAAAAAAAGGGCAAAAAGCACTCCGCCGAGGAGCAAAAGTTTATGAACCATAAAACAGAATGGAACGATGCATAGGCATGCGATTTTTCGTCGCTTTCCTTTTTTGTTCCACCTGTTTGAGAAGGTGAGTGAGTGTTCCCCGAAAAAGTAAGAAAATGCTTTGCATATCGTTCTGGCCTCTTTAAAACGCCGTTAGAGGGCAAATATTTCAGCCAACTTGAGTTGTAAAAAACTTCAGTGAACGGCAAGGATTTCCAGCGCGCCAGGCATCCCTTTGCCGTATTATTTACGGCCCGAACTGCGGTTTTATTACCCGTCCGTTGATTAGATTTTCTAATTGTGACGGGAAAATAAATCACGTCTCAACTACTTGGCAATTTATCAAGTACTCGTACTCGTAGTAGCAGGAAATTTGCCATCCTGGCTGCGATTAATCGCTGCGGCTGCTGTCAATTATCTAATGGACGAAATCGAGCAGATCGAGCAATGCAATTTCCAATTTGAGCAATGCATTTCCAAAGATTACCGCCTCCTCCCCTCCGTTCATCTCGCTTCCGACTTGTATCTCTATTTCTAGTCTCGTGTCCTTGCTGGCGGGTGGAAAGGTCCTAGCGCTCAGTGGCTCAGAACGCAGAAGTACTTAGAGGAATTGCTGAACTATTAAGCTAAGTAAGGTTACAGGTTGTAGGGCAAAAAAGTGTTCAAATTGTAGCATCCAATATTGCATTTGCAAGGGGGCGATAAATTACTTCAAACTCGCTGCAGACAAACTTTCAAATTAAACTCACTTTACAGAAAGTTCGCTGCAGAAATCAATACTTCCGTTCAAGCTATAACAAGCTATTGCTAAGCAAAAGTTGGGTTTTTGCGGACATTTGATTTAGCAATAATATGTATTATTTGTACGAACTTTTCTCTCCCTGTAGTTTTACTCAATTTGTGTGGGGAATAAGTCAATGACGGCCCGATGGTTGGCAAACCGGAAACGACTGGCGGGACCAAGGCGATTGCCAAGCCGGAAAAAAGGTTAAACTTGTTGCAGCAACTTTTCTATACCCACCAGATCCCTCACCCTCGGGCGCACAGGACATGGCCGGGATATGTTTTATGGGAAGCGATAAATGTTATTAACTTGGCTGGCAAAACTTTTGTAATTGAACGGCTCGGCGTCTCAAAATTAGTTGGCTACAAGTCCCCGCCGAGGATTGGCCTTAAAGATTTATATACAATATACACTAGCAACTCCAATATAAAGACAGCTAAAAGTTTGCTGCAGTCACTTGTTATATCTGGGGAATGTATCTGGATCCGGGTCACGGGTTAAATGATTCATTATAGTCGTGCGGAAACGGTCCTTTATGCTAATTTATTTAGCCCTGGGCGATGAAGATTAGGAGAGAAGGAAACAATAAAGAGTCTCGACTATAAATACGTGGAAGCTACAATAGTTAAAAATTTAAAAGCTTTTACGTCGATATATCATGCTCCATAAGACCGTTCGTCCATATAAACACCTAGTTCTGGAAAAGTAAAATTTAAATAAAAGTATCATGTACCTCTCTTACCACGGCGTGCTCTTGCCGTGGGAAGGGGTGTGTAAAACTGTAATTGGTCATATCTTCTATACTAACAATACTTAATTATCTGCATAATAGTTTAACGGACCTAATGCAAGTTGTCCAAGTTATCGAAGAAAATACAGTTATTATATATACCATTCCTACCTTAAGGTACATGGTATAAAAACCCATTTCATGTTATTTGGTAATCATGCAATATATACACGCAATGCTTGGTGTTACCAAGGCAAGTCGCAAAACGACGGTTGGAATTTTTGGTGTTATCGAAGACATTTTCAAAACTGGGTATTATCGGTTAAAATGAAATATCTTACTGGTTTTTGTGAACATAGCAAGCCGTTGGTCAATTATTTTGTAGGTGTCAAAATCATTTTGAGGCTAGAATCACTTTACTTTTGGGTTCAGAAAATAGCACACGTATATCAGAAATACTCTAGACGAATTTTTAGATATACATGTACATTTGTGATAAAGCCACAGGAACACGATACAAAATTAATTGTCCAAGATGCACACGAATGCTGAATACAACAGAGTCTTTGATACGGCTCCAATTGATTTGATGCCCTGGCAGGACTCCCCTCTCAATATCCGGACTCCGATGTGGACAGGATCGTCCACGTTTTCGGGCCATGCCGGCTCCCCAGGAACCAGAGCCCTTCACAAGGATGAACTAGGCAGCTCCATTGGCTGTCCTGCTAGTGGTTACTTTACTGGTACGCTCTCCCAGTCCATTGCTAGCATGTATTACCAAAAAGATGACGAAGAGCAACTGGACCTGTCCCAGTGGGGTGCGTTCGCCGGCGAGAGGATGCAGCAGGTCCAGGAACAGAATATACAATTTCCCCTTCTGGACACGGGCATATCCCCGCCCTTCAGTATTTGGCATGTGAGTATCCAGTAGAGCTCGATGTGTTACAAATAGTGAGTTTCAATTCGTGTTATGCAATAAAAGCACGCATTGCTTGGTGTTACTAGGGCACGTCGCAAAACGACGGTTGCAATTTTTGGTGTTATCGAAGACAGCATTATAACCACAGTTGCAATGCTTGGTTTAATCGCTGGAAAACGATTTAAACGTCTTGCGTCGAATAATTCTTTCCCGCTTTTAGAACTAGAAAAACTTGAAGTAAAAAACGTATAATCCCTGTTCTTTCAGTTGCAAGCCATGGAGCGTCTGCGGGGACTAATCGATGACAATCTTATCGGCGCGGACGCCAAGTGGATGCTGTTCGTCAGCACGGTGATGAGCTACCGCAATCGTCAGCTCATGCGCGCATGCGCCCCGCCCACGATCCGTCTGCCGTTGGACAACTGGCAGCTAGACGCCCTGAGTGTGGCGGTGAGCGCCATGCCGGACACATTGCAGCTGCAGCGGCACCTCAGCTCGAACCGCATGCACTGGGGACCCATGCCCGACGAGCAGGTGGCCCTCTTCCACTGGGTCCTGATCGAGAGCCGAACCCCGCAACTGCGTCCCCTGCTCAGCAACGAGCGGCAGCGTCTTTGGGTGCAACTGGGACAGCAGCCAATGGGGACACCCAGCTGGATATTCCAAGTGGGAGACGAAGGAGTGGCCGGCATTGAAGGCAAGATGGCTTGTCCATCCAGTGTCTGGTTCTACTATGCCGGCGCCCTGGATGCTCTGTATCCCATGATTTGTGACCCGTCGTTCACTGATCCCTCCCATCCCGATTATGACGGTCTATTTCCGGCTATGTCCATGCAGTCGGACCTGGTCCGGGCCTGCGAGCTGGCCCCCATCTGCCACAGCGGCAACTTGTTCCTGTGCGGATCCCTCATCCGTACGGTGGCTGTGTGCCAGATCGGCTCCCAAGGGCAGCTCATTGTACGCTATCTGCTCGTGTACACGGTGTCCGTGTCCCGGCGTCCGATTCTGTCGCAGTTGATGGCTCAGTGGCAGGAGGATGGCATCCTGCAGCCGGGGAGAGCAAATGCCGAGGAGGCGCGTCCCGCAGGACGCTGGCGCAAGCGTTTGCGCAACGTGCTGAAGCATTTGGGCAGGGCCCTCAGCATCCTGGCCAACGGTCGGAGCTGGTAGATAAGAACTCCTTACCGTTTTTATGTTGGCTTTGTTAACAAATTTTCAACCAATAAACTATTACGATTATACTACAAGTAATAACATGAAAAACCGAGTACCTGGGAGGAGAACAAGGAGGTTCCTAGAATGAACATCGCTGTAATTCCATCTCAATTACATTAAGCGACGCAAACTGTGTTGTATCGCATTGATGATTTCAGCTCGAGGTGGCGTACTAAAGAGGACTTCCTCCTGCGCCCCTAAGCATCCAATATAATTGCCTACGCAGTGTCCTTTGTCCTTTGACTGGCCGTCGGCGCGTAAATTGAGCAGTGGAGTGCATAGTGCATTGTGCGGTGAGTAGTGAACAGTAAGCAGTGAACAGTGAGTGTTCCGGGGGCAATGTTCGCTGATTAACCCGCGCACTCAATTCCCGGGCACTTTGATAGTTAAATTTTAGTAAAGCTCCCGGGGGCCCTTGCCACTTGCAACTTCGTTAGCTGCCAATACTCGAGAGTTTTGCGGATGCCCCCCGGGAGCAAAAGCCCTCGAGGCTTGTAAAGCATTTTGAGATGATTTTAATCAAGCCACTGGGCTCACTTGCAGACATCCAAGCTGGCGATGGTACGAGTACAAGTATTTTGGTCTAAGAAGCACGTTTTCCACAGAGTTTTTCTCATTTCCCCTCCAGAGAGTATTTCAAAGAGTTGAGCTTGCGCTTAAATGAAAAGGAAATGTATCGCTTTATGCTGAGCGGGAAAACGGAAGAGCCAAGGCAATCTGATTATTGCCAAAGATATGGCCAAGGCAATGCCATTGGATTTATTATGAATTCGTCTTTAATATGCGAAAGGCAATCGTGTGTACAAATAATGTACACGCAAATAAACACACGCAGTGCGGAGCGGAAGGCGAAAACTGGGGGAAAGCGTTGGAAAATGGGGGAAATGTAGAGGCGGCCACGGTGGCGGGACGGAGGCGGTGGCAAGTGGCAGGTGGATAAACACCCAGGGAGAATTGTTGCAAATGGTCACGGAAATGGAAACGAAACAAATCTTGATCTCGTTTTTCGGGGGCTGTCACTTTTGCCAACCCAAACCCAAGCCCAAGCCCAACCCGACCCCACTGCCGCCCACTTGTAGCTTTTGTATCTGTATCTTTAGCCGTATTTGTGCTTGTATCTCAGTGTCTGTGCAACACCATCGCCCAATTTATATGCAGAACTGTTCACAGTCAATTGCCATTTCAAGCTGCTTTCTCCCTTTATATTATTTCGCTTTATTTATTTTATTTTTTCTGGCGGTGGCGTTGCTGATTCAGATTCAGATTCCGTTTCTGTTTCATTTCAAGTTGTTTTTGTTTTGGCCCGGGCATTGTTTTACTTGGCCCTGCGCACCCAGCGCTATGTGACTCCATTTAGCATATTTTCCGACTGGGAAATTCCGCCGGCACACGGCGCACGAATATGACGGGGCTCCCAATAATTCGGAGTGCCTGCGGAATGTGGAAACTGGAAACTTAGGGCTGACACTTTAAATTCCATCTCCATCTCCAGAATGGGCGCAGTAAAATTGTTGCCACAACTAAATGCATCCTAATTGAGTTTGGCAGGGAAAGAGCTTTCAAGCGTCGACGTTCCTGCGCCCTTTTCTGGGTTCTGTGCCTTTCCATTTGCAATTTTATTTATTTATTTTTAGCCGCCAAGATTTATGCAAATTGATTGTGTTAGTCTATTAAATTTGCATATTTATCAATTTGTTGTGCGTGGCTCCGGCTCCGGCTCGGTCTTGGTCTTGGTCTTGGTCTCAGTTTCGGTTTCAGTTTCAGAGCCAGATCCTCGCCTCTCGGTGCTGTTTTTTTCCATTTTCCAGAGTCTGTTGTTTTTTGTTGTTTGTCTTTTGGCAACATATTTTAATTACATCCCTGGCGCTGTGGCCCCGAGATATTTCCACTCGATTTGCATAGAGAACGGGCACGGCAGTCCCGCCTTCCCGACATCATCCCGCCGACACTCCCTAATTAATAAAGATGCAATCCAATTAGGGGGCGGGCAACATCAAAGCAGATCCGCCTGACGGGACGATCAAATATTAAACAGGCGCAAAAACTAAACCAACTGTGACAACACTCTCGCCATAAGGCAATTATCATTATGATAATTAAAATCTACGGCTAATTGTAATGAGACCCAGGCAAGCTGCCCCAAAAAGCACGGCACTAGCAGCTACAGATACTTATTTGTGTGTCCATCTTGTTAAATGTACAAATAAATCTGCTCCCCGTCATCGGCTTCATTATCTGCCCATCATCTCCAACGATGAGCCGAAATATTTTCGTTGCCCCTCCAGGACACGAGCCCCGGCCCCGGTCCACGTCCTGCTAATGGCATTCGGAATTTAAGGCCTGGCTGGATAATCCACCCAACTATGGCGGAATAATTGTGAAGCCACAAGGCATAAAGTAGAAACCCAAGAATGCGACGAGCACTCCATATAATTTTGTGATAAATATTTATGGGGGTTGTTGGCAGCGACCAAAACAGCCCCAAAAAGAGGCTCTGGGGATAGAATTCAACACGAGCAAATTACTAACCAAACAATAACTAAGCAAGGCTCCTTTAATGCGACCGACCTCCTTTGAATTTGGAAGCGAAAGTGTAAACTACACTTGGCAAAATCAATTGAAATCGTGCGGTATTCGCAAACGGATTTATTTTACTCGTAGTTATCCCAGAAAACCATTAAATCCAACCAAATTTGAGTACCTGGAGGAGCTTTTTAAAGACCCCAAAAAGGCAATCAACCCACACAATGTCAGCTTTTTAATAGATCTTCGTATACCTTTCACAATTCGCGAATCTGTCGAAGCCATTCTGCCAGGAGTCGTAACCTTTGTGGTCGAGTGTAAAAAAGTTTAGAATGCGCATGGTTTACAACTTTGTGTTGTCACTTTTGCTGAATGCGCGTCTTCACCGAAACTGACTATAGTTTCCTCCTCGGTTTCGGGTTTTCCCGCCGTTTTCCGGGTGCGTGTGTAGAATGCATGCAATTTGAAAGAGCTCGTAAAGCAAAAAAAAAAGTAAGAAAGCAACCGTACACGGCAGTGACAACGGTTTTTAATGTCGCTTAGGGCAACATTTTCCTTTACGACCCTCTCGCCCACTGGGACTCGTTTTTGGGGGCGTGGTGGCGGGCTTATCTGCATCCGCACACTCTCTCCTCAAATACAAGACGAGAAATAAAAAATAAAACCAATTTGAAACCAAAAAAGAAAAACGCTGGGAAGGAAACTAAAACGTAGGGAAAGCTGCGAGGGAAAGTCGCCCATTGTGCCGAGCCATTAAATTGCATTCACATGCGTTTCGCAATGCTCGCATTGTTTGACAGCTGTCAGCGCCCAGCAGCCGTCCCCCCCATTTTCCGCCCATCTACGGCTTTTCACATTTTCCCCATTTCCTCTCCGCTGCCCGCTATTGTTCTGCAGCCGGAAAATGTGCAACTCGGACCTTCAATGGCCCTGAGGAATACTTGCTTGTCACTTCATAGAGAATCGTTACTCGGAGCAGAGTTTTCCGGATGCAAGGCAAAAATATGCAAAAGTATTGCCTTAAATGGGGAAACATTCAAGGGTGGTGTATTTAAAGGAAATGAAAACAACTAAAAGCAATAATAGTCGATTGTCTCGACTTTAAATACCCGGTTCTAGGTTTCCACTTGATTTTTAAAGCGCGGATAAGCATTGCGGATTTGGATTAAATATCCTTTTTTCATTATTAAAGCGTTACAATTGTGGGCGCAGCAAAATTTGTAATTTGCGCTTTCGAAAGAGCCGGCTGATTTTCTTAACACCGATATACATATGTATATTGGCATTACTATTGTACGAGTTTTAATCAAATTCGGTGCTTTAAATCTAGCGCCCCCTGGTGGCGACTAATATTAATAAAAAAATCATCTCCAACTTTGACGTCACTATAATTCTCAAATTGTTCAAGCAATAAACTGATTGGGTACCACTATAACATAATTCTCAAATTGTTCAAGTAATAAGCTGATTGGGTACCAGTTGCCAGTGGACTTCATTTAGGGAAAGTCAATAGAACATTTTCGTCTTGTTTAAGTTCTTGCAGTTCCCAAGCAGATGTGCCTGCGGAGTGTTGAGCTGATCTAGCCACGTCGGTTTTCCTGAAGATGGAAACGAAGCTGCCGATAACCAAGATGAGGATGTATCTTTGTCTTTGGCATCGGGTGCTTGGTTTCATCTTGAGGAAAGCTGATGTGATTAGATCACGTCAATGTTAAGCGGGCGATACTGCTTGGGAGTTGCAGGAATTTTAGGAAGAGTAAATGGTTTTTTTACTTTCCCGCCCACCAATAAATAAATTTTCACAAATAAGACGATTTCGACGACCGGATCTCCGTCCGTCCAGTCCAGAAATCAACAGGCATCAGTGTGTTAGCATTTGCAACATGGCAATGTTTTTGTGGGCCGTGTTGTAAATGCAAATATAGCACGACTGGACCAATTACGAAGGACAAGAGCTACTAGGGCTTGGCGTCTGTATAGTATAGAGAAAAACAATTTGTCGCCCGCGCAATTGACAAAAAAGGGACACAAACTTGGAACCGATCAAAGCTCCTCGAATTGCCAGAATGACAGATATAATATATGCACTTGCACTTAAAAATTATTCACGACTGCCCGATTATGGCTTTTGCGGCTCGTTCGCTTTAATTGCAAAATGAATTGCATAAGCGTAATGGGTGCGGCGTTAAGTGCTCGCTGTGGCTAATAAGTCGTCCTTAATCCAGGATCAGGGTTGATGAGCAGCCGCTCGACGGAGGTGGCCACTGCGACATGCTGACTGCAAGCTTTTTTCGCCTCTCAACGCCCAACAAAGGCAATTAGGTTCGATGTGCCTTCGTCCTTTGGCCAATAAAAGGCTGTGTATCCTGGCCGCCGTGAAGCCGTGCAGCCGGTTATCCTGTTGGCCGTGTTGTTTGTCCTGCTCTGCGTAAGGATGATGATGAGTTTCCGGTAGAGAAGCGGCAGCGCAAAAACAACAGGAAGCGGCGGCATGAACAAATCAGTGGAAACAGGAAGGAAATGCTTAAACGATGCGAAAATCCCACCGACCGATGGAAAACGTGGCAAATATTAAATAATATTATTGCTGTCGCGCTGCGGCTTTTGTTGTTTTCACACACAAGCATTATCCCCTTCGGGCCTGTAATCATCATTTGAGCAAAAATTTAAAGCTAGAGGAGAGCAAATTTAAACGGCTAGACAGTGAATCAGCAAAGAAAGCCATTGTCTTTCCCTGCAATCATTTTTGCTTAGGATCCGGAAGGATACATTTTGTTCTTATGTTTTGTAAAATGTACCAGGCTTTAAGTTAAAGCTCTAGGTTATTTGAAGCCAGTGAAAACCCGTATAAAATTTAACTGAAAACGCATTCGCTACTCATTGAGGCATCGCTAGTCACGAGCCCTTAAGAAATAAATCATGTTTTCGTTAAGTAGTTGTGCTCTAATAACTTTCTGGCCCCGTCAAATAAAATTTAACCCGGAATGCTGGCAATTTTCTTGGCAGGACTCCCTGGCGGATGATTGAATGGTTTCTAGGACAACCGTGAGAGAGCGTTTCCAATTCGCTGGCCATAAAACTGGGCCAAAGCCCTGGCCAAAGCCCATGCCCATCCCCATGCACATGCCCATACCCATGCCCATACCCATGTCCATGTCCATGTCCATACCCAGGCTGGAGGCAAAGCCGAAGCCGGGTTTTTATTATTGCATCTGGCAACGATGGGTTAATGCCTTTGCCAATTTCGCCGACGGCTGCCTCTGACGCGCTTAGCACTTGTTTGTCCTTTATTTTTCTTTACTTTTTCATTTTGTTTTTCCTGCCGCCGCATTGTTTCCGTTTCCATTTGTCTTTGTTTTGTGTTTATGTTTGTGCTTTTTGGGCCCATGGAAATGGAGGCGTCACTGGTGATACTGGGCACTGGAGGCGGAGCTATGGGTTTTTGGATGGGCAGTTTTTAATAACGCTGCCGGATCATCGGCAACAGTCAGCATTCGGTTTCAGCATCTGTGCCCGTTCCCGTTCCCGTACCCGTTTCTGTTGCTCCGGCTGCTGCTGTTCCTGTTGCTTTCATGGCCAAACAGACTCCGCCGTTCCGGTTGTATCATCAAATTTTATGATCGCACTCAAACACTCACGTGCCCGGACAGCAATTAATGCGTTTATGTGTCAGTCTTCCGGCGCTTGAATGCCACCTTTTTTATAGTTGCCGCATAAAATCGGGCCATAGACGGGGCAATATTCGTTACACTTTGAAAAACCAAGTGCAGGTCCAAATGAATCCTGGAAAAAGATTGCTAGCGCCCAAAGTAGGGGGGCTACAGCTTGTTTCCAGTGCTTGGGGGAATCGAAAAGAATATAATGAAAATATCGTCGAGAATCGCTGGCAATTGCATTTTCCCTTTTTTGGTGAGGGGAAAGCGAATGAAATGACGGCTTTTTATATTAATTCGAATGCCTGCGACTGTCAGTTTAATTAATTTGGGAATGTTTACAATTTATGCCCCACAAACGCTTGGCTGGCACATCAATTAGTCTCAATTAAAGCCTAGTCTACTCGGGCACATTTGATTCCTTCTTTGTGCCGCCGGGGGATGCCGGGGGAGGGTTTCCTGGTTCCTGGTTCCTGGTTTTCCCGTGTTTTTTTTTTGTTTTGTTTTTGTTGCCATGTTGTTTTTTTTGTTCCGGTTCGGAGAGTTTTCCGGTACGCTTTCCACCCGGGCTTGACCTTTCTTTCAACTTGACGCCATTAACGGTAATGTTGGTCTTTGGGGCACATTTTCCAGCTTATTAACTTGGCCATTTGCACCGTGTTCTCGCCGCCCCCTCTCCCCCCGCAGACGGCTAGATTCCACTAAATTTTATTTGAGATTTTGCCGGCCGCACTCCCTGCTGGCGCTATCAAATTTTATTTCCACAATCGCGCGGCTCTTTAATGTTAATTTCTGTAGGCGAGAAACTCCCAAGCCCGCCGTGAAACTATATTTGCGGGCTTTTTTCCCCATTTTTTAAAGGCATACGGTGGGGGCGGACCGGAGCGGGCCGAGCGTCAAGTTGCCAACGATGTTTGCTCTAATGCCATCGCAACGGTTTGCTTGAATTTTCCCCCTCGCTGGCATTTTTTTGTGGACTCTCATTTTGTTACTATGCTCGTACATAAATTGAACATTTTGCCGCAATGGCGCACACACTTTGCCTGTTGCTCGGCCCAGGAACGAAACGAAACCAAACACAGGCCCGATGGGTGCGTTGGGTGCGATGGGTGGGCGGGTGAACAGATGGCAAACCACTCGACGCAGACAAGGACGATGTAATAAAGTTAGAGCCTGTCAGGCGGCGTGCCACAAAAGAAATGCGGTTAGACAGAACGGAAAGAAGCGTCGCTCCCCAGCCCTAGACCCAGTCCCATTCCCTTACTCTTTGACACTTTTGGCCCACATTTTACCCACATTTTGCCCACACAGTTCCCACTTTCTCCCAGTGAAAGCGGCCCCATGAACATGTCATTGTCAAGGACTCGACAACTCAAAAACACAACTCAAAAATAAGCACAAACAGTGCTGTCGGAGTGTGTGGAGCGGGGCAATCAATAAAGAAGTAGCTGGACTCATAAATAACTGGCAGGATGTCCAAGGACTCGCGCTACCCAGCCGCCCACTAAAGAGGCCTAAGCAGGCCCCAAGATGAGGATGTAAGCCCGGCCAGATGAAAGCCAGTTGCCAAAAATCCACTAACGAAGCAATTAGCATTTTGGCTGGCCAGGTAGGCCAGTGCACTGAGATTAAAGCGCGGGGGAAAATTGACGCAAAATTCCTAATTTTTCCAGCAAAACTTTTGAAATAAGAAGGCTTTTAAAGTACTTGAAATGTGATTAAACACAATTTCCAGATTTAATACACTTGGGTAATCAACTTGG
The DNA here is from genome assembly GCA_021223825.1 of Drosophila ironensis. Lineage (NCBI taxonomy): Eukaryota > Metazoa > Arthropoda > Insecta > Diptera > Drosophilidae > Drosophila > Drosophila ironensis. The sequence goes on from JAJJHQ010004838.1 coordinate 402,204, forward strand.
CTCCTATAAACCTTTCTAGAATGCCAATGTTACATTTTTATAACTTCAAAATCAGCCAATAAGTAACTTTCACCATTTGTCGCGAATCATACCCAATTTTTCCCCCAGTTCCTTGGAGCTTGTTAGCTTTTTGTGAAAACCGAAACATGTGCTGTCTATTAGAGAGCACAGCGCTGGTCAGGGCATTAGCAACCACCGGTTTGATGTTGCCATGACTTCCGGTGGCATTCGGCAGGGCGAAGCTTCTGGAGATTGAGATGTGCGCCCCGATAACGTGGACGGCCGTGGAGGCAAACAAATTGGTTAGTTGGATTTGGGGGGCGTGTAAACAAAATCCGCGCCTAATGCGGCTTAAGAGCTCTTCCGTTTTCGTTCCACTCGCCATCATTCCCCGTTCCAGGTGCCATCGCATTCCGTTTCCGTTTCCGTTCGCTTCGCGCCATTCGAATTGACTGCGAAGGCGAAGGCGAAATTAGTCGAGGAATAGGTTTAAATGCCGCTTAAGTCCCGGATCCAGTTTGGGGTAATTAATTATGTATAAAAATATACAAAAATTATGGAGGCGCACTCGGCAATTAAAAACGACGCCAATCTCGCGCCCTGGGACCCCAATGGCTTTGTATTTGTTTTCACTTAGACAATTTTTGGATTTTGGAAGAGACGGAGGCATTGTTTTGTAGATTTCTAATTACGACAGCCTCTTGGCCGGGGCTTTTGTGGGCTTTCGCGGCGAAGTTCTTTTGAGACGCGGCTTAATTATGTCCTCCCATGGCAGCAGGAAATCGCTGGGCGGGAGGGGTTGAAAAATCCGGGGGAGGGTAAACAAATAAAGACGCTTTGGGGGAGGGGGCAGGATAAAAAAATTCAACAAATTTAAATTTGATAGAAATATTTATGTGTATGCAGGGAAAGTTGAGACCCCGAAAGTTGGACTCTTGCGTGCGCAATGCGCCGCAGCCCAGATTTGGATTGGGGCGATGTTTTTGGAGGCCTCCACTCCACTCATCCTGCCACCACCCATCGTACCACCCGGCGGCAGGGTCCTGTGTGTGTTTGTTCAGCATGCGGCCTAAGCTCGAGCGTAAACAAAATTTCAAATTACATACAAAAATGTTAAAATGTTGCCGTGTCAGGTGAGTGGAGCTCTCGGAGCGCTGAGTGCTGAAACTCTAGCCACAGGGCTAGAAATAAAATGAAATGTGTGCGGCGGCACACAAAAAGCATATTATACATACATATACCTACTCTATATAGTATATACAGAAACAAGGATCCCTGACTGTGTGTAAAAATTCATGGATGGCAAACAATTCAATTAACTGCCCTCCGCTGGGCGTGCGTGTGAGTTGCATTTTAATGCCCGGGCTAATTTGTTAATATATTTGGCATTCATTTGACAGCAACAGGGGGAATCGCCGCCGCAATTGTAAAATGAATAAATATTTCATATTTTCATATTTTCACACTAAATACATCGGTTGGGGCTCCGCTCTGTGTTTTTTGTGGGCGCACTACAAATGTTTGTACACATTTTCCTGGAATTTACAAATTATTGAATGCAATTGGAAGCATTTCAAAGTTCGAACTCATTTCTATTAGAAGCAGAGATGAGCGAATTTTAATTTTCAATTTTGGATACTTAGCAGCAATTATATTTCGTTGAAAGGCCCTTGAGTGGGGCATTACTTGATTTGGGAATAATTTATGGTTTTGCAAACTTAAAAATTCCCCTTGTAAAATTGGTGGGAATTTTGTGAAATTTTTCAAGCTCTGTTAGATAGGTAGCTTTCTGCTTTGATTTTATTTAAGTTTCCAAACAAGAATTCCGTAAGTGCAGCCCCAAGAATTTTCACTTCAACTTGAGGCAAACGAAGCGAAAGTGATTCCCGAAAGTTTTTGAAACCAAAAAGTTGGGTGCGAGTGTGTGGGGCCGCAAATGCTAAAATGCTAACCCAAATTAAGCGACAGACAGATGGTGCTGGATGCTGGATGGAATGGCATTAAAACTTAATAAACTGTCTGAAAATTTGTATGTTTGCCGAGCAGTTTGCTTTGGCTTCCCTTCAGAGCGTTCATTGTGCGTCGTCTTCCAGGTAAACATCGCTGAAAACTTTCATCTGTCATTGTTTGCTCTGTCGTCGCTTCTGTTCGGGGCTTTGATTTTTATTATTATTACGAGTATGGTCTCCCGTTGCCGTTTTCATTTTGCGTTTTTATGATTTCCTCTCAAGCTTGGGCCTGGGCCGGGGCCGGAGTCCTGGGAAAATTGCTCGGCATTCGTCATGTGAAATTGAAAACACGAAAAACAAGAGCGGATGTCCAAACTATTAGGATTGGACCCTCATCTCGCAAATTTCTGTGGACTCTGGATTTTGCTGTCGACATTTCCTTTTTTGTGGTTTTTCGTTTTCGTTGTCGTTTTTCTTTTCCAAACACACTTTCTCCGGCGCTGTGGAAAACTTTTACCGTAAAACTGTTCAAATATAAGTTGTTTTTGGAGAGGGTGCTGTTTGCTTTTTATCCCGATTTTTTTTTGCAATGCGAGAAGAAAGTGTGCCGGAGAAAGGAGACAGCTTTCACTCTCTTCCTGCGGTCGCCCGGGGCGATTTTTGGCATAAAAATAAAGAAAGTGGAAAGTAAAAGTTGGCTGGGCGAAAGTTTTTCAATTTGTTTATGCATCCAACGCTGGGAGAGATGAGTGAATTATTGCATTAGAATTATGAGTCGGATGGGGATGCCCAAGACGGTTACATTTTTATTTTTTTCCTGGCCCCCAATCAATCAGCAATAACATTAAAAAAAAAACCAAGTAGAAACGAGACTTCTCTCGACAACGAAATACCATGTACCTACTTTCGTAATCAATTATTTGTTTCCAAAAGAAAAAGGCCGTAACTTCATTATTTATGACCCGCTCTTTATAAAACTAGCCATATGGTTAGATATTAAATATTTTAATTGTAAGTATACAAATTTATAGCTCTTGATTTAACCATTTCGTGGATATTGGCCAATATGCAGAAGAATATACGGTTTTATAAACATTACAAAGGTGGTAAGGGGCATGACACAATTTTTAAGTAATTTCGATCTGCGTACACATAAAACGAACCTAAAGCAAAAAGAATTAAGTTTCTAGCTTTTACCATATCGGAGAAGGGTGTGTTCATATATAGATACGGACATACTGACGGACAGACGGACAAGGCTAGATCGATTTGTCTGTGGACGCTAATTAGGAATATATATACTTTATAGGCTTGGAAACGCATCATTCCCCCTGTTACATACACTTGNCTGATTAGGAATGTATATACTTTATAGGCTTGGAAACGCATCATTCCCCTGTTACATACACTTGCCCAAGCCTAATAGACCATTTGTACCCTAGGGTACGTACTACGTAGTATAAAAACGTTTCAAAAGCGCAAACAAGGTTGGAATTATTTAATGCTTTTTGTTTTACAAACATGATCAGGCCGATGGCTTTGAAAATTCGGCAAGGTATTCGCTTTAATTGGCAAACACATTGAAGTCCAAATAAACCAGCAGGAGCCATCATCAATTCCGATCAATGTTTTCGCACCGACCAATTGCCGCTGCTTGTATTAAATAAAATTGATGTGGCTGGCAAATAAATAATTAATTTAATATGTGTGCGACGACAGCCGCATTGACAAATAAAACCCGCAAGGGCGGCAGTACCAATGTGTACATACATATGTATATGGCAAACACATTATACCTTTATATACGAGCATGTGAATTCGCATTATTTGGTTTTGCTTTTGAAAATTATGAAATGACAGGCGGGCGATGATATTTCATTTACTTTGTGAAGCCTGCTGCGGAAATGAGAAATGCGGAAAGCGAAAAGCGAAAGAGAGGGGAAAGCAGCGGGTGATGGAAAGCGAGGAAAACGCAACCTTTGAGGGGCTCATACGCGCCAGGTCTGCGGGATGCTGTTTGCCGCCGCTCTTGTTTCGTCATCGTCATCGGCCACTGACAATGATGGAGGAAGATTGATGCCTTTTGCCCTGCCCCAAAATGAGCACACCAATCCATAGCCCCACGCACTCGCCAGCTCCCACACCCACATGGCCAAGGCTCGGCCCTGGATCGGGGATGAGAATCCCGGGAAACAAGGCCCAAAAAATTCCCAATTAAACGAAACTCAGAGGTGCACCGAATTCAAAAGTTAAATCCGAACGAACTACCAAGCTGACCCTGCTCGTGGCTCGTGGCTCGTCCTCGAATGTTTGGTAATCAAATCCATTACTGTTTTGCTTGGAAAATATTTGGGTGTCCTACAAATGGTACAGTCATTTGGCTAGGATACACATTTGCTCATCTCCGTTTCAGTGTCATTTGGGTGAATCAATTTGCCGGGTGCCTCACAGGACTTCCATTTCAATTTTTTGCTCCACATGATGATGGATCGGCTCGAGATGGGAAGCAGTTGGGGCCACTTATATAGCTCGAGTAATAATTAACCGAGTTGACTGGGGTTTTATTGCTTCCAGCTACGCGAATGAATCAAATGAGCAGCTCTCCTCTCCCCGTGAGGACTCGATTAATTTTCAATAATGCTCGTACCTGATGAGTGCTCGTTGGGAAAGCATTGCTCATGCTTTTTAATACCACCCATTTAACCGATGACCGCTCCAATCAAAGAGTCGGGGCCGCCGGGACCCCTGCGAAAACCCACGCACGAAAAACCGGACAATGGTCGTAACAAGAAAATGCTATTATGGAGCGAAATAAAACAATTGGTGGCAATCGCCCGTGGTGGTGTGGGACTTTCTGGGCTCCCAGGACGCCGACGCGCAATCGAATTGTCCGGCGGCAGCGATTTGGCTGCTCGGAAAATATTAATCACTCCGCTGGCGGAATCAATAATTAAACGGCAGCGGCGCAATGGAAAAGCAGCTGCTGCCGAGTGGGATCAAGCATACGCCGCGTGTTCCGCACGTCTTTATTTCTTGCTGTTTGCTTGGTGGTGCAGTTGCCGTTGCCGTTGCCGCCGCCGTTGCAGGTGCACAAAGTTATTAATGGTTTTTGGCGGCTCACGCAATTTGCGCTCTTATTAAACTTACACTGCCTTTGTGGGCACAGCGGGTGCAGTGCCGGAAGGACCACAAGGACAACGCATGCACTGGCCGAGAGGACTGAAAATGTGCAGCATTCTGTGATTCTGTGATTGTGTGCGCGTTCTGTTTGTGCTTGTGCTGAAGGCTTAACTTTCCTCTGCAAACGAGTCAAGGCCTTGGCCCAGGACTCGTGACATGTCCTTAATGAGAATTTCTCGTTCCAATCAACAGTGCTGATTAAGCGAAACTTGTTTTCGATTTAACGCTTCCGAGCCAAACAACGACGTTTTAAGCCGAAAATCAAACTGTGATGAAAAACACACTTGCCCGGGCCTGAAATTCTACTTAATTTCTTCATACTGTTTGACAAGCTTTTGAGAAACTGTATAAGCCATCGGCTTGAATTTAAATCTTGAATTGTTGCACTGGAGAAATTGAGTATTCTCTTAATTTATAAACTCTGTGGCGTTTGTTGTGTTGGTCTTCAAGTACACAAGGAGATATGTTATGTGAACAATATTAATATTAATTAGGTTGTCAAAATTGTTCAATGATTGTGGCAAATGTTCAATGTTATTATATTTACAATACGAGTATCTCTGCAAAACCAACAAATGAAATGTAAGAATGTACAGCATAAACAGAGGCTGATGATGCAGCAATTTGAAGCATTTTCTTTTGTGAAGAATCACATAATTTCCAAGTGAAAATCGCATAGCCACTCCTCCAGCAAATCAGCAAATCAGATGCTCAAAGTATAGAGGGATGTGCTAGTATCTCTGGCATTCAGGGGCCGCAACCAACTGCCCATGTCTTTGGGTTGCCTCAGTCGGTTGAGGCACGCACATCCTTGTTTGGCGAGCGTTGGCCCTGTCATAGTTATCGCATTATTCAGTCGCTAACACAATAATTCTCTGTTTGTCGGACATACCACAAAGGCAGTAGCAGTGGCAGTGGCAGTGGCAGTGGCTGGCAGTGGGATGCCTGCCATGCAACAGGAAATAGCGAGCAACATATTTCACAGGCCTGTGTTTGGCCTGTGAGCTGCACTTGGCTCCGCTGACATCTGGCTTGGGATGTGCTCGAGTATGAGCTACGAGGTCGTCGGATCAACAACCCAGGGCGAGGACGCCTGGCCAATTAAATCGACACTAACTAATTAAGCTGGGCCGAGCAAATCTCCTGTTTGCCAGCTCAAAGTATTGACTTTGAAATGCGAATATTAATAGCGCACTTGGGTGCTTCTCCACCCCGGCAAGCACACAGGACTCATGTCATAATTGAATTTCCATTTCGGTCCTTCCCCCGCCATAAAGCTCGCAGTGGGGCCGGAGGGCTGACAGGCTCTCTGAGACCTGAATAATTAAAATAAAATGCAAAACACAAAACACCAAAGAAAAAAAACTAATTTTGTCGCACTGCCTTGGGTTGGCTTATGACTTAAGCTGGCCCCGAATTTATTGCCGCTTTTATTGGAAACTCATTAAAAAGTTATAAAAATAAAACATCGACCCTGGAGGAGACACTCAAATTCCCATCAGATGGGGTGGAAAATCTCCTGGATCTCCTGGATCTTCTGGCTTGCCAAGGAAGTTTGGGAAACACTCGCCAAAATACTATGCGAGTATGCGAGTACCTGTCAAACATTCTTAAATTCTCATTCTGTTCCTATTTTCAAAATCATATTTCCTATATTTCTACGTTATATCGACGACTCATCGGCCTATGTGAGTAGGAAGCGAAAGCATGCAACGTGCCAGCAGCAAAATCACAGGAACCACCAACCAGGCGGATGCCAGAAAGAAGCCGCGCCATGAGGAACATGATGAGATGCGCCGCAAGCGCGACTCTTCCGACTCCGAGACCGGGAGCGTTCAGGATGAGGGCTATACGGTGGGCGCCGAGGATCCTAACATCCTGCGCATCGGCATAATAGCAGACGCGGTGAGTGCATCACATAACATAGTCGGCATCGAGCAAATATTTGCATTTTTGCAGGAGGTTACATTGGGCTTCCTACTTGCCGGGGTGGGCTATCATCGCGACAAGTTTCGTAACTACCTGATGGTGGATAATGGTGGGTACCACGTGTTTAACATCCACCGTCTCGATAATTTCATGGGCTGACCCGCAGACACGACACAGGATGAGTTGGAGAACTTCTTTTCATCGCTTTACCGAAGAACCAATATGGGTATCATTATGATTGACTTCAACTCAGCCAAGCGACTCAAATCATCAATTGGCAAGTGCAAGCAGATGCTGCCGGTCCTGGTGACTGTGCCCACGAAGGCCACCCTAATGGAGTATCTGGAGAAGAAGGAGAAGAAGCGCAGACTGCGGCAGCGGGATGCCTACTAAACGATCAAATTCTGTCCCCATTATCATCCAAAGACTTAAAACCCAGAGCTTGGTACAAATATGTATTTGCCTATGCCGAGCGAAGAGCTAAATTAACATTCACATGTGACTTTCAGTGCAAATAATAAATATTATACAAACTCAAGACTGATTGCAAAGTCCTGGCCATGCCTATGCCCATGCCTATGCCTATGCCAGGATATCCTTCCACCATCGGCAGAGGTCGGGTTGTTCATTTGCCGAATTATTTGCCTGCAGTTTGTTTGCCCAGGCAAATGCTTGATGGCACAGAGCCCACTCAATGCCACTGGGCCACTGCCAACCGACTCAATTTGCTTTGGCCAAATAAAAGGCCCCTGAATAAAGTTTGTGAAAAGTTTCAACGGAAATAAAACCAAACTATTATTCAGCAATAGGATTGGGAATCCGATTTGGCATCGAAATTTGATGCTCAATGGCGAATTGGATGCGATTGGATTTGCTCTTCCCGATGAAAATTTTCACTCTGTTGCTGTTCCGGGGAGCTCGTTTTGGGTGGCGGAAATTAATTACAATTACCTTTGACCCCTGCTCTGGCATCGTCCGATTGCACTTGGCGAATGGTTTTGACATGTCCGCAAAAGCATTTTGCGATGCGAATGGTTTTTCGGTTTCTGGTTGCTGGTTGCTGGTTTCTGGTTTTCCTTGCTACACTCTCCAACCCTCCAAGAGGCGGGCAAACTTTGCCCGCCCCCTCCCGAGGTGAGGTGGTTGTATCCATGCATCCGTATCTATGTATCTGAATCCGAAGCTGTCACTTGCAGGGAGCCTGAATGTTGAGCTTGCTACTACTTGGCCATAAATTCGACGCAAATTGAGACAGACGAGCAGGTGAAAATCTTCAAAGGTATTTCATCTTGTTTTCGCTTGAGTATATATTTATATACTGCTTGTATATATGTATATACACATTTTTTATATCACAAATCGGGAGGTCAATCGAAGCAATTTTGTGTTTTTTGCGGCTGATTAGCTTTCGGGGCCATTTAATTGAATCGTTGGGCAGTCAAGCAGCCGGAAACTTGGAAGCAGACTCTGATTTCGATTCTGTGTAATTTATGTGCATATTTGCCTTGCAGCTTTCCCTGGGAAAAGCGGGGGGAAAATCACGTGACACGCGTGTCACAAAGTCGACGAGGTGTGGGCCAAATGGAGAAACGAGAGTCGGAAACTGTCGGCAATTAATTTGGTTAGTCGCGCCAAAGTGAATTAGCGCGGAAATCTCTGGAGCGGGATATCTGCCACCCGCGAAATCCTCGCTCATCCGTCGAGCAAGCCAACGTATAGGTTATATTTGCCCGTCAATCCTGGGCTTTGATTTCGCCGGCGTGCGAGAATCAAAGGCTCTTCAAGAAAACCAATGGGCCCGAAAACATTTCCCAGACTCCTCCGAAGTTTGTAAATAATTGAGCAACACAAAATGGTAGAGGCGGCTTGTGTTTGGTACTTTTTCGCCGTGTACCTATCAGCTCGAGGGCAATTTCTGCTCAAGCTGGAGTGCTGCGCAAATTTAATTACACTTATGCTTATGCCTGAAGTTTGTTTGCGTGAATTTACAATTTGAAATCCGAGATTTTGGATTTTGGTCCAAAGTTTTCCGCCCCAAAAGCAGCTCCAGGTGCCAGACTGATCAAATATCGCGGCAACTTCAAGAGTTAATTAGTCGGAGAAGTCGGGAAGTCCTGGCATACCGCAAGCCCGAACCAAAGCTCTGGTAATTGCATTACTTCTTGCAATCTGTCTGATAGAATGGAATTGTTCAGTTCTTGCATTTCTATTTGTAATTGGCAAACCCCTCCATCTCTTTCCTCATTATTATTATTTTTTTGCCGCATTTTTGCTTTGCTATTTTGTATGGTATGGGCAGGGCCCTCCCGTAGGCACTGCTCAGGATAATGCAGCACAAAGCTTCAGCTTCAATTTCGCTCAACAAAGGACTCGGACCTGCAAACAAAGCAGCGTCAAACAGAGCGAGAATAGCAGGAGGTCGTGAAGGGGCGTAAAAGAGACAGACAGGTAGGAGGGGAAAGAGACAGGGACAGAGACAGAGACAGAGGGATGCTGCTCGGCAAACAATTACAGGACCTCTTTCCATTCTTCTTTCATATTTATTTTGTTCCCAGCCAGCGTCCATATATCTACAATGAAATTTTTCCAAACATAAAGTGAAAAAGTAATAATTTGATTTTTGAGCACACCCGCAGTCAGTTTTTCGTGTAGTTTGAAATTTCATTTACTCGCCCGTTCGCAGGCAAAATTGCGTATACGCCCCGTTATTCAAATAAAAATAAACACGCAAATCCAACAAAGGGAGTATTTTCGGATTTTTTTTTTTTTTGCTTTTTGGATGCGGGCGCTACAGCTCATCAGCTCAGAGCTTAGGGCTTCAGTCGCGCCAGAGTTTCCCTTTTTTCCCGGGGAAATTGAAATACACCCCCGAAAGCTCACGCTCATATGCATGCGGCTTAAGTGGCTGGTATTGTTTTTACATTAAAATATCATTAATTTTCATGCCTGGTCGACGCTGTTTTGGTTGTGTTTGGTGCTCGACACCCCGCGTCATAAGCGTAAGTGTGTATGTACCTTTGCCCGAATATAGCCATTAACACGAGGCGTGAAATGAGCGCATATATATGCACGATGGAGCAGAACTAAGGGCGCCCCCGAATCCAAGCGGAATCCCTCGACCAACAGGAATGCCAGGGCGGCGAATCAATCGTGATTCAGCTTAAACGAGTCGTTCTTGAAGTCCTTGAAGTTTAGACTTAATAAAAGGCAAAAAAATATTAAACCATTTAAAATATATTTTAAATAGAGTCCTCTTCAAGTGTTGTAAACAATATTAGCAGCGGAAAAATACTCGTAACTGATGGAGAGCTCAGGGGCCATTTCAAGCCCAAAAACAAAAAAAAGGGGGGCAGGAAAAGGCAAAAGGATAGCCCGGCATTAAGGCCTTAAATGTGCCATACACTCCCAGCAGCCATGTATATTAATGTTATTGGAAGTGAATTCTAGCTGAATAAGCGTGGCAACAGCCCTTGGCCCAATAAAAAATCAAAAGGAATAAGTTGTTAATATTCTTTTTGCTGCGACTTGTTTTTCGCCAGTGCCTGTGCCGCTTAAGCTGCCAATAATGATTTCAGGGGCGTAGCCAAAGAGAAGCCATGAACTGACAGTTGCAGGCGCTGAAGCACGGAATCAATCCCCTTTGCGCCCCAGAATCCCTTTCTCGACGCCCCTGAAACACACACAATTGGCTCTAAAGCTGTGCGCCACGTCTGAGTGCCTGGATACAGTGTCATGCGTGGATGCCTCCGTCCTCGTTCCCCTCCCCCTCTCCGTCACCGTCCCCGGCCCGCCCTATTTTTTTCACTTTTTTTCCACCCCCTCTTTTGGCCTGGCTTATACGCTTGGTTGCTTGGCACACACACAGGCCGCTTACCTGTCAATGTTGGCATTAAAATTTGCCTTTCGTATGACAACCCACAGGTAGAAAATCCGAGGGCGTTCTCCATCTTCGATGGGCGATGGCCTCCTTCCCTGGTATCCTCAAAGAATATAGTACACCCCCCTCCGTTACCTTCTCATTTTTGGGGGCCATCGAACGAAATATGTTAACAACAGGGGTCTGGCTCTGGGTCTGGGTCTGGCCTGGCTCCAGGATCTGAGTCTCTGGGTTAGGGTCGGGTGGTGAAACGCTGAAGGTGGCTGGATTTCAGGGTACTTTACTAACAGCCTCGTATTTCGGGCTCCACTTCTGTTTTCCCTAGTTTTCCTCTTTCTTCCATGCTCCGGGAGCCTTGTTAATGCACGGAGATAAAAATGATTGAAATTAAAAACACCTTGAAAAAGTCTGCAATCAAGAAAATCTATCAAGATCGGGTAAACTTATATTTGCTGGATCTCGAGTAATCTGCGGCAATACTAGGATGTTTCGAAAAATATTAAAGAGTTCAATTTAAGTATTTACTTAAAAAAATTTGAAATTTATATTGTCAAATTTCTATTTCAATGAACTAAACAAGGCCCGGCAAGTCCTTATGTATTTATGTAGGGCGATGTTTTAAAAAGTTCCTAATGTTGTAATTCTTCTATAAGCTTATGCTACAGTATTTTGTGAACCGTCTTTATATTTATCGATAACCTAATATATCATGTACCGAAAGTTTCGATGGTGTTGCGCGCAGACAAAAAGCGTATTTAGTGTATATGGAATGTTCGAAGCTATCAAGAAATGGTTGATACAAGATAGACTTTTTAATCTAAACGTTTTGCTAATTAGCGGGGGCTTCGCCTTTTTATTTGCCGTGTACCAGCCGGGGGTGCTGTGGCTGTTTTTACGTTCACGCGATTTTCAACATGAATTGAGGCGAATTGAATCAGCGGGGGCTGGGTCGCCACCCCATCTTCTCGCCGGGCTAACATCCCCGCCAGCCACCTGGCAGCCACAAGCCCTGGTAACAGGTAACAGGTAACAGGCAAGTGGTAGCTGGTAGCTGGTAACTGCCAACTGGCAGCAGGTAACTCTGCTAACTGGTGGGAACTGCCGTGGACCCGTTAAAGTGACGCAATTTGTGTGAGCTTAATTTGCCTCTGTTTACCTCTCACCTGGGCCACCTTCAGCACCTTCACCACCTTCACCCCCTGCCGCCTGTCTGCCTGTCATTTGTGTGTTGACCTTTTTAATTAGCGCACAAACTTCCTTTTCGACCAAGAGCAGCCGCAAAGAAAGCATTTCAAAGGCGAAACCGCCGGCAAAACGTAAAAATAGCCAAAGCAAATGAAAGTCTCATAATTCGCTCATTAGGTTGGGAAAAATAATAGAACAAAAAGGGCCAGACCGGGAGCTAATCGCTTTGCAATTTCGCAACCAACCACAGGCGAAATCCTTTTAAATGTCATCCAGGACACGCTCATGAAAGTCGAAATGTGCACAGCTGCCCACCTACGCACTAACTGGACCCGTTGATAAAGGTTCCTCCTGCGAGCGTGCATCCATTGTTAATCCCTTAATAACCCAACACTACAAAACAAGCATGGGAGTCCAATTAGTGGAAATTCGCAAGCCTTTATAATATTCTATATACTATACTCCACTAGGTTGTGATATTTCAACGAGAATAAGCAAAGTTTCTTGGTTTGTTGGCCCAAAGGAATGCGGAAACTCTAACAACTTTGTGGCAATCCAGTTTGTGTTGTTTCCTGGAAAAAAATTCTACTCGATTCATGTCACAATGCTATCCCCGCGGCCACCCTCCGAGCATGTATGTTTGTGTAATTGATGGATTCGAGACACTCAACAAAAACCAGTAGAGACTACCCACCACAAATACCCGGCACTTGGCTCAGAATACTAGTATATGCAGCAAGGAACACAACTTCAAATGACACTTGTCGTGTTCCCTAGGGCACTTAAAATGCAATATGAAGATGTATATTCCTTCTTAAAATATTGAAGTATTCTACATGATAAAATTCATGTCGCTTTAAATGATATTGAAAGTTCGTATTAAAATAGGTAGTATTGATTCAAATAGGAACCACAACAGTCCACAGGACCAGTATGCCCTCGAATTCTGCAGGGGCCGGGTATAAAAAATGAAAGCAAAATGAGTAAACTACAGGTTCCGATTCAGTTTCAGTTTCACAAAACAGGCAGGCTCCATGTTTTCCATGTTCTCGGCTCCTGCTGGTGGCTGTGCTGTTTTCCCCTTCAGTTTTTTTCCTGCTTTTTTGACTGACTGTGCTTTTCTGGTTTTCCCTGGCCTGACATGAGCGCTCCGAGTGGCTTCTGATATTTGCATAACATTGGCATGCGATGGCAAAAATTGTGACAGCAATATGAAGCTGCAGCTATGTATAGTGTGGCCGGAGCCGGGGGACGATCGAATGCCAACGATAACGAGAAATAAAGTGGCTTGCTGGCTCGGCTTTCGAGGGGTTTGCTGGGGCCCCTTCGCAGCACCGCGCGAGTCAATTGAAATTTAATACAAATAATCATTTTGCGAGCGCTTTAGAAACCCGAGAGCTTGGATAATTATTTACTATATGATATTATTGGTAGCGAAGGGTCTGGAGGACTTAAGCCCCCGCCGTGCAAGTGAAAAATAAAAACCCCCGGTTTTTAAGCCGAAAGCCAACAGCCCCTGGCAAGCGGGCGGGCACGCGGGCACGTTGGCAAAAATGTGGAAATCAAAATATTTTGTGACAAAAGCCAGTGGCCCTGGATGGAAATATGTCCGCGATGGATTGACATTTTGTGGCATGGGGCCGGCAGCAGCAGCAGGAGCAACGGAGATGACCCGAAACTGCCCCAGCCCCAGTTGCATGCCGCAGATTCATAATAAAGACACAGAAGGCACAAAAAAACAAAAAATAAGCTTCGCTCGTTAGTTCATGTTCATGTCGAATACTTCGAAAATACCTCTCACAGTGGCACGGATGAAAATTTCATTTTTGCAAAAATCGAAAGAGCTCCGGGTCAAGTTTGTCCCTAATGGGTTTGCAGCTTTGAAGCCTGCTTTCACCCATTGAGCGCGGGCCTTTTGTTCAACTGATTGAAATCAAGGAGGCGGGCACTCTTCTCGGAAATCTCGCCCACGCCGCCGCTCCATTGGCAGGATGCTGATGATTCATGATATTCTCCTGTCTCCTGTCTGTTTTCTACTGTCTATTTTCTACTGTCTGTTTTCAATTGTTTGAGTTGTAGTAGGTACCCTTAATTGCTGAAATTTTCAGAGATATTTTCCCATTAAATTCTTCGTTAATTAACCTTTTTGGGGCAAACCTGTTTTTGGCAAACGTGTACCCACAGGACATAGGACTGGCTTATTTTGCACCACGAGCTGCACCTTCGAGTTCATGGGCGAAAACAAATGTGCACTCAAAAGGTAAGCTGCTTTTCCGCAGAGGCGGCTGCTAACCGCGCTGGTACGAGTAACCTCGTTGCATTTTCAATGCGCACATAAAATAAAACGAAATGTTTTACTGTTTGACATGCGATCCTGGAGAGCGACGCAGCTGTTTTGTATACATTTTGTAATTATCTCAAGTGCCAAGCGTATGGCGCGGAGGCCGGAACTAAATTGACTTGCCTGCCACACAGAGATACCCAGATACTAACTAATGTACGCCACAATGTCGGTAAAATTCAGGACATAATGGCTGCATCGGCATGCCGATTTCCCAACTGAAAGACGGGCGGACAGGTCCATTGTGATGCAGCAGGGAAAATCCTAATTGGCTGCTCGCCATTCAAGGTTTTTCCGGGTAAAATGCATCATTCGTTTGCCTGCGATTTTCCATTTAATTCTAAACTCAGAGGGAATATTTATCGTTCTTTGTTTGGCAAAACAAATATTTACTAATGCGAGCAACGATTTCGCTGGAAATCTGCTCATCAATGGCATAATTCCTCATTGTTTTGGCATAATTTTCCATTGTCTAACTGCAGTCATAGGATAATGCAGTTAATTTTGTGTGTTTTTTTTTTACTTCTGCAGATACTACCGAGATAATTGGAATTGAATGGCATTTAATTACGAGAACCTAGGTGGCTGTGATTTGTGGTCGGATTAATTGTTCTGCCGAATCAGCACATATTTGCAATACCGTTCGCGGGCCTTTCGGTTAATTTATATTTAAGTAATTTATTGTTTTTGCAATGGACGAAGGACATTTCCGTTTTTTGTGAGAAGGCGAAAAAAGAAGCGACGGCAGGGCAACCGCACAAATATTGTTTGATTCCACTTGACAGCTGTCTGGTGTGGATTTCATTTGTAATTAGCCTTGGCAGCGGTGGGTGGGGCGGTGCGCTATTATTAAGCTGCCATTGATGATGCTGACCTTGGATGGGCGTGGCAGGTGTGACGTGAGCAAAGGCCTTTACAATTCTTGACATGCATTCAGCCTGGAAATTCTATGGCGCACACTTGAATACACCTTTTGTGGCCGGCCGAGGGCGGCCAGGACGGTGCAACATGCCGCCGGCTAAGGCCGCATCGCAGTGCCACATCGTTCTGTTAATTTCACTGCGGCCCTCAGCGAAGTGGACAGCCCTGTGTGCTTTATTCTTTGCTTTTCGGGACACATGTCATGGCGCCATGAGAAGACTGCAACAGAGTTTGCGAAAAAAAAAAAATAAAAATAAAACGGAATTATGTCAATCTGGGAGACATGGAAAAAATTAATTAAAAAGTCAGAGCCATGAGCCACAGAACAGGTGGCGAGATTTACTTGTTATTTAATTGATTAAATCCCCTTTGTGATTCTGAGATCCTCCCGTTGGCGGCAGGAAAACGCTTCCCCAATTTCGGGAAGCGTTTTTCGTTGGAAAAGCGAAACCCACTCTAGCGCCACAGAAACTCTCACGTGTGGCGGCGGGTTGTTGGGTTAAAAACCCGGGGCTTGGGTTTATTTTCAGCATCAAATCGATAGGATTGTAACGCTTGAGTGCATTTTGGAGCATGTTTTGAGGATGTCCTCGCTCCTTGGGGGTGGCTTCCTCTCGTTGCTGTGATGTTCTTTGTGGGCCACTGGGCGGGGTATTTATTTATTTATACTCGTACCAACCACGGACGCGAGCATTGCATATGTTACTTTGTGTGTTTGGGTTTTAACGTTTCTGTTTCGCCTTGTGGCCAGCATCGGGGAAAACGGTGTCGAAAAATTAGCCATAGTTGTCACTTGACTGGCAAGTCCGAGACACGCAATCAAAGAGTCAAATGTGTGGTCCCAGCGGCCTCGAAATATCACTGTCTGTTGAAGCGAAGTTGAGTGATATTTGAGCAGCGATTTGCCTGTGCGAGCGACGAAATTCTAAGTTGGAATTGTAATTTAGCGGAAAATCGAGTCGCTTTTATTTTGTTTGTGTCTGCGCTGATATTCTGGGTGTGTGCGTGCGTGCGTATTTTCGTTTTATCACGCAGCTGGGAAATTTGTAGCAGTGCAAGCTCCACAACTTCGCCACGCATGCATAATACATGCACTCGGGTATCGGGTATCACGCAGCACTTACAACTTGTTATTGCCCTCGAGGAGTCCACGAAAACTCGTGGACATGGAGCAAAGCACCGCGTCCCGTTGGCAGCACAATGGGGTTTGTAAGTAAGTTATGATCGGGCCTTAGATTGGCTTAAAAAACTTGTTATCTCCTTGCGAAAACCATGCCAGCTAATGGCCGGAAAATACTTAAAAACTCGAGTGGCGAGCGGCGAGCGGCGAGCGAACTTTGTCAAGTGTTTCAACTGCATTTTACAGAGACCATTTTTCATTGGCTTGCTGGGAAACCACACAAAAAGGGACTATTTGAAGTGCGGACACTGCATTTAGCAGTGGCTTTGTCAGGTATGGTTTTTTGCAATTATTTGTAGCATTTTTTATGGCCATTTTGGTGTTGTTTTTGGCCCGACCATAAAGCGATTGTTGTCGCTTCTGTGGGATCAAAAAAGTAGGAAAACCGCAAAATTGCAAGGCAAACACGCAACCACAAAAGCAGACAGATGGATGGAGACAGGACCCTCCCACACACTGGAGACTGGAGCATCGGGCGCATCGGGAAAGCATGGCAAGGATATGACAATGTCGGCGACGAAGGACTAAGGGCGCCGGAGCTGAAGGGCAGCTGGTTTGTTTGCTCTGTTTGTGCACACAAACGCGTGTCTCTGTCTGGGCTGCAGAGGCGTTGACAGGACTTTCGCCGAAGGGTTTTTATATCAAAACTATACAAACTAATAAAGAAAAGTGTGTGTGCATATACCGGAAATCATATTGAATAGATAAGCAGGCTTTGCAGGCTAAATCGTTTGGCAAAATCGTTTAAGCTGCGGCAAGTCTACAACCAGAGGTGGCCAATTAATAAGCTTTTGCTGGTTAAGTGTTTGTTTGTTTTTACCAAGCACTTACACCAAGGTACAAATGGTATTTTAAGTTTGTGAAAATAAAACTGTATATGCACCAACATATTTGATAATATTTTCGAGATTGTAGAAGCTAGAGACATAATTTCTTTTGCTTTAGGTGCGTTTTGCATAGACGCAAAATGTGTTATTTTTAAGTTTTATTTACGCCTCTTATCGCCCTAGCAATTTTAATACTTTATCAAAATACTTTATTATCTTCTGTACATTTGACCATATCTTCATAATGGTTAGTGCAAGACACATAAATCTTGGCAATTACCATTAGGCGTATACGTTGTTTGACAATCATTTACCACAACAATTTTCTGCGGCAATGATGAATAACTTTTAAGTAAGGCTACTTCTGTCTTTCAACTGCAAACTTACTAACTTCATCTAAGTTATATGGTATGGAACTTGACCTCATCGACCACATTATTTATGCTGAAATAAAATATATATGCTGCCATTTTGGTTTTCGGATGACACAATACATATTTATATTGATTTATTTGTTGGATTTAAAGTATGCGGTCCTTAGAACAAGCCTTGTTTCAACGAATATAATTTAAATTGTTATGAGGCACGGCAAGCGTATTGAGTTTCCTCCACCGACGCGTAGGATAATGTTTTTTCCTGCCAAAAATCAAATTTAGCCAAAAGCCCTAATTGGGGTATTCTGGGTCCTGCTGAACGCCCCCCTGGCCACGTCCTTGTTTTTGTTTGCTGGCTGCCTGACTGCCTGGCTGCCTGGCTGTCCCACTTCCGTTAACGACATTTGCTTCAATTTGGTGAATTAAGTCTTAAAGCGTAATTGAGTGAAAATTTTCATTGAACCATAAGTGTAACTCTATAGGTGTATTTTCCTTTCGGTTCTCCCTTTTGTGTGCTCGCGTGGGCGTGTGTGTAGAAGGGCGGAAGGAAGGGACTGTGTAAATCAACTTGTCTCCCCCGGAAAAGCCGCCATGTGTACCGGAAATGTGACAGCCATTGATTCGTGTGTGTGCGCTGTGCTTGAGACATTCTGAAAGAGTTCCCTGCCACTTATGGATACAAGTTAACTGGGCGGCCGAGGAATGCGTTCTTTCGACACTCTAGTGGCAGATACAGCTGCGAGGATAGATACGGATCTTGTCACTTCGGGCACAATGAATCGGAATGTCGGCACGCTTGCAAAAAGTGTGACCTGCTTTGGTGTCTCAATGTCCTGGAGCTGCCCGGAGCTGACAGAAAGCGAATGCAGTGTGCGAGCCTGCCACTCAACTCCGATGACTGTTGCTAAAATGCAAATGTGCGATGGGTACGAACGAATTCCCCAATGTTACACCGGGGCACAGCCGCATCTGGGGAATGGCAATGGAAATGGCAATGGTAACGGCCCAGGGCGAGGTGTGTCAGGGGTCAGGGGTCGCAAGAGCAACAGTTATCATTATGCTAGGGCACCGGATCCGGTCGCTCGGTTGCTCTTTCCTCCCTCCTTGATTTTCTTTATTTTCTTTTCCTTTCTTTTTTTTTTTTGTGCACATTTGCAGCTAAATCACGTACTCCGTAAATGTGCTACTAATGAGCGTGGGAGCAGGCGAAAAGGCTCACGGCGGACACACCGAGAGAAATGAGTATTTAATCTCATTAGCAGCAAAGGAATCGACCAATGAATGCCCAGAAAAAATATGATTGAAGTTAATAACTGGAATCTAATAATAGTTTTGATGAAAACTAATGGACCAAATCGGGGACAAGTCGATTGAAAATGTGTAGCAAGCTTTACATAATACAAAATAGGAGTTTCACATCGTCACATATTCGAGCATCAAAAACATTTAAGTATATTCAGTTAATGACATTGCGTCACCGCGATTTGGATAGTAACATTTCTTTGTTACAGCACTGTATCTTGAAAAATAGTTTACAAAATCATTTTTTAATAATATCAAACAACAATTATAAGGAAAAACACAAGTATATTGCACTTGTTCTTTATGTGTGTTCGAAACATTAATAAGAAATCACAGATTCGGATTTATAGCCAAGTCCTTGGCAAACTGAAACTATCAATAAGTTGCGTGAGATATTTTTTGCTGTGCTTTGGGAAATCCTGTGTGCTGCCTAATGCCTCTGAATTTTCAAATGATTGTTGAAAGTCCCACACTCGGGCGTTCACAGCCCACACAATCGCAGTCGATTCAATCATTTTGGGCGTGTAAACGGTGGCAAAAAATAAATGCTCATATTGCAGTGGGCGGATCGGGAGGAGGCAGATGGAACAATGGTCTGGATGCTGACATCCAACATCCAGAAAGTGTTCGCAACAATTGGTTTTAGGCCTGCAATGGGGCTTTTCGAACACGAAACAGCCAGGAGGTGTATGCGTACATCCTTCAATAAGGACATTTTGCGGGCGGCCAATCAGTTTAATGCAATGGCTTTCGACGAAGGACTTGGTGGAAATGAAATTGGAAATGGGCCCAATGTGTGGTGAATCTTTCTTAAGTTTTATCTTATTTTATCAGCATCGAGAAAATTGCGTTCCAGCGAAGTACTTAATGATTAATCAAGCCCGGGTTACCATTAAAAAAAACCTATTCTCGCTTGAACATTTTAAGCTTATTATAACTTTAATAGCAACTTATAAGTTGATTGTAAGTACTTACCTCCAATGAAAATAGCAACAGACAAACTGCTCACAGAAGTCAACCAATCTCAAACAACGAGTAGTCAAAAGTTTTCAAAACAAATCAAAACTATTTGCAACAAGATGTCTGCACAGTCTTGCAAAAGTTTCGATTTAGAAAGAACAGAAAAAGTTACCGTAAAGAAGATTTGAAATACAAGTAATATCGGTACTGCGCTTGGGTCTATCAAATTTTTACACAACTTCAAAACGGCTTCGAGCTTGAGTGAATATATCACTCAATATATTACGATATTTAACCATAAATGTCTAACCAAAATGAACTGGCCCTGGTTGCTGATTGCCTGCCAGAATAATTTGGCTAATACTCGTCTGACAATCGTATTTAATTGTAAATTTTACTGGCATTTTGCCTGGCGTGAAATCAAAGGCAATAAATATTGATATTGCAACTTCGGCCGAGTCGAATGTAATTTGTTTAATGCATTTCTCATCGGAAATTTGCATAACAATTGGAAAGTAATTGGAGCACCGTTTGCGGCGGCAGCTTGAAATATTAATTGGCAAGAACAATGGCTGCAGTTAGGATTTCCTCTGGCCAAAATAATTTGTTAAAATGATTTGCAATTGCAGCCATTAGCGGCGGTCAAGCGAGTACCGAATACAAATAAAACATTGTTATGCCACTGAGGAAACGATAAAAATAAAAACGATACAAGATATCAAATAATAAGGCTAATCCTAGGAGTTATTAGGCTTGTAAATTCAATTCATATTTTTTCGCAACTTACATGGTTAATGTGCTTTAATTGCTTCCTACTTGTCTTCGATTTTTGATTGGTTTTTGGGATTTGAGTTTCCTTGAAAAGCGTTACCTTGTGGTTTTCAAGTTTTCTTAGGTTTTGGCTTCGGATCGTCCTCGTTCATCGGCATTTATATAAATATAGATTCTGCTTACGGATTCTTCACTTTCTGGTCATCTTCAGACTGTTCAATATCATCAATCTTTTTCAAATTGTCGTTCTCAGGTGCAATCTTAAAACTACTCAATGGCAACAATGCTCCTTCCATAACAATCAATCGGGTAAATATATAGTTTCTCTTTCATATTGTTTGGTTGTACTTTCGGTGGCTGTATATCAGGTATTTCGAGTATTGAGTGATGATCATCGGTGTTAACTATTGCAATTATCAGTTATCTGATTAGATACATTTCGCGAAAAATATTCATTCCACTTTAAACACTGGCACTTTCAAAAAAAATATTGTCTGACTCTGTTTCGGTTGCAAAAAACATGCAACATGTGGCAACTTTCGGTGTCTATTTGTATTTATGTTTCGGTTATGGTTTTCTGTAGTTTGTACAATATTGTGAGGCTTTTCTGAGGTCCTATTGCTTCTGTTTCCGTCTCGGGTTCTCTGATGCCTGGCCTTAGGTGTCCTGTTGATCCTTGCTGTGTTACTGTTTCTGTTTCTGTTACTGTTTCGTTTTTGGTTTCGGTGTATGTTTGTGTTTCCTTGTTGCTGTTGCAAGGCGGACAACCGTTGGGTTTGGATGTTGAACAGCATCTGTTGCTCCGTTGGACCCGAACCGACGAGGCAACCTCGCCTCGTGCGGCAAGCAGGATACTCGTCGCTCGGGACGCGTGCCGAGTGCTGCCCACCCACCTTCCAACCACCCACCCACCCATCGCTTGGCCCACGCCCAAAAGGAACAACAAGTGGAAAGTGTGTAACTGTAACGACGACCATGACGACGACGTTGACAGCAGCAGCAGCAGCAGCAGCAACAGCAACAGCAGAGGCAGTCGCAGCAGCAGCAACAGGCTTACCTACCAGGTGATGGATGCCCCCGGGGGGCACAATCCCTGCTCGTCTTACTTACGGGGGTTGGCTTCGCTTACCACTGTAACGTGCCCACGATAACCACGGTCTTACCATCATGCAGGGGAACCGTTTTCCCAGCTCGCTGAATCGCTGTGCAAAAGGGGAACCCTGTTGCTTCTTTTGATTCGAACTATGATTCGGCTTTGGCTTCGGACTCGGCTTCGGCTTTTGAATCAGTTTCGGGTGCGAATTGAAAATTTTGGATCTAAAATCGTTAGGCTCCAGTTGAATTATTTACGAAAAAATTTACTGAAAAAAAAAATAAATATATATAAGCGGAACAGGTCACAATTATACATTTGACACTGCATTTTAATTTAATATTTGCAGTTAATCTTTAAAAATATATCTTGGGTAAAGCTAAAAATAAAGCTTTTAACAGCACTTAAAATTTGTATAAACAAATAATCTTTAACATAAATTGGTATTTTTATTTATAAAATGTTTTCCAAATATGATATAGCAAAAACTTGGGCTAACCCTGCGAAAGGGGTTAGAATATTTTGAATATTTTTTAGAATAATGTGAAATTATTTACTCCCGCTGAATTGCCGCAAGGATATAGCTTGCCCCGCTGAATATCGGTGCGTAAAACCACCGAAAAGTGATTTCAACTCCTGCGCCGGAGCGCAGTGGCCATATGGATAGCCACTGTCCCGATAGCTTATGGCTTATTGCGTGCACTTCTGCTGCGTAGATCATTGCCATTGGTAGACGGGCAGCCTTGGACGCATCGGACTCCCGTTGGCCATGGGGGGCAAGGTTGAAGCAACAGCAACAAATAGCAATGGCAATGGCAATAGCAAGTTTTCAGGGTTTCGGGGATGCAACGCCTACGCCAGCGGCTTACCTGTTGGACATCGCATACGGGGCGAATGCGCAATATGCACTTGGTCAACAGGTTAGCCTTGAGCTTCTGTGTCTGCTCCTCCAGCCAAGGTTGGTGCTTCCTTGAAGCCAACTAGCCGCCGCCTGCGTCTCTTTCCCGCCTTCCCGAGTGCCATGCCGCACCACTCGCACCCACCAGCCAATTCAGCGCATGCCCCAGACTGGACGGCGTCGGATTCCGGCGGAGCGGCACTCGTCTGCCGCCGGATTGGTCCGCCAAATTCAGCGCATGCGGCGGGGAAATCAACGCAATTCTATTCATCGAACGGCCAGCCGTAATCCGGCAATTCTTTCGGGGAATTCTACGGAGCGATTCCATTGGGACCCGTGCGAATTCGTCGCAACACAAGGTTCTGAAAGGCCCAGAGGATTTGCCAAACTCATAGATACGAATATAACAACTTTTCAAGTCTATTTAACTCGATAAATTATAAATCTGTCTTAAGTAAATACATTGATTGATTTAAGCCTTTAAATTGCAAGTCTAAAGCTCTTTGTTTTAGGAATATTAATTGTGAACCTCAAACCGCACGTGCAACCTATTTACTAGTGTATATTAAACTTGATAAATGAAAAACTACCTTTAGCAGCAATATTGATTAATTAAAGCAGACATATGTGTAATTAAAACCACTAAACCGCAAGCATTAGGCTTTTTATTTTGGGAATATTAATTCTGAACTCCAAACCACATTTGCAACTTATTTACTGGTCTGATGGGTTGAAAAAGAGTACAGAAATGCATTGTTTTATTTGTTTAATAAAGATTTAATTACGTACAATTTAATTATTGTACAAGCTATTCATATTTGGTTCTGCTCGTCTGTGGCTTGTGGTTTGAAAATATATGCTTTTGACATGGCTTGTTAACTTCCGAAGGTCCACTCACTTGTCTTGTTCACAAGCTACATGAATTCCAGGTTTTGCACTTCTAGACAGTAAGGATATCCTTACCAGATTTACCATTAAAATGCTCAAAATTATAAGAAACCTTACATATCCTTACATTTCACTCTTCCAACAGCAACCGCTTTGTTGTCGCATTCGACACGTGTGCCGAGTGTATTTTATGGATAGAAAATATATAGAAAGGCTACTACAATGCAGAATACGAGCAGAGTCTCATCCAATTAGGGAGTCCCGGGACTCAGTATGTGAATAGTTGCGGGCCGGGAAATCAGGTGGGGCCGGGATCACGACCAGGACGAGCACCAGGACCAGGACCAGGTGCCCCGATATCGCACTGTCCACACTGGCCAAATTGGCTGCCATAGTGATGCAGTTGTTTTCCTCACAACGCTTTCCCATCCCCCACCACACACTTTGGTATATTATATTTTTCCTTTTTAATAATTTGCAAGGATTTAAGTGCAAAGCCGTTGTGCCCCGGCATGCGATTCTGCAGCTTGCCCCGCATCTCATCTTCATCTCGACGCAACTCAACTCATCTCATCTGGCCCCTGACTTTTGACCCGTTGCCATGGCGAGGGCGCATAAAATTTAACATAATACCCGCACATCCACATTCCCCAATCGAGTGGGTTGGTCCGCCAGCAACGACTGGAGCGGGGCCAAGAGACCAGACCTCACAGCACGACGCCATAAATTTCAGGTAAAGAAACAAGGCGATCGGCGAGCGCCTCGGCCACCGGTGCGGATGCGTAACACTCGCTGCAAGCGCCTGTATCCCATTTCAGGATAGCAGAAACCATTGCCAATGCATTGCGTTGCAATGTCTAATTAGCAGAAAATAAGTTTGCCGCATTAAAGAGAAGGGCTTGCACTAAAAAGCAGTTTATTGGGTTTGACTTTTAAGGTTTAAAGCAAAAATATTGTTGCTAAATAAATATATACAGCTCAACTTGTTGCACTGCCATTTAATTTGTATTATTTTTTAAACAAAACATTGAAAAAAGTAGAAACGCTGCAGTCGGAATTTCTTGACGAACGAGATACCGAGAACCTATTTTAATTACCAGTTTTTTTTTTGCAAAAAGAAAAATCCGGCACGTGAAAAGGTTGAATCTTCATTATTTATGTATTCCTTGTATGAAATACTTTCTTATATTCTTGCAAGACACTACCACATTGTACTAATTAACTATTAGCGTGCAAAGTTACGTCCAGATCGGACCTTTTTAAAAATTACGCCTCTAGAAACCTCTAGACGGACAGACGGACATGGCTAGATCGACTCGGCTGTTGATGCTGATCAAGAATATAAATACTTTATGGGGTCGGAAATGCTTCCTTCTCCCTGTTACATACATTACACAAACTTAATATTCCATTTGTACCTAAAGGTAAATAGCAAATAGCACAATCCGTTCTGGATTTGATGGGATAGAATTCTGTACTTAATGCAAGCTTAGATATTCGATTATACCTATTAATTAGACATCTCTCGCAGGAGAAAACCTTTAAGAATTTGTATTAATGCAAAAGCTAAGATATATGTACGCTTAAAGATTGTAAATCAAACATTGTGTTTGGCTTTTGCTACCTTTAATCAATAATATATTGTAATTTATTTACTTTAAATTTCATGAATTGCTGGGTCCAGTATCTCTGTTTCTCGTAAATTTGTGAGTGGTAAAAAAACGTAAGTGCTTAAATGGCGTAAACAAACGCGGATTTTGCAACACACCATTTTAACGAGTGCATTCCATGGATATAAATGCATTAAGACAGCGAAATGAAAATTGCAAAACATTGCATATGCAGTCTGCAGTTTGCCAATGCAGGCCACATACTCTGCAAATGTAACTCGTTTTGCATTTTTCATTTGTCGACTTGTTTTTTACAAATTGTGGCCAGAAAGCATATACAAATATTTTTATCAGCGGTTCGTGCCGGTGAAACGGATTAAGGGATGTCGAGGATATTTTGGGGCTGCAAATGTAGTGGAATTTCGTTAAAGCGCCTCATTTGCTCTTCAAATATGCTCCGAATTTTCCACCAAGCAGCAGCTGCAATTTTCTACGCGCCGAAAGCTAACCAAAACAAGTAGAAACGCTGTAGTCGACGAGATACCATGTAACTCTCTTGCCACGGCATGCTGTTGCCGTGGGAAGGGGTGGGTCAAACTTAATTTGGTCATATCTTCTATATTTATTGTCCGATCTAGACGTAATTTTGCATACACGTGTTTGGCGATCATCAGACTTAGCAGACGTAAAATTATGTCTCTTTTACCATTTTGGAGATATTTTTTTGCAAATACGAAGGCGGAAAGAGGCGTGGCAAAATCTGAGAATTATCTGCGTAATAGTCAAACGGACCTTACTCAAAAAGGTCTTATGGGGTCGGAGACACATCCTTCTCCCTGTTACATACATTGCACAAACATAATATACCATTTGTACCATAAGGTACTTGGTATAACAAGTTGGAAATTCCAAATAAATTGATACGAGCTGCAGTTGCTGTAGTTGATTTCCTGCTACACATCCTGTTGAATTCAAGAAGAACATTAATATCTTGTAGACACATACTCGTATATTAAATCGATGTAAAAACAAATTTAATTCTCTTTTTCATTAAATTTAATCATTTAAAAATGACCACTCGTCACTAGCATCCATCATATTTTACAAGCAATTTCATTGGAATATTTACAATATGGCATACAAATGCAGTTAGTCAATTACAGGGAATTTGTGTATATAAGTTTTGTCAGGGCTTTTGCATTTGAAGGAGGATGAAGCTGAATTTTCGTTGAGTTGTTGCAATTTACTGGCGGCACGAGCACGGAGTGTCCAGATGTTCCATCGACGCCGTCGGCGGGCTGACTGTTGGACTGGTAGACTGTTGGACTGGCAAGTTGAGAGAAACTTCTGGCTCTGGATCACTAACGCCCGCGGAGCCAGGTTCGTCCGCAACGGACTCGCGGAGGGCGGAGCGATAGTCGTCCCCAAAGTAGCGCATGTGCTCCAGCAGGCGACCCTTGCTGTCGATCACGTAGAGAAAGTGCGACTCCCGGTCATCCAGAACGTCCATGTCGACGCCCCTCTGGTGGCCCTTCGAGCTCGTCTTGGGCAGGTCGATGCGATCCTGCAGCCCGTACCCTCCGAGCAGGTTCAGATCCGGAAAGCTACTGATCGGCGGCACAAATATGTTTATGCGTCGCGACATATCGAAAGCTTGCAATTTTGATGAAAAGTACTACGAAACTGAGCTGAATAAAAAACTAAACTGTTTAGAAACCGACTGCTCGAAGGCTAACATTAGAATGCCCGAGTCAGGCTCGATTTGCTTTCTGCTTTGGCCTACAAATGCAAAGCATACCTTGTATACGAGGATACACTGATAAAAAAAATGGCAGGTTAAAACAAGTCTAACAAGTACAAGCACTGTAGTCTAAATTTTAAGGAACAAAATTTGCACTACAAATGGTTTGTGCAAATGTGTGTAGCAGGGAGAAGGAAGCGTTTCCGACCCCATAAGGTATATATATATATTTTAAATCAGCAGATCGCCTTTATAATTTTCAAAAAACTGTGTTTGATTTTGCATATTTGTCTACGAGTATATCTCCAAAAAAGATATAAATTATTCTGCTTACGGTTAAAAATTTAAATATCTAGCCATCTGGCAAGTTTTTTAAAGATCGGACAAAAAATAATGATAATACGGCCTTTGCTAGTGTCAATGCATGGTGAATGCCATTTGAATATACTCCTAAATAGGTATATACATGGTATCTCGTTGTCGAGAAATGTGAACTACAACGTTTATACTTTTTGTTCATGCAAGCCAAGTAAACATTCGAATGCCCAAAATGCGAGGAGCGGTTGAATATTACTTTTGTTGAAATATTGATGTTGACAGCCATTTAGCATAATAATTATGGCTTTTCGCTGGGAAATAATGAGCTGAAAATGAAGCTCTCATTTCATGCTTGCAATTTTTTTCTCCCGTTGGCCAGCATTTGCAATTTTAATTAAAAACTGCATCTAAATAAACGAGCATATTGTTCATACATGCAAATTTTTTTTTGGTTGACTGCGTTTATGTTTCGAATTTTGAAGCTCATCAATAATGTTTTATAAAATTTGTATTTTGACATTAACGTGGCGGGCATATTCTTACGTTGCATACGTGTATCTGATCAAATTACATTAACATGTATTCCATCTGACACATTTCCTATTTAATGTTATTTGCTGGCTTGTGTTTATTTATTTGAAAACAACCAGCTAAAATTCAATAAGCCATTGCACGCAGACATCAATTATAAACGGAAACAGCTCGCAATAAATAAATTGCCTTTGTTTGCAGTTGGCTTTATATTAAAGCTCGAAACAGATGCTTTCTATATCGCTATAGTCACGACCTGCCATGAGTGTTTGCTCTTTATCAAGCAGTTTTTTTGGTTAAAATGACTGCGTTTTCTTTTGGTAAGGATAGAAGAAATGGTCTTCGACCCCACAGAGGTTCTGACCCAATAAAATATATATATTCTTGGTCATCAAAATAATAGCTAGACAACTTGTTTAGCAAGGTCCGTTATACTAAGTCACAGATAATATTATTTCCAGATCTTTGCCCCGCCCCTTTCCGCCTTTGTACTTGCCCTATACTTCGCGAAAGCTATATCTTCGAAATTTGTGTGACCAAGGTGCAATCTGCAAAAGACCAAAGATGTTTATGAAAAATGAATACACCTTTATTGTCTCTGCAAATAACTTAATATAAAGCTGTTTTTGTTACAATGGCGAGTGTAGTAATTTATGTAGAGATTCTTTTGTAAACCCTTGTTTCTTAAAAAATTATCACCGCCAAGCGGTTGACTTTTCTTAATGGAAAGTTTATCTGTCCATTGTCTCCCTTCTCCTCCTGGAATTTGAGCCACGTCTTTTGTGTCTCAGGCAGAGTTCATCTTGAGGCATTTCATGCGAATGGAGGTTTAATCAAATGTCAAAGCCGGCTGCCTCGATTGGCGCACCTCCAATAGCCTTAATATGCGAAGGAAGGACTTCATTGTCTGCTCATGGATCCTTTCCTTCTTGACAGAATCCTCGTGTTGGTTGCATGCAATGTGGATGGCATCCGATAGCAAGGAGGTCTTGCACGGGTCACAACCTATTTCCCACAAACATCTCAGTGTGTTCTTCAGCTTCTCAATGCACAACTTCATGGAGCTCAACATGGCAGAGCAGCTGGCCATGGCTCTCTTGTACGCCAGGAGGTACCTTCTAGGCATCGTGGAAAAGTCCCAGTTCTGCACGTCTGCGAACGTTGGACAACGAGTTGAAAATTACCAGCACAGTTACCAGTACCACTTACATGCGAACACCTGCCAGACTTTATTGACCTCAATTATATACTTTTTACTTATAACTTCGTGCATCCTTGTGAAAATCATTTTACAAAAATTGCGCTTATCCATCTTCGCCGTTTTCCACATATTATTTGTGAGCCGCGTGTGCGCAGAAAAATGTAAATGTCAAGTAATGGTAGTGATGGGCTCGTGATGAGGAAATGACGACAAGAGAAGGACAAGATTATAGCAATATATACTATGTATGTGCGTAATTTTTAACAATAAAAAAATTAATATATATCTCGATTTCCCATATGCCTTTAATTAGCACTGGCACGTGTGCATCTTCTTGGATGTAAAACAATGTGAACAAAATTCAAGCACACACATTCTACCAGGGCCAATCCCTACCAGAGTCAAGAATGCAGAGTTGTATAGAAAGCCAAAAAGTTGGCTGAGTATTGAATCAATAATCTGTTTTTAACTTGCTCAATAGTTCCTCTGAAAATTGGCCAGCAATTTCCAACGTATTTGAATTTTTCTTTTTTTTTTTTGAGCGCTGCAACAAATTGGGGCCCATTTAAATATAACAAGTAGAAACGCTCCAGTCAAGATTTCTCTACAACGAGATACCATGTACCTATTATATTTATCAACCATTTTTTTTTCAATTTAAAATTCAACATCTTTATTTTGTATCGACATCGAACGGCTCTTTAATAGGACATCCTTTCGCTTTGAACAAAATTGATGGTGGTGTCCAAATTAATTCTTCTTCCGTAGAGCCACAAGCAATTAAAATGTTTATACTAAAAAATGCTTATGTTACTTTTAAGGGTATATACTAGGTTAGGTCCTTAAAAGGACCTAGATTAGGTCCTTAAAAGAAGAGTGGCGCGCATAACCCACTGTAGTCCTTAGCAATGCCAGATGTTGGGGGGATTGATTGCTACCGTTAGTCAAATAGACCCTAGTTTTCCTCTTTGTGTCAGCGATGCGGGAGTCGGCTTATTCATGTATAGCTGGAGATATACTCCAGCGATTCTTTCTCGCCTGGATCGTAGCATTACCGACACCCATCGCTCCCTGTTAGGCCCAGTTTTTGTGCATGGAATTGCAGAAGGCAGTGGCCTGTGAGTGGGCAAGCAGACCACAGTCTTGCCCCCGTAATCCCAGTATAGACGATGCCCATCTTTACCATTATGTTTTGCATAGGATTTTGGAAATTCTGCAGTACGTGTTTGCTTCGCTTAGAGCCTTGGCCTCCAATCTTTGGTGTCTGGGAATCCAATAGATATGCTCCTTTCTGAGGGTGCTTAGAAGAGATAGTGCTTCCCTGCTTGCCAGGACCGTTTTGGATCTTATGGCATTCGACTTTATAGCTGCTTGGCTGTCGACAAACACGTAATATGCTGCAGTGGTCTGTTAGTTTCAGAGAAACCGATATCGGAGGGTTACTGCAGTATACTACCAGCCCTTTTCCACCGTCCATCTTCGAAACGTCTTACTCTGCCGCGCAGCGCCTGTCATCCTATCCCAGTAGCGCAGACATTCTTGAGATGTTTTGTTTATGGGTTATGCAGTCTTTGCCGATAGGTGCGCTTGGTTATCTAGTTGGGTTATTCCCAGAAGAGTTTCCTGTGCCCTTGTTGGCATTGTTCTCATAGCACTGGTGGTGTAGAGTAGTGCTCGTCTCAGTGGCCTTTCCAGAAACTTCAGGTATATGGAATTTTCTGTTTCTTTCCACGATACCAGAAGCCCATATAGAAGGATAGGTCGCACAATCTTCTAATTTTATCTTACATATCTATTCTTGTTGCAGAAATCCTACAGTTACGAAGATCTACGCCCGCAAATGTCAAAGATGTGTTGCGCCTACAGGCTTCTCAATAGAAACATGCCGCGCAATGGATAAGCATATTACATTCAAATTGTCAAAATGTATTCATGCCTTAAAAATCAGGTGGAAAATAAGAACCGGGTATTTATAGTCGAGACACTTGACTAAATTTGCCCTTCCTTATTTTATACTACTTTGTTTAGAACAAATAAATAAACATATGAATCCGCCTTTATTGTCTCTTTCAAATCATTTAATATCATGCTGTTACAATGACGAGTGTAGTAGCTTATGTAGAGAGTGTTTTGTAAGTGTTCCCTTGCTTCTTAAACAACTATCACCGCCAAGCGTTTGCCTTTTCTTTATGGTAAGTGTACGTCTGCCTTTTGTCGCCCTTCCCCTCCTGGATTCTTTTTGTCTCTGAATCCTGAGGCAGTTCATCCGGATGGAGATTTAACCACCTGTCGAAGTCTGTTGCTGCGATTGGCGCTGCTCTTCTAATCGCCGCAAGAGGCGGACTAAGGACTTCATTGACTTCTTTTGGATCATCTTTTTTTGAATGGAATCCTCGTATTGAATGCATGCATTAGTAATGGCATCCGCCAGCAAGGCGAAATTGGTTGGATTAGTCTCCATTTCCGTCAAACATATCAATGCGTCCTCCAGCTTCTGAATGCACAAACCCATAGAGCTCAACATGGCAGAGGATCTGGCCATGGCTATATTATACTTTCGGTGGAACCTTAGAGGCAATATGGAAGGGTCCCAGCTGTGCACGTCTGCGGATTTTAGACAACGAGTTAAAAATTATCAGGACGCAAATACGGAAGTCCGCGACGACCAAGTGCTCTATAGGCTACCACTTACATTCGAACACCCACGAGATTTTATGTACCTCAGTTGCATACATTTCACTTATTACGTCTGTCATTATCGTAAAAATGCTTCTACAAGAACGAATACTATTAATATTCATCTTCACCGTTTTCCACAAATGACGCGTGCTTGAAGGAAAATGAGTAATATGCAAGTAATGGTAGCGATGGGCAAATTGTGACAGGTGAGGGCACTTCTACTTAGATTATAGCAATGTATAGTAGTATTTAGGTTATTTTCACACACACAGAAAAATATGTATCGATATCCTTATCGGTTTCCCATATGCCTTTTGACCAACACCTGAACGTGTGCATCTTGGATGCGAATAATGTGAAATTCAAGCACACACATTCTCCATAGCCTAAAATCAACCCCCTCAATCCATACCAGAGGCAAGGTTTCATTTGCGTAGGACGCCAATAGTTTGCATAGTATTGGGAAACATCTGTATGTAGCTTGCCCAGTGATTGCGCTTAAAATTGGCCAGCGATTTCCTTCATATTTGCAAATTCATTTTTTTTTAAACTTGCGACGAATCCATTTAAATAAAACAATAAGATAAGCTGTAGTCGAAATTTTTCGACAACGATATATCATGTACCTTATTTCTTTATCAACAATTTATTCCTAAATAAGTAAGCTTTTTTGTGTGTTGACTTCCAAAAAATCATGTGCACACATACATTCACTTGCATACGTATACACGTGCTTATGGTGAATACATACAAACATAAACTTAGTGTGGACGCCCCAGAATTTCGCTATTTTCGGGGGTGTGCGGGGTGGTAGTCAATTTTTATTCCAAACTTGTCCTGAACTCGTATCACGAAATTCTGAATATGTATTCATTTAATTGTTTTCTAATACAAAATTTATTATAGTCTCGAAAATCTAGGCGTTCATACAGCCAGACGGACGGACATGGCTAGATCGACTCGGCTGTTGACGCTGATCAAGAATTGATTTATTTAATGGGGTCCGAAAGCCCCATAATGTTCCTTCTCCGTGTCACATATCTACATTCGTACAAATTCAATATACCCTTGTTCTTTTAAAAAGACAATGCTCCAAAAGCAGCTGCGAGAAAAATCACATACAAGCCGACGAGCGCTCTTCGATTGTAAATTAGTAGCTAACGCAAGCGATGATTGACAACTGGTTTGCACAATCCGAAGTTATTACTAGGGGCGGGGAAAAGAACGACTCATCCAATGCAGAATTACTTGGTAAACACAGTGTGTTTGCAAAGAATGCGTTTGCACTTATGCTGCAAAACAGACACGAATTGGTTTTTAGTTTGACAATGAAACGTATGTATTTATGTGATATTAAATATGTAATACAAAATAAGTGTCAATGTAACCTCAATGCAAAATCAATAAATTCTAGGTCTGTAAGGCCATTTTTATGTTTGATTGAGGGGGCTTTTCGCTGATTTTCCCGGGGGCCGGGCCAAGTCGTCTTCGCTTCTTTCTCCTTGGATTTCCTGCAACATCTTCTGTTTCTCTGCCTAGATCGTTAGTTTGACTCAGATGGAGTAGTGTCTTCTGGCACAGTGTTTACCGTCAATCGTATATTAATGATCGTAATAATAATATCAAGCCAGTCCAGCATTGACTCGCATAGCGTCTTAACCTCCTTAGACGTTTCCACTTGTAGTGCGTGTTTGCTCTTAATGGTCATCAAGTTTATGTACGGATGATGCTCCTCCGCCAATAAATTGTACATTACATCCAGCGCTTCCCGAGCCTCTTTGATCTTATTCAATATTTCCCTGCCAATGCCAAAGACTTTGACCAACGTACTGTTAAACATCTGAGCTGAGTTGGTATCGTCACGTAAAGGGTCCACTGCGGGCGATCAACAATAAAATCAGCAATAGGCAAATTGTAAACAATGCCACAAGGTTATTGTGCACTTACGTGTACTAACATACTTGACGAGTGTGTAGGCATTTAAATATAAGTCAAATATACCATCCATCTCGCTACAAACAACGTCAATGAAAGAGCTGATAGCCGTATCCATATTAACTTCCATTTTTTAATGTAAGCACTACACGTCGCGATGATGCACCTTTCACAATTTCCAGGCTAGTGGTGGGAAATGCTTCGATAAGCTTTGGGACCTTTAAATTGTGATGCCATACTTTTATTGGTTTTTTCATATGGAATAATTAAAATCGAATGAAGAAAAACAACAGTTACTTCTAAATTGATTTATAGCGCTGAATATGCATTTCAATGCCCTATTTTTTGGTTCCACAAATATCGATAAGTGGCACTCTGAGCTCTCTACCGCTGCTTACCAGCACTGGAACGCAAGAATTTTCTTGGTTGCACTTTGCAACTTCCTGTGTTAAAAATCAGCCCACTCAGTAGATTCCAAACCTGTTGGAGATTATTAAGGAGGCGTTGAGCAACAGCCACAACGAAGAGCAAAAGATTTTAAATGTTATTAGCAGAGTTACGGGCTAACAATATCGGGGTCGGCCGAGAGCCATCGCTTTCCAACACTGGAACAAAAGTGTTTTTTTTTTGTTCTTGTTTTTACGATGCACGTTGGGCGGAAACGCCGATTTTTTGGCATAAATTCCAATTTTAGAGTTACTGGGCTCAAATTTTGCATATATGCTTAAACTATTTTTGTCGAATTTCGTATTTTCTTATTTTTGATATTTGACCACGCCTATGCCCGCCGCCCACATCAACAGTGGGCCATATGCCCATTTTTACTTACTTTTTTCATAAACTAAAGTTTTTAATAAATAGAACTACAACTTTTACAAAATATGCTTCCATTTTTTTTAAATTTTATATTTTTTTCCAAAAACAAATTTTTTTTATAATTCTACATCTAAATCAAAATCAAACATATTTTTAAATTCAAAATCGTATTCCATATTGTCTACTTCGTCAATTGTCGGTGATTCCAACAGCTCAATAACTTTTTTCGGTAGAGCTTGTGTCCTGGAGTTTCTGTGTGAAGAGATTCCGGATAGATACGGATCAGAAGAATCCAGAGCTCTGTGGAAAACGTCTGCCAAATTATTTATTCTGCTGTTTTTTTTAGCATGAAATAGTCTATCACGCTTATAATGCTTATTACGCGCCTCAGAAGCATTTTCTCCCAAGCAACCGACAGGAAGTACCGAACATATAATAATATCCGCGCCGTGAACTAAGAGCTTGTGAACGGTAGTGGTCGTCGGATACCATGGATATTTATTTAGGTGTAAGATAAGGGTTTCTTCACAGAATTTCTTAAACTTAATGGCAATTAAGCAATTTTTGTTTATTTTATCGCATAGCCAATCAAAAGTAGCGTCAATACTGCGTCCCCTGTTCAGCCACACATCCAACAAATCGGATCGATGAATGTTGAGTTGTCCTAAAACTATTCAAATATTTTTAATTTGCGCAAGTATGCGCAAAAGGTGTTAACTTTATTTCAATATACATAGAATAACACATACAACCTCATTTGCAGTTCACGTAATACGCGATGTGCAAATGTTTGTACCAGGA
Source organism: Drosophila ironensis (assembly GCA_021223825.1). Classification (NCBI taxonomy): domain Eukaryota; kingdom Metazoa; phylum Arthropoda; class Insecta; order Diptera; family Drosophilidae; genus Drosophila; species Drosophila ironensis. The sequence goes on from JAJJHQ010004838.1 coordinate 437,511, forward strand.
ACAAGGAAACGTCTCCGACCCCATAAACCATGTAATCATATTCTTGATTAGCATAAACAGACGAGTCGATTTAGGCATGTACGTCTGTCCTTCCATTATTATGACTTTGTATAGCTTTTTTTTTAAATGGTTTTTATTATTATTACAATTTGAAGAAACAGGTTTATTGCTACCATAGGGGAAGCTTGGGCAGTTTGTAAATTAAGGACACTAAAAATATGTTCAATCAGAAACATAGGTCAATTATACTACATATATTTTTAACATTCAATATTTATAAAAGTAGGTATCATTTAACATATAATATTTAACATATTATATGACTCTCGTAGGGAGATCTTGGGGAAAACAATTTAAAATTCTTCTTGTGATACCAGAACAGCTTAGCTTTCTTGTAGTGAATGTGACATAAGCACATTTGCTGCAGTTGATATTAACGTTCAATTTGGTTGTCCACTTTTCCAAGAGTGGCGATATCAACGCTAGTGCTCCAAACCATTACTGCAGTGCCGTCAGCATAAGTTGCAACTTTCGTGCAGCTCCCTGCATCAGGCATATCCGATGTGTAGAGCGAAAATAGTGTCGGTCCTGAGGTACTACTGCAGTAATGGCTTTTTTTGACGATTTTTCGACATCCACTATGCCGGTCTGTAATGAAACTTTTCACCAGCGTGAACAACTGAGGCGTCAGTATGGTCTTCAGCTTGCTTAGGAGGCCGTCATGCCATACTCTGTCGAAGGCTTGTTTAATATCCATGAAGGCAGCCACAGTGTACATCTTTCGCTCCATACCTTCCAGGGCAAAGTTTACAACCCGATGTAGCTGTTTGGGGGTACCATGACTTGCCGGAATCTAAAGTGTCACTTTGGATTAGCACATTTCACGCTTTCCATTTTCAAGATGCGATCTAGTATGACCCTTTCTATCATTTTTTCCAGTGCAGGTAACAGACTGATTGGCCTGTACCCGTCAACTTCCGTCGACTGTTTGCCACGTTTAGGGATCATCATTATGATGGCAGATTTCCAGGCACTTGGGAAAAAGCCGAGCCTCAGCACTCTGTTGAACAGTAGAACGATGTCACTGCTCAAGGTGGTCTTCTCCGGGGGATTTTTTCACTTTAAACCTCTTTAAAAGAGTTTCCACTTCCTGAAGAGTGATAGGGCTTATGGGAAGGACCGATGCGAATATCTCCTGTTCTTTTGTATTCTCGCCAGGCGCTTCATTTAAAATTTTTTAGAATTTGCGCGTTTTGATGGAGTATATTGTTTCGACCCAGATTGTTTGCTTGATTTATTCCTGGTGAAGGAAGGACACTGCCATAAACAAGTTTAAGGCATCCTCTATATCCTCTTCATTTTTAATTTCTATATTCAGGTTTATGCTCTTGTCCAATGCATACCCAAACTTTTCGACAGCGGAGCCGGGCCATAATAGGGATATCCTTCAGCTAATTTATTGAAGAGCATGGCCTAAAGATGCAACAATGTGCAGATGATCGGAAGACAGCTCGTATCTGGTTTCAACTGACATTTTGTTGGATGGGATCCCATTTAAGGTGAAGAAATCCAAGGCCGTTGGCATAAGTCTTGTGTTACATGAATTCACCGGTAGCTATCACTTGGCAGGAGCCATTTGCGATGGCTTTTTGTAAAGGTTTCTCTTTTCTGCATGCCCTGAGGTAACCCCACCATTGATGTTTCGCGTTATAGTCACCTCCTGCTAAAAATCTATTGCCAAAGGTTAAAAATCTAGGCAGCAGTTGGTCGATATCATTCCATGTTCAGGGGACATTGGGAGGAAGGTATAATGCAGATAATTCTATGACGCCGCCTGCCGTCGAAACATCAATGCTCGTTAATTGCAAAGCTGTGCGCCTTATAGCCTCGTTCTGAGTATGTCGGATGTTCGTTTTATGAGGATTCCAGAGCCGCCTTTGCAAGTGTTATTTGGATGGTTGGCATAATATTTCTCATAGTCATGTACAGGTTAAGTCCTGAACGCATGCGTCTCTCAGTAATGGGAAAATTCCTATTCCCCTTGCATTCCACAAACCGATTTTTAAAAATGGGACGGTCAGTTTTTGGCAATTACACATCCTAAGCCACTCAATCGTTTTAGTGAATAGCTTAAACAATTAATCCAATCTTGCGTAAATGTCAAGAATATCTTTTTTCAGTGCTGAGAATTTGGGGCTGGTGTAGTCTTCCCCTGGCTATGGTGATGAAGTTTTCCTGTTTGGAGGCTTAACACTACTCCCATAGTTTGTTCTCACCATACATATCAGCATTTGAGATGCCACCTGTAATTGTTAACATGGGAACCTACTGGGAGTCCGGAAGGGGCGTGAGATCGGTTGGGAGTATGGATTGGGAATCTGGGAGCTGACTCAAGCTTTTTGGTGACTTCAACTCACACTTTGCACCCTCTGAAGCACAAATGCGGTGTGGGCTTAACATGGCTTGGCTCCCTTCTGAGCCTGTACGGTGATTGCCCGTTACCAAACATTGATTACTACCCTGAAGGGTTTTCCCTCACAGAGTTGGTAATGCCAAAACTCGCAATTTCAGCGCAGTAAGGCTACGCACAACTTAACAGGTCGGCTGATAAGTCCCCGGTCTTGCACATAAATGGCGTCGCTAGTATTGAATGCATACTATTTTTATATAGTACTAACCTTCAAATCATTCGTGTCAACATTTGATGTCTTTCAGTCAATTAGTTTGTGAGATAGAGCGTCTTTTGTGAAGCAACTTTTGTTATTGTGAAAAAATGGAGAATAAGGAATTTCGTGTTTTGATAAAATACTGTTTTCTGAAGGGAAAAAATACAGTGGCTACAGTAAGGCTACGTAAGTAAGACGTAACAGTAAGATACAGTAAGGCTACGCACAACTTATGTTATCTTAAGGACGCATACCCGTATATGCGAGACATTCCAGATTTGGATGTTCGTATATCGTAGCTGTTCTCCGAGACGACCTGGTTCAGTGCATTCTCCAGTTGAGACATACTGTGCATCTTCGGTATGCATATTGGGGGAGGCCTTGGAGTAGCCGAGTAATGATGAGCGTTGTTGCTGTGGCCGCTAGAGTTGGAATTGGGAATCGCATCGTTTTCCTCTTCGTTGATCTTATCTCATCAATAGCGTTACCCTTTTCTGCCAATGGGATTGTTCCAAAGACCGTTTGTACTTGTTATCTGGTTAGTTTTAGATATTTTTCAAGCTTTGTTGGAGCTTGAAAAGGGCAACTCGAGGCAGGTGCTGTCGCTGTTGAGCCAATTCTGGCGGTTATAATGCCTGTAGAGCCTGGTGTAAGTAGTTGGATTGTTTACGCATGTCGTCGTGACTGTGTTGGTCGTAATAGCTGTAGAGCTTGTCTTCACCCCGCTTACACAGCCGTTTTGTGGTTCAGAAATAGTCTTGATCATATTTCCTAGAGACAAGTCTTTTGTGATTGCGGCGCGTAGTTCTGCTGGAGTCACGCCGGTAGCCTAACAGTCGTCGCAAAGACTCCGAACAAGGAGGGTTGTTTTCCATTTACAATTTCTTTATCTTTTTTAATTATAAAAAGTAAGTAATCACATGATAAAAAGGTGTCAAAGTTATAAAGTCTTTGGTTTCGTATCCCACTAGCCAATGCAAGCGAGAGACGAGGCACTTGCCCGAGGGGCAGAGAAGCAGCCAGCAAATGCAAATCTCCACAAAGGCCCCCGATGTATTCTTCGCCAGAGCCGTCAGATCTTCGATTGTCCTCCTCAACTGCGGAGGTGTATTATAGGCCAGCCTCTAAGAAAACCAAATCGACAGGATGTTGGTGGCGGAAACACACCTCCGATTAAATAAAATTGTCACATTAATAGCTTCATGTTTTACAACACAAATCAACCCGATGGTAAATCCCATGGTGGGACACCACTTTTATCAAAGCCTAGCAATTACCTTCTTGCAAGCAACATCTATAACACTCCAGACAGACAACGGCTACCTGACTATGGCAGCACCATTCTTTGACTACTTCAACTATCTTGGGGATCGATTTCTAGCCAGGCTCGAGTCTTATCATGCCGAAAGAAGGCAGCTATACAAAGCCATATTAACGGAAGGACAGACGGACATGGCTACATCGACTCGGCTGTTGATGCTAATCAAGAATATGATTACATGGTTTATGGGGTCAGAGACGTTTTCTTATGCCTGTTGTAAGCCCCAGAACTCTGCTAATAGCTTTTAAAATCTTTTGGTCTTCGTTGTGGCAGTTGCTCAACGCCTCCTTCATAATCTCCAACAGGTTTGAAATAGATTTCAAAGATTTTTACTGAGTGGGCTGATTTTTAACACAGGAAACTGTATGTTGCAAGTTGCCACCAAGAAAATTCTTGCGTTCCAGTGCTGGTAAGCAGCGTAGAGAGTTCAGAGTGCCACTAATCAAAATTTGTGGAACCAAAAAATAGGTCATTAAAATAGATATCCAGCGCTATAAATCAATTTAGAAGTAACTGTTGTTTTTCTTCATTCGATTTTAATTATTCCCTATGAAAAACCAATAAAAGTATGGCATCACAATTGAAAGGTCCCAAAGCTTATCGAAGCATTTCCCACCACTAGCCAGGAAATTGTTGAAGGTACATCATCGCGACGTGTAGTGCTTACATTAAAAAAAGGTACATAGTCAATATGGATATCAGCTCTTTCCTTGACCGCGTTTGTAAGGAGATGGAGGGTGTCTTTGACGTATACTTGAAAGCGTACACACTCGTGAAGAATATTAGTACATGTAAGTGCTTTCAAATAACCTTGTGGCATGTTTTTACTATTTGCTTACTGTTTTTTTTATTGTTGATCGCCCGCAGTGGTGTTTTTAGATGGCGATACCAAGTTAGACCAGACGTTTAACAAAACGTTGGTCAAAGTCTTTGGCATTTGCAGGAAAATATTGAAATTACTCAAAGAGGCTCGTGAAGCGCTGGAGAAAACGTACAATTATTTGGGGGAGGGGCATCATCCGGCCATAGATTTGCAGACCGTTAAGTACGCACACAAGATACAAAAGAAAGCGTCTAAGAAGATTAAGATTCTATGCAAGTCAACGCTGCGCTGGCTTAAGTTCCTTCTTGCGATCATTTATTTACAAATGGCAGACTCTGTGGCAGAAGACACCAATCCATCTGAGTCAAACTGACGATCTAGGCAGAGAAACAGAAGATGTTGAAGGAAATCCATGGAGGAAGAAGCGAAGATGATTTGGCCCGGCCCCTGGGAAAATCAGTGAAAAGCCCCCTCAATCAAACATAAAAATGGCCTTACAGACCTAGAATTTATTAATTTTGCATTGAGGTTACACTTATTTTGTATTACATATATAATATCACATGAATATTAACGCTTCATTGTCAAACTAAAAACCAATTCGTGTCTGTTTTGCAGCATAAGTGCAAACGCATTCTTTGCAAACACACTGTGTTTGGGGAAATAAAGAACACCAATAACACATCTGTAAAATATTTACCAAGTAAATCTGCATTGGATGAGTCGTTTTTTTTCCCCGCCCCTAGTAATAACTTCGGATTGTGCAAACCAGTTGTCAATCATCGCTTGCGTTAGCTACTAATTTACAATCGAAGAGCGCTCGTCGGCTTGTATGTAATTTTTCACGCAGCTGCTTTTGGAGCATTGTCTTTTTAAAAGAACAAGGGTATATTGAATTTGTACGAATGTAGATATGTGACACGGAGAAGGAACAATATGGGGCTTTCGGACCCCATAAAATAAATCAATTCTTGATCAGCGTCAACAGCCGAGTCGATCTAGCCATGTCCGTTCGTCTGGCTGTATGAACGCCTAGATTTTCGAGACTATAATAGATAAAGAAAAATTAAATGAATACATATTCAGCAGGTGTAATTCTTTTTTGCTTTAGGTGCGTTATATGTGTACGCAGGTCGAGTTTATTTTAAAATTTTTGCCTCTTTCCGCCTTCATAATTTGCATAAAACTGTAGTTTCTTCGATAACTGGGACAAAATAAGAGCTAGAGACCTAGAGAAAAAAATCGATATCTCCAAAATTTTTAAAGTTTCAGACATAATTTTAAGTCCGGTAAGTCCGGTAAGTCCGCTGATCGTGCATGAAAAATTACGTCTAGATCGGACAATAAGATATAGAAGATATGACCAATTAAAGTTTTACCCACCCCTTCGCACGGCAACGGCATGACGTGGCAAGAGAGATACATGGTATCTCGTTGTCGAGAAATCTCGACTACAGCGTTTCTACTTGTTTAGTGGTAAAGCTTGCGGTTGCAGATTCCGGGGGCGGCCTCCGTGACTGAGGGCGGACAATCCACCTGCCAGTATTCATCAAATTAAATGGTTTATTGAGGCAAAGGCCCTGAATAGCAAATGCAATGGCCACAATGGAAACGGAGCTCTGCTCTTTTGGCATCGCCCATGCAAGGGTGAGAGCCGCAAGTGCATTCAGGTTGCCATATCCTAGTCCACATGACAAATAATTAACCATTGATCAAATTCCAAGTGCACCTGGGCCGTGTTCCCAGGAGAAGAAGGGATTTAATTAACCCAACTGGTCGTCCATTGCAAAGGGTTTAAAGGGTGCTGCCGTAATAAACTCGGAATTATCTTCTCTGCATTCACTAATTGAATGCCATTCGAAATATTATGTTTGTCGAAGAGCAAAAGCTGCAACCTGTATCCTTCAGCCTGCCAACTGCCAACTGCCAACTCGGAATGTACAGTCGTCGACAGAAGCTTGAAAAATAACTCACAATGCGAGCGGCTACACACAGCATTTCCTTTTGGTCATTTCGGTTGCCACTGACAACACAACCAGTTGGTTTTGAGCAATTTCAGCTGCATTCCGGACTGGGTGCCAATTAGAAGACACAACCGGCAATAAGCCAATAATTTGAGCAGGAATAATCTTTGTTAAAGTAGTACCAAGGCGATTTTGTGGTCAGGAATCGGTTCGATATTCAAAATAAATGGGAGGTGGCTTAGAGTTAGGCGCACTATAACTTTGCTCGTGGGGCTGCAGTCGTTCGAATGGCATTTTCCTTGCGAAAAAAATGTTTGGACATGACGCACAATCCAAGGGTGCCAGGGAAGCGGCCCCCAAACAGGTGGCAGGGACAAAAAGCGAGCACGGCCAACGGGTTGGCCGGCAGGCTCTAATTGGACACTCTGGCTGAAACAAAAGCGGACACTAACTGCACAAAACCAGACAACAACGCCAGAAAAGCGGCAACGTCGAGGGTCATAATTAATTGGATTTGGTAAACAATTTGTATAGTTTCGTTTTCAGGCTTAACTAAGTTAGTTGGCTGGCAAAACTTTTTGCAAACGGCAAACGGTGGAGCAGATAACCCAACAGTGCGGACGCAGGAGGCAAATCCTGCGGTCCAGAGGATTGCGTTTTGAATTTTGCATTTTCCCTTTATTAGCCGCACATTCAGCGGCCAAAAACTTTCGCTTCTAATTGAGTTGAGTTGCTGGCAAATCGAATTAGGGGCCGGCAGGTGTACGGCTGCAGTTTTATGCAGCACCATGTACTGTCCGAGTGAAATGTTTCCATGATTACGTGATTGAATCTAGGAAAACATGATGCATCTAAGTGCAGGCTTTGTGCTGCCCTGCCCTGAATCCCGAGCAAATACCTCGAAGACATGCTGCCACCTACCGGCCCAGGCCCTGGCAGGCCCTGTCAGGTTAGATTAAAGGAGAGTGTACGGGCGGGCGGCAGTCATAATGGAAAACCGATGCTGCGCCACAGCATAATCTACGATATTTCTGGGATGGCATAAAAAACTAGCCGCCTGATAAGTGCCTGATCACGGGCCAATAAAACCCATTGTTTTTTGTGCCGGCACCTGGCAGCAGACAGCAAAAAAAGAGGATATCGGGCTTGGGTTTTGTCCGCATTGATTAGAACAACCGCCCGAGGGAGGGCATTGTATGCGTATTTAATTTCGCATTAATTAGTGCAAGGTTTCCCATGCATTCGCCGCAATGGCAGCGGCAATGTGTAATTACTTTGGTGTTTCCTCTCAATTAATTTTAACATTGTAATGCGCCCCTGCAATCTGCTGGCAAATGTGGCGCAGACCATAACCGAATATGGTTATTGGGCCACTCGTAGACGGGAGCGCGTATCTCTCATCTTACATTAATTTAAAGCATTTAATTGCCGCGACTTGTGCATTCCAGCGTGCGCCAGGCGCCAGGCGCCAGGCAGCCTCAAGGATTACGATTGCTTGCCGGCGAGCAGGGTGCCAAGGTGTGCCAGCATTCACATGAGCTTTATGACAGCCCCAGCAACTCGGAACAATAAAGGGGAGTATAATAAAAAAATATGTGGATAAATTGTGACTCCTCTTTGTCGCTTCTGTCGCCCCAAACCGAAGTCGCACAGCACACACGCAGTGCAACACACCGCGCCCAACAGAACACAAAACGCAAAACACAACACACAACACCGAGCACATTGTGGCATTTTGAGCGGAAAATATGCCGCACTTCCGGCGGCTGCCGCTCCGGCTTGTGAGCACACCAAACAAATACCCAAGGACACTGCGAGAAAATTATCGGGAAACGAAGATTAGGGGTGGTCACGAACTTATTCAGAAACAAGTGAAAGGCTTAGACAAGCAGAAATATTACTAGCTAGTTATAACCATAATGTCGTAAAACTCCGAGGCTAAAATAATATTCTTAGGATATCTTTACTATATTTGTTATTAATTCAATAATCATTTATTCAGGAGAAGTAAATATTCTTCATAATATGTATAAACATGGTTTCAATTGAAATCCAACAATACATAAATCCACAAACGCATGAAAGTATTAAGTTCAGTATATTTTTATCCAAATCTGAAAACTAGGCGTTATCTTATACGTCTAACCCTTAGCTGTTAAAATTATTGAATAATCTTATCTCTTTTCCAATTTGTCTTCCAATCTCTTTTCTAATTAAGCGAATCTTTGGGTCATTGTTAATTTACTTATACCGTAGGGTTGTAAATAGGTATATTCTAGGTATGTAATTTAAATATTTTAGATACTAGCGAAATTTGCATTGTATAAGTCCTTTAAAAATATAGCTTAACAACTATTTTAAAGATCCTTAATCAAAGACATAAATGATTGGGAGCTGTAATACCCCAAGGGAACAGATCCAATGCATGAATTTCTCCAATTCAGCAACTCGGAATCCAACTGCTTGTTGGCTTGTTGGATTCGGAAATCAGGGCTTTCGCCGAGTGCAGAGCCAGCTTGAGCCCCGACGGAATGGAGTTGACTTGGAAACGGTTTTCCAGAAGAAAAGGCGCCAAGATGGCTGGCACATCTGTCTGCTCCGTGTGGGGTGGTGCTATTATATTTATATATTATTATAATGCCGGGACGAGGCAAACAAAGTGTTGACAGAGCGACAGAGCAGAGCAATAAGGGTGCCACTGCCACTGCCACTGCCACGACGACTTCCACGGCGACTGCCACACTGTTGGTGGCCGGAAAGCCAACAGAGCCAACGTTAAATTACGCTAACCAAATACGTTTTCGTTCCGTTTCATATTTAATTGCCTAATCGCACTTAAGACTACCGATTCCGGCATCGGTTTAAAACCGTTTGAGCTGCAAAACCTCAGTCGGCCCTCCCTGGAGGGGCTTTAAGCTCAAATTTAACTCCAGAAGGCGGCATCATACTTGGAATTGGGCAAATTATGGATTCTTTTTGCTGCAGCTCTGCCAAATCGCATTCACCTAATTGCTTGGGATTTGTCTAGGGGGAAAAAGATTGTAAAACATTTTATGAAACGCCCAGCCGTTCTTCATCTTGAATGCTTAATCGAGCCCCGGAACTGTTGTTGATTTAATTGATTTGAATTTGTTGGCCCGTTCTCGAGTAGGCAAGGGATGAGCTCTCGGGATTTAATAAGTGCTTTGCTTTTTATCGTTGATTTTTTTGCGGCCTTGTCCTTAATTATCGATGCAAAGTTTTGCGTTTTATTTACTCACCTGGCCGCAGTGGAGTTTTTGGGGTCTTTAATTGGATGGGGTTGGTGTTTTTCCGCCTTTTTTTGTTCATCCTCGGTGTGGCAGGCGGCCAATTCAAGGACCATTTGGAAATATGCCAGAAGGATATATGCGGGCTCCTGTTGCTGGTTCTGTTGCTGTTCGAAATGAAATCCCCTGGCAAACAATGGACCAGTTGCGTTCATTATCATTCACCGCAATCGGAACGACACAACACGACACGACATGGACAAGGGAAAACTTTCAAAGAAAATTGCAACAGTCAGGGAGGGGGCGGCCGGGCGGGTGAAATGGAAAATCCTCCGGACCGAAGGACTCCGGCAACGAGCATCCGCAGGACTAACGGCCAAGAAGCTTCAGCCTGGCTGGGCCAAGTTTTGGTGTGAAATTAAAATTGGAATTAAAAGCACAATGAAGCCAGAAACAGCAACGGCAACAACAACACCCACCGAAAGAGATGGAAACAGTGAAGCGGAAAGAGACGGGGATACCGATGAGGGAAAGAGACGGGAAGTGGGCCAGCCCAGGACAGGGCAGGACAGGACGGTCGGAATGGACTGGACTGTCTGGGTTTTAGTGCTAAATGATTTATGGCTCTTTGCATGCATGCGTCTTTATGCAAATTGTTTTCGAGAATCTGACAAAACGATGAAGTTTTCATTAGGGTGCTATTAGAAAACTTCGTTTAAATTATGGCCTGACTGGCGAAATGCCCAGATGCCCGAATGCCAGTTTTTCTGTCTCGTTTACATTTTCATCCAGTTGCTCGCTCTACAGCTTTTTTCTGTCTGTGCGAACGGCGCTGTCTTTGTTTTTCCATTATTCGGTTTCGTTTGACACATCTAAGCTGCCAGCATTCAGCTCGTTGATGGATCGCCGAGCTGGGAATTTTCCCTTTTCCCTTTTCCGTTTTCCGTTTCATTTTGAAAATCACTCGAACATTTTGCAATTTCAAAATGGAAACTGAGCATTCGACAGCGAATCCAAACGTTTTCAGAGGTAAACTTTGAATCATTCTTATCGATGAAACATTTTGCAAAATGGAAGCGTTAGAGATTCGACTGAGAGTTTTTAATGATTGAATCGTTAAATCGTTATTCTTTCGCATTGCTGGTGGGATTCTACTTAAATTAATCGCAGAGCAGGGCGTTTTTATACCGTGTACCTTAAGGGACAAATGGTAAATTAACTTTGTGCAAATGTATGTAACAAGCAGAAGGAGACATTTCCGGCCCCATAAAGTATATATATTCTTGATCAGCATCAACAGCCGAGTTGATATAGCCATGTCCGTCTGTCCGTCTGTCTCTCCATCTGTCTGTCTGTCCGTCTGTATGTATGAACACCTCGTTCTCAAATATGGTAAGAGCTAGAAATGTAATTCTTTTTGCTTTTGGAGTGTTACTATTGCAGGCATACCAGGTTTATTTAAAATTTTTGCCACGCCCCTTTCCACCCTCGTATTTGCAAAAAATCGATGTTATCGAAAGATAGAGGCATAATATTCTTTGCGCTAAGTCTACTGATCGTCAAACACATACATTCAAAAATATGTACAGATCAGACAAGAAATAAGGAAGATATGACCAATTACAATTTTACCCACCCCTTCCCTAGGCAACGTAATGGGGTGACGTCATCNAATATGGTAAGAGCTTTTGGAGTGTTACTATTGCAGGCATACCAGGTTTATTTAAAATTTTTGCCACGCCCCTTTCCACCCTCGTATTTGCAAAAAATCGATGTTATCGAAAGATAGAGGCATAATATTCTTTGCGCTAAGTCTACTGATCGTCAAACACATACATTCAAAAATATGTACAGATCAGACAAGAAATAAGGAAGATATGACCAATTACAATTTTACCCACCCCTTCCCTAGGCAACGTAATGGGGTGACGTCATCCGCCTCTACTTTGACTTCAATTCGTTCGCACGTGTATACATACAGAAGTGTGTGTATGTATGCACAATACATACAGAAGTTCATGTGTGTGTGCACAATACATACAGAAGTGCATGTATGTGTGCACCTGCTGATTGGTTGGATGTCAACAAACGAAAATTACTTGAAAAAAAAAAACAAAGAAATGGTTGATATCTCGTTGTCGAGAAATGTCGCTACAGCGTTCCTACTTTTTTTGAAATGTGCCATGCACGTTACGGTAAAAATGGTATATTAAGTTTGGGCAAATGTATATTACAGTTAGAAGGAGGCGTACCCTATAAGGTATATATATTTTTGTACATATATTCTTTGTCAGCGTCCGTCTGTATGTACGGACACGTCGTTTTCCAACACGGCAAGCGCTAGAGATGTAATTCTCTAATTGAAACGAAAAAAGTATTTGAAAATAGGTACATGGTAACTCGTTGTCGAGAAATCCCGATTACAGTGTTTCAACTTGTTATATTTAAATGGGCCCCCAATTCATCGCAGCTCTCCAAATAAATGTCCAAATTAACATTTGCCAAATGAATAAGAAATCGCTGGCCAAGCTACATACAGATTATTACCCACGCCAATGCCAACTTCTTGGCGTCCTACACAAATGAAACCTTGACTCTGGTATGGATTGACGGGGTTGATTTTTGGCTTTGGTGCATGCTTGAATTTCACAGTATTTGCATCCAAGATGCACACGTTTAAGTGTTGGTCAGAAGCATATGGGAAACCGATAAGGATATCGATACATATTTTTCTGTGTGTGTGAAAATAACCTAAATACTACTATACATTGCCCTCTCCTGTCATAATTTGCCCATTACCATTACATGTATTTAACTAATTTTCCTTCAAGCACGCGTCATTTGTGGAAAACGGTGAAGATGGACATTCGCAGTATCTGGGTTTATAACAACATTTTTACGGCAATGGGTGACGTTATGACTGAAATGTATGCAACTGAGGTATATCAAATGTCGCGGATGTATGCATGTAAGTAGTAGCCTGTAGAACACTTGGTCGTCGAGGACTTCCATATTTTCGTCCTGGTAATTTTTAACTCGTTGTCCAACGTTCGCAGCCGTGCAGAGCTGGGACCCTTCCACTATGCCCAGCAGGTTCCACCGAACGTATAATAGACTCATGGCCAGATCCTCTGCCATGTTGAGCTCTATGGGTTTGTACATTCAGAAGCTGGAGGACGCACTGATATGTTTGACGGATATAGAGTCTAATCCGGGCAATGCCCCCTTGATATCGGATGCCATCAATAATGCATGCGATCAATACGATGATTTGATCGAAAAGAAGAGGATCCAAAGGAAGTCAATGAAGTCCTTACTCCGCATCTTGCAGCGATTGGAAGAGCAGCTCCAATCGCAGCAACAGGCTTCGACAGGTGGTTAAATCTCCATCCGGATGAACTGCCTCAGGATTCAGAGACAAAAAGAATCCAGGAGGGGAAGGGCGACAAATGGCAGACGTACACTTACCATAAAGATAACGCAAACGCTTGGCGGTGATAGTTGTTTAAGAAGCAAGGAAACATTTACAAAACACTCTCTACATAAGCTACTACACTCGGCATTGTAACAGCATGATATTAAATGATTTGCAAAGAGACAATAAAGGCGGTTTCATTGGAAACTTTTTCACAAAAAGACTTCATAGGTGGACTATAGGGGCCTTCGCCAAGACGCATCGTGATTCTATATTCCGCGATTTATGAAAATCCATCATCCTAGCGCGCTCCACTTTTTAAGGTGTTTTCGTTTCTATGTTCGAAGGAGATTGCATGGCGAGGAATGCATTGAATGTATTAAATCAGGCATCTAGTTGTGTCCAAGCGATTTGTAGTATAAAATAAGGAAGGGCAAATTTAGTCAAGTGTCTCGACTGTAAATACCCGCTTCTTAGTTTCCACCTGATTTTTAAGGCATGAATAAAATTTGACAATTTGAATCTAATGCTTTCTATGGAGATGCTTGTGGGCCCAACACATCTTTGCCATTTCCTCGGGCGTGGGTCTTCGTTACCGTAGGATTTTTGCAACACGAATAGATATGTATTCTATGAATATCATTTCCGAATGTAGGGTTTTTAAAATGAAAATTTCAATTATTTTTGTACCATGTACCTTAATGTACAAATGGTATTTTAACTTCGGGGCGTCTTCGACCTCATAAAGTATACACATTCTTGATCTACATCTATAACCGAGTTGATATAGACATGTCCGTCTGTCCGAAAGTTTGTATGTATGAGCACGTCGTGCTCCGAGACGGCAAGAGATACAAAAGTACTTATTTTGCTTTTGGTCCGCTATGCATGTACGCAGATCAGGTCCATTTCAACTTTTTGCCGTGCCCCTTTCCGCCTTTGCAATTAGCATGAAACTTTATTTGCTTAAACATATTTAACCATAACTTTTTATATCGCTGTCGAGAAATCACAGCGTTTCCACTTGTTTTATTTAGTTTAAACAAGTAGGAACGCTGTAGTCGACATTTCTCGATAACGAGATACCTCTTTTTGTACGTCTTTTCTTTATCAAACATTCTAATTTACCAAATTTTCGTTTCCAAATCCATACATCTTCTCCCAAAACTTACGAAACGTATTTAAATACCCACAACATATAATAATATTACAGGTGAAAGTAAAATAATCTGAAAGTTATTCCAAAACATATATAGCTACTATATTATATCTTTTTATTTATGAATAATAACTCTACTTCATCACAAGAAAATCCAAATTTTTGCTCGCAAATATTACGAATATTCTTCAAAGACAAATTGCTACCAAATGACACAAAAATATATCAGATGCGAAAAAAGTAATAAATTAAGTCAATAACCTCAAGTCGAGATACTTTTCTATCTTGTAAACAAAATCGAGCATAGAAGCAATCCATCAGATATTGAAACGAATAAGAAACCAAAGAGATGACCACTTACCGTTATGCTGCTCTCTTAGTCCCTCTCCTGCGACACACTGCGATCCACAAGCGCAAGTACGCACACAAACACAAGAAAAAAAGGAAAAAAAAAAACACCAAAATGCGCAAAACACTTTCGCGAATTGCGCAAAATATAATGCACTTTCAATCGAACGACGACCATCACTACGATAAACACTCAATGCACTAGCGATTAAGCTAATTTTTAAGCCTGTTTTAAACAATTAAAGCGATGAAAAACGCGAATTAACAGAGCGCAGATCGAAGCGCGTCCTTGCTCGACTGAATAAATCCCGCCAACTGGTTGGCGGTTTTTTGATTCGCGCTCTCTTAGCAAGTTGGCTCACTCTCTTGCAAAACGAAATTCTTAGCTCTCTTGAAGAAAGAATTGCTTTGCTCGCTCTTGCAAAAGGAATCACACATGTCGTTGCCTTGGCAAGGGTCGCATGCCGTTGCCTTGGCAAGGAAATAATAAATATCTTCTATATTTATTATCTGATCTGAACGTAATTTCGCATGCACGTGCTTGGCGATCAGCAGACATTGCGGACTTAAAATGATGTCTCTACATTTTACCATTTCGGAGATATAGATTTTTTTTGCAAATACGAGGGCGGAAAGGGGCGTGACAAAAATCCAAGAATGACATTTTCTGCGCAATAGTTAAACAGACGTAATGCTAATAGAAATCGGTCTCTTGCTCTTATTTTGGGCAAGTTATGGGCAAATATGTCGAAGAAAGTACAGTTTTATGCAAATTGCGGAGGCGGAAAGGGGTGTGGTTAAAAGTTTAAATAAACTTTCTATGCCTTCAATAATAACACACCAAAAGCAAAAAGAATTACACATCTAGGTCTCCATCTCCGAAAACGAGGTATTCATACATACATACATACAGACGGACGGACGGACAGACGGACATACGGACAAACGGACATGGCTATATCGACTCGGCTGTTGATGCTGATTAAGAATATATATACTTTATGTGGTCGGAGATTTCTCCTTCTGCCTGTTACATACATTTGCACAAAGTTAATATACCATTTGTACCTTAAGGTACATGGTATAAAAACGAACTCAATTGTTTTGCAAAATCCAACTAAACCGTTGTAGGTCAAATAGCGATTATAAGGCTTTTAAATCTATGGTGTAATTATTAAATAATTTTTCAACTTCAAAATTCAAAACTGCCAGTAAATGTATATTTCGGAAACTAACCAATAGAGGAATATGCACTGCTAGCTTACCAAATTATAGGTATACTTGTATTAACTTTGCTGATGACCTATTCAAAACAGCATTTTATTTACCGCTTTACCATTTGAGAAAAAGTTGTCAGGAAACCGTGAGTTCTTCCGTATTTTGTTCAGCGTCTATTCCCTGTCCTGTTCAAACTAATTTTAAAGTAATTTGTTTTCCAAATAGATTGCATATTCCCCTGTCACAAAACCGCACGTCATAATCATAATCATCATCGTAATCGTAATCATAATCGTAACCATATTTCCGCCGCACTCGCCGGAAAAGCCACCCCCAAAAAAAGACACACAGCCATTGGGATAATCGATCATCATTGAGGGGAGGCTTGCTGGGGAGGTCTATCCTGCTAGGATACCTCATTTGTATAAATTATTAAATATTGATTTATTAGTTGAAAATTTAACATCTAATTTAATATAGGGGGCTGGTGCTGCGGGCAAAATGTATGCGGCAAAGCTAACGAATTTATCATTATCCTTGGGCGCATAAATTGAAAAATAAATGCCACGCCGTTTACATGTATGTACGTGTTTTTTTGTGTTAACCCCCTTTTTTTGGGAGGTAAAATCTGAGTCCTGTGGCCTGTTTGTTTATTTACGAGTGGAGCGGCGGAGGTCGTAACTCAAAATAAAGTTCTCACGGTCATCCTGGCGGCCAGGGGCAGGGGCCACGCCCACAACCAAGTGGTAGTATGCCGGAAAAAAGATGAGCAAAAAGCCCACACACCCAGCCCCGTGTGCCGGGAAGGTGACACATTCAAAGTTTATCCAGCGCCTGCTTTGCACATTAATTTACTGACCTTTTTGCACTTTTTCCATAGTTTTGCAACCGCACCACCACCCAAAACTGCCGCCACCCCTTGACCCGTTTCTCAGACGTCTGTCTGCCGCCCGGCGGCTGTTTGCCCATTTCGCCTTTGCACTGAAAAAAAATGCATCTCGGACTCTAAAAAAAATCATTAAGTTCAAATGGTCACCGTGGCATTCCTCCCTGAAAGTTCCATGGTTTCCCTGAAATCGTTTTGACCGAACCGTTGTAATAAATACTACTCTATAATATTCCTACGAGTAATTCAGGCGATGTGTTCAATTCCGGTTATAAAAATGTATTTTTGTGGAATAACAAATGTGCACGTTGCTGTTTTCCCCCCAGAATTAATCATTCATAGCTATTTTTACCACAAAATACATCACAGTTTTCAGGTGCCTAATTTTACCCAAGAATAAATTAAAATGCTGTCAAGAGGTTTTGCTCAGTACCTGCCAACAATATGCGGCTGCCAGCAGGGACAACGCGAGATTGCCAGCTCCTGGCCTGTCTGTTATCCTTGCCCGCTGGCCCTTTGCCGCCACAGACTGACCAAGAGCCTGTCGGCAGGAGCTGGGAACCGGGCGGGACAGCGGCCATATTACAACGTATGATGAATGTGTGACACTTTTGCAGCTTGTTTGTTTGTTTATTGCTCGGGCGACCAAACATGCGGCCCCTTTTTTACTTTGTGCGCGACCAAAACAGAAAGTTAACAGAATGGCAAAATCAACAGTCGAAAGATGCTGCCGAACTCGAATATCCAATGCTCTTTTCGACAGTTCATATTTAAAGAACAACATATAGATATGCATACATATTTTGGCGTGGTCTTTTTTTAACGTCCTCTTTGTTTGGAAGGGTTTTTTTGAGTTCTATGTCACAATGCCTTTCTGTCGCCTAGGACTATTGGCTTCTGGCAGAGAATAGGAAACTTTTGTCTGTTTACTTTACCCATTTTCATCCGCCTCTAGTCCTTTCACGTCCTGTGACTAAGTGTGGGTGAGTGGAGAGTTTAATAAATTGTATCCCCACACACACCCGTGTCATATAAGCATATGCAGATTACTTTGCGGAAAAGGATGTTCCAGGATATATGGAAGCAAGCTTGTGTGCTTCGTTTTCAATAACGGCAAAGCAATAAACTTGGGCAAAAATAAGTTTTTGCCGCTGGAACTCTACTGCACACGTCTGAAAGCGGGACTCGAACTCAAAAGTCCTTGCAGCTAAGACACTCGCTAATTGGCAGGACTCCCACCCATCAGTACTTCTTACAAAATTAGTGCAAATTTTAACATTCATTGAACAGCACTTGCTGTTCTTTACGGGTTAGAAATTATAATGAATCTGAATTGTTGAAATACATAAATGCGAGTTCCGAATTCTATAAACGAATATTCTATTTGCAACATCCAAAAATATATAAGATGAAATTATTTTTATACAGTCCCACCATTATTATGAAAATGTTTTATTGTGTGCTAAAATATTTCACTCTCACATGGCATTAGTTAACATGTTCGAATATAAAGTGTTTATAAAGTTTATATAAATTGAAATTTAAGCAATTTATATAAATTCACCTTGAATGTTTTAAAGGTACGAGCTTAAACAATAAAGCTTTAGAACTTTAATGGAAATAAAGTATGTTCCTGCATGAAAAGCTCTGTGAGCCTGCTGAGTTAACTTTGCTTACTTTAATAAACTTTTTCCTAGTGGTTAGAAAAAGCTTCACTTAAGCTTAGTCAGGATTACAATTGCAAGTACTCGTATCCTAACCAAAAGCTAAGTTGTCTTTAAAATAACGTCTTTTTATTTTGTCTCGAAATCCAAATTTGTTTTATAGTAAAAACTTTTACAAAGCACGTGAACTTGACCGCAACGTTTCTTTCCGATAATGATTAACCTCTCCCGGCATGTGAATGACCCGCGCAACGAAGAAGTTGCCAACGAAAATAAAGATATGCATAAAACAAGACTCGGAACCACCTGTTCTTGGCCATTTCCACTGGTTCTGCTTCGCTTTTATCGCGGTGAAAAGTGCACTCCAATGTGCGACGTTTTATCGTCTGCGAGCGGAGAAATGTGGAAAATCTCACGGATCGCGTGGCAAAAAACCGTCTATAAAGCAGCTCTGCCAATCGCTGGAGGTCACAAATTGTTCTCACGATGAAGCTGCAACAGATGCACCAAATCGCGGCGATCCTGCTGGCCATCCTGGCAGGTGCCCTGGCCGGGATGCCACGGATGACACGGATGCCGCGGATGCAACGCATGCCGCCTGTGGCGCCCGCGTATTCGCACTCCCCGTTGGCCAACTGGCAGGAAAATGATCCCCACTACACCAGCGCCGAGTACGCCAAGATCCTCGGCGAGTCAGGAGTCGGGCAGGGCAAAGAGGACGAGGGCATGAGCCTGGACGCCCTGCAGATCCAGTACGTGGACTATCAGCAGCACTGCTCCCCCGGCGGCGTGCCGGTGTGCGCCACAAACGGAACGGATAACTTCTACTTCGAGAACGAGTGCCACCTGGAGGCGCACAATCTGAAGCTGCTCTTTCAGCACGGAACCGGTGAGTGCTTTCATTTGTGCTTTGGTATCAATTTGTTTATTTAATTATATTTTAATTAAACCCAGAACTTGAGCCTACGGACCTGGAGCGATGCCCGGTGCCCTGCAAGGCAATCAAGTGCAAGGCGGTCAAGAAGGAAGTTTGTGGGGTCTCGGAGGCGAAGGGTTCCAAGCCGAGGACTTTTGCGAACGAGTGTGAGATGCGGCGCTTTGAATGCAACAACAAAATAGGTGAGTAAACACATTTTGCACCGAATCCATACCTACAGAAAATGACAAATATGCCAGTCATAAATGATTAATGCTTCCTGTATAACCTTTGCATGGCAATAATATTTGATAACAATTATAATCGATTTACAAAGCTATTTTCTCACTTATAATATTTTGAAGTAAACAGGAGTTCATTCAATAATATCCAATTTATATTGTTTTCTTTAGTCCTGCGCATCCAGCAACAGGGTCCTTGCCCCAGGCCCTCGAAAAGACCTCGGAAAAAGGCGCAACCACGCCGCAAGGGCAAGCGTCCGGTCACAAAAAACTCCCACGAAGAGCCGCCGAAAGTCTACTTTTTGTTTGCCACCACTAGCACGAGCACACCGAAAACAATCAACGCCACAACACCACTCAGGGATCTCACTACAAGCAGCACCACTACACCAAGGACCATTAGTCACAGAAACAAGGCGCCCAGGTCTACAACTGCCAGGACAATAAATTCATTGGTTTCCACTTCGCGGTCATCAAACTCAGACATCGTATACGCCGGCATAACCGATTCCACGATGGTTTTGCCTATGGTGACCGCCAATAGCACTGCAACTGGTAAGGCTCCTCCAATTTCCAACAGCACCACCGAAAGTCTAATGATCTTAACCACGAGACGGTCAAAAATCAAAGATATCGCCAACATCATTGAAACCACGGAAAACTACGATAGTATCGAAGCTAAGAAGGAGACTTCTAGCGTGAGGAGCACTACCGAAGTTTATAAGAAAACCACAGTGGAAAAGTCGGAAGTGGATAGCGGCACCACTAGCGCACCACCGATGAGTTCTACGACAAAAATTCAAAATGTTATGTGAACCCCAAAAGGGTGTATTTATTATTTATTTTGATTATTAAAAAAATATATATTTTTATGGAACACGAACACGTTTTTTTAATACCATTTATTTACTTAGTAATTAGTAAATTGAATCTAGAATACAAAACTCAAACTATTGCACATTGGGCGGAAATGCCGATTTTTTGGCATAAATTCCAATTTTAGAGTTACTGGGCTCATTTTGCATATATGCTTGAACTATTTTTGTCGAATTTCGTATTTTGTTGTTTTTGATATTTGACCACGCCCATGCCCGCCGCCCACATCAACAGTGGGCCATATGTCCATTTTTACTTACTTTTTCCATAAACTAAAGTTTTTAATAAATAGAACTACAACTTTTACTAAAAATGCTTCCATTAGTTATTAAATTTAATATTTTAAACATTTTTTTTTAAATTTCATATTTTTTTCTAACAAAAAATTTTTTTTATANAAGTAATAAGAGGGCTAAAACCAAAAAAGGCATTCGGCGGTGACCTACTGACGCCAAAGATGCTGATCGAACTTCCAAAATGCGCTATAGATGTCATCTGCAAACTATTTAATGGGATCATTAATCTCGGCTATTTCTCGCCCCAATTGAAACAACCACCCCGATAAGAAACTCTTCGGGACGCTGAAGACAGAGCTGAAACATTCGCTTCACATCTCCAAAGTGTCTTCCAGCAAAACCCTGCCTCGAATTCATTCGGGCTGCCACTAATTCAGCCAGAAGCTACCCCTCTGCCAACTACCCCTCCTCTCCGGCCCACATTGGGCGGAAATGCCGATTTTTTGGCATAAATTCCAATTTTAGAGATACTGGGCTCAAATTTTGCATATATGCTTGAACTATTTTTGTCGAATTTCGTATTTTGTTGTTTTTGATATTTGACCACGCCCATGCCCGCCGCCCACATCAACAGTGGGCCATATGTCCATTTTTACTTACTTTTTCCATAAACTAAAGTTTTTAATAAATAGAACTACAACTTTTACTAAAAATGCTTCCATTAGTTATTAAATTTAATATTTTAAACATTTTTTTTTAAATTTCATATTTTTTTCTAACAAAAAATTTTTTTTATAATTCTAAATTTAAATCAAAATCAAAAATATTTTTAAATTCAAAATCGTATTCCACATTGTCCACTTCGTCAAATTTCGGTGATTCCAAGAGCTCAATAACTTTTTGCGGTAGAGCCTGTGTCCTGGAGTTTTTGTGTGAAGAGATTCCTGATAGATACGGATCAGAAGAATCCAGAGCTCTGTGGAAAACGTCTGCCAAATTATTTGCTCGACTGTTTTTTCTTGCATGAAAGAGTCTACCACGCTTATAATGCTTATTACGCGCCTCAGAAGCATTTTCTCCCAAGCAACCGACAGGAAGTACCGAACATATAATAATATCCGCGCCGTGAACTAAGAACTTGTGAACGGTAGCGGTCGTCGGATACCAAGGATATTTATTTAGGTGTAAGATAAGGGTTTCTTCACAGAATTTCTTAAACCTAATGGCAATTAAGCAATTTTTGTTTATTTTTTCGCACAGCCAATCAAAAGTACCGTCAACACTGCGTCCCCTGCCCAGCCACACATCCAACAAATCGGATCGACGAATGTTGAGTTGTCCTATTCAAATATTTTTAATTTGCGCAAGTATGCGCAAAAGGTGTTAACTTTATTTCAATATATATAGAATAACACATACAACCTCATTTGCAGTTCACGTAATACGACGTAATATCATTAGTTCTAGTCCACGAAACACAGGCATTTTGGGGTTAGGTTCCATATAAAACATGTATATATAAATCAACTAAATATAACATAACACAAACACATACATAATTTTGAAACTTTTAACAGTATTCTACATACCTTGAAGTCTATTTTCCATACTTAATATTAAAAATATGCGCTGTGTTTTAATAGTTGTAAACGAACAAACCTTGGCCACGTGAAAGAGAAAAAGTTTGCAACACATGACCTAGAACAATCAGCTGACTTTAAGTGGCTACCAAAAAGCCAGGGATGGCAATAAAAATTTTTTAAAAATATTTTTATAATGGGGCAATATTTTTTTAACGGAATAAAAAAAAAAGGGGAAATTTAACAAAATAATTTTGGACTTTATGCCAAAAAATCGGCGTTTCCGCCCAACGTGTATTGGATTGATTGAGTACCACGTACAGGGGGCTTCGACTCGAATCTTGTGTAACTAAATTATCTTTTAGATGTTCTCGTAAGAGGGGGTTTTTAAGAAGTCCAATATGAAATGTGCACCGAATATTGAAGACCTAGGAGGTCTTTACAGAATAGTGTTTGATAACAAAAATCAAACAATAACTCATTCGATAGGTCGATAACTAATTTTTCTGTTGAGCATCCAATCGACATCGAAGCAGGCTATTACTTTAGCGTATGACATTTAGTTTCATTTTATTGAGTTGAAGAGACGGCAACAATTTGGATCCGAAAAAAAGTCAATACGAAAAAAAAAGAAAAATGACTCCAATCCTGGTAAGTTAGCCAACTCACTGGGAGAACCCACCGGACATCTAAACTGTTGTTGGGATCAAACAGATCTTGCTTGTATGTTTTCTGGCGGGAGGCGCCCGTGCCATGGCCGATGATGACAAGTGCTTTGCAAACGACACGACTCCCGATGACTTCTGCCGGTTGGATGAGGCAGATGTATATAACTCGATGATGGAAAAATGTCCCGTTAAGAAGTTTTCCGAGTCTAGGTACGTAAGCCTATTGCCAATTGTTTTCACGAATTGAATTGGTCTTCTTGTGTAACATTTTCTTCTCGGCGAATTGTGTAGTCGCAGCAAGCAGGTTAAGCTCGATGAAGATAATTCTGCAGGCAGACTCCAACGTTGGTTCGAAAAACATGAGTTCTCATCAGATTTATGGAAACAGCTGATCCGTCTCGGAGCCAACCTGAAACTAAACGAAAATGCCCAGATGGCAATCGCAAATTACACTGGAAAGATAGGCTGGGCATTGCAGTCGCCGATTATGGAAGCGCCTGTTATGGTCCTAATGGAAGATGGCACCCCGCTGCGCCAACGCCGCTTTGCCAACGAAACTTCGTAATCAACGTTCGACTAATTTAAATCATTTCTCTCGACAAAGAACTAATTTCAGAAACAAAAAAACTTAACACCTAAACCCAGTTAAATTGTTCATATTTGCGAGTTAATTAAAAACAAAGAGAGCGTACAAGATGTGAATTTCAGTTCTTTGGGGCAGGGCTGCCGGTCTCGTCCTTAAAGTCCAGGAGCAGAAGGGACTTGATCCGTTCGGAGATTCCGAGGTTCAAGTAGAGCTTTCCCTAATGGAAGTTGAGGGTGGTTCCGTTTTTTGGTCACGATTGTGGGGTATTTGGAGGTCTCCACATGAGGCTTGGCTTAATCCGTTAAATATGATTTGTTCGGAACGTATTCAGTGGCGGTGGTGAAAGGTTCAGTGGTTACTTCTTTGGTTTCCTCTTCTTGTACTGCATTAACTTGAATCAGTTTAACAAGGTTTTCCTTGGCATTTTTCTTTGGAGCTGTCGTTGTTGGGGGTTCTGTAGATTCTTCGTTACTTAAATAATGATTTTGATAGATGGTGGTTGTTTCGGTCTCTAGTGGTTTCTTCATTAACTGCATTAACTTGTATTAGTTTGCGGTTGATATGTGCCACGATATCCAGAGCTATGATAGCCAGACCCAGGATAACTATATCAAGGATAGCCGGAGCGGTTGATATGTGCCACGATATCCAGAGCTAGGATAGCCAGACCCAGGATAACTATATCCAGGATAGCCGGATCCAGCGTTACCTGTATTCGATCCATAATTGGGATGACGAGAATGCATCACATATGAATTGTAATTGTAGGATTGCCCACGGGCTGGGTATCTACCGTCGCACGGACCCTCGTGATGCATTTCGAAAGCTGTGTTTAAGATAAATGAACTAATTACTTAACCGAAAAATCATTCAGGCAAAATAAATTTGCGAACGTGCTCGTTTTTCATCATTATGTGCACTTTGCACCTGAAGTGTGCGCACTTGGTACATAATTTACATAGTATATCGTTTATTTTCAATAAGCACGATTGCAGATTACAGTTTTACTTCACCCAAATCTGTGCGGCACTTGACCAGCTGCAGCTCGCAGAGATCCTGAAAGTCCTGCGCACGTTTCCCAATCTGCCGCACACCTGGTTTCCCACACCACCGTACTCCCTGCAATTGTCCGGGCAGGACTCGAGGTTCTCGCATCGGTTGGCGTGGATGATACTCCATTCTGAAACGTTGAGCACCATTAAAGAGGGAATTCCAATGAAATTCGAGTGTTAACTCACCATTGCCCATGAGGTACTTAAAGCGAATAAACTCGCAGGGATTGGGAAAGGTGCTGGGCTGTGATCCGGGCGCCACCGCGCAGACCACACTCTCCGGACCCGTGGGCGGGAACTGCGATGGGGATGGTATTGCACCCCGCAATTCCATCCCCGGACTCCGGCGGCAGGAGCGAACAAAGTCGGAAGCCAGGCTGTCATTTTGCAAACGGATCGAGAGCGACTGTGCCGTGATATTGACCTCCGCCCGGCTTTTATATAACTCCTATCCGTGTTTACGTGTTCTGCCGTTCATAATAGGTGCTCCATATACTTTTCCTTGCTATTATTTAAAACGGTTTCTTTAAAGATTTTCCTTATCAGCCGGCACCGCCCCTGCAGACATGCGGCAGCTCTTCATTCATTATGAAATAATTCTTTGATTTTGCTACCGCTGCAAATTACTCGTAGCTCACATTGACTCATCGTCTTCGAAAAGCACTTAGGTCAGCGGTATGCACCATCGAATTATACTCCAAGTAATTATTGCCTAGAATTGTTGTAGTTGCACTGCCCAATTCCCAGGGTTCACGTGTTATAGTACTTCGGGTATCACGTTTCCGATGACATAATAGCAAGCTCGTGGGCAGCCAATAGCACTCTCTCTTCTCGGGTGGATTGTTTACATTTTTGATTTGCATATGCATTTATACACAATTGAAACGTGAACTAATGGTGTTGTTGAAACGAGAAAAAAGTTGCATGCAAATTTGTTGGCGCATATTCTCGGGTTGTGAACCTGAAAGCTCAATCAGCTTATTTCGCTATTTTCTCCACATTTAAGCGCCAAGATTTTTTTTTATCAAACGTTTTTTTATTGCATTTCATCAATTAACAAATTGGGGTGTCTAATCAGTGCAGAAAATTAATAGTAAATTAATTGGGCTTTTGTATAATCTGTCTGCCCGTAATAGTTGTAGTGTGGTGTATTTTTGGGGGTTGTCGGCTTTGCTGTGGTTGTACTCGTAGTTGTGGGTGTAGTTGTGGTTGAGGTCGGGTCATTGGCTAAGAGGCAACCCGAAAAAGTATAAACTACACTATTTCCAGTAATAAATAGTACTGTTGTCACTTCTACGCAATTGGATTTGCCAGTTAAGGGATCCACGGCCAAAGCAGCTAGACTTATTTTGAAAACTTTACCATCCACTACAACTTGAATTTCAACATTCGTCTAGGATAAACAAAAAATTATTATATATCTTATATGCCAAACGAGATATTGTTTTATGTTTTACTCACCGTTTCTGTTTCTATTGCTAGTGTTTCTAAATTGGTTGTTGTTGCTGATGCAGACTTTAATGTTAAGGGAGTAACATCGGAAGTACGACAACCAATAATCGAATAGATTACAGTATTTCCGGTAGTAATTATAAATGTGCTTGGATTTTGGCAGTTGCTTTGACCGGTTAGAGGGTTTGTCAGAGCAACGAGTTGTAATCGCAAAAGATTACCGTTTTGTATCACATCAATTTCAATATTGGTCTGTCAATTCATGTGGTTAATTACATTATCAATTATGTTATACAATTGTTTTTATGGTATACGTACAAGAGTAGTTGGTGCGGGAGTTGTAGTTGTTGTTGTCGTAGTTGTTGGTGCAGCAGTTGTTGTTGTTGTTGTTGTAGTAGTTGTTGTTGGTTCAACAGTTGTTACCAAAGTTGTGGACGTTGTTGCAGCAGTGGTTGATGTCGATGTTGAGGAATCAACCTCAATGCAACCAACGAACGTATAGACTAAAGTGGGTCCCGTGACTATCGTTATTATGGTGGGCACTTCGCAGTTGGGTAGTTTAGTTGTTGGATCTATTGCGAATGCAGCCAGCTTAATACTCAAAAGTTTTCCATCTGTTAGAATATCTATCTCTGATGTGGACTGTAAATCAAAATAATCAATATCATTAATTAAAATAAGGATTTTACAATTGTTTATTTACACTTACACTTGGCGCTGCCGTTGTTGAGGCAACCGTAGTTGTTTCTGCGGTTGTAGTTTCCTCTGTAGTTGTGGTAGTGGATTCCTCTGTTGTAGTTTCTTCTGTAGTTGTGGTAGTGGCTTCTTCCGTTGTAGTTTCTTCTGTAGTTGTGGTAGTGGATTCTTCTGTTGTAGTTTCTTCTGTAGTTGTGGTAGTGGGTTCCTCTGTTGTAGTTTCTTCTGTAGTTGTGGTAGTGGATTCCTCTGTTGTAGTTTCTTCTGTAGTTGTGGTAGTGGATTCCTCTGTTGTAGTTTCTTCTGTAGTTGTGGTAGTGGATTCCTCTGTTGTAGTTTCCTCTGTAGTTGTGGTAGTGGATTCTTCTGTTGTAGTTTCCTCTGTAGTTGTGGTAGTGGATTCCTCTGTTGTGGTAGTTGTAGGCGCAGCAATCGTTGTTGAAGTATAAGGAATCGCTGTTGGATAAGCTGTTGGTTTTGTATATAAAGGCACTTTCGTTGTTGGGATGTGATAGCATGGGTTTGTGGCTGGCGTTGTTAATGGTGATTTCGTTGTGTGATAACACGGGTCGGCATGCGGTTGCGGAGCACTCCAATACGGTCTTCTTTGGCTGACAGGGGCCCTCTGTGGTGGTAGCGGTGGTGCCTGCCCTGAAAGCGGAACCGGAGGCCTAATATACCATTCCGGCATCGAATCGAAGTAGTCTAAGGACACATATGGCGGCTGCTCGTAGACCGCTGGTGACGGAGCATAGGGTGCATCCAAAAACCCGCCGTAACTCCTGTGCCTGCTGTACACAAATTCAACGCTCTTTGACGGCGCCGTATTCTGGCAAAAGGATTGGGGCACCTCCACAGACTCTGCGGGGTAAAAGAGTGTTAAAAATACGATTACGTTATTGTTGGACAGCACTTACCGTCGCCGTTGTTCAACACCATCCGCATGTTGTGGTTGTTCAGCTCGCAAACACTGGCAAACCAGCGATAGCCGTAGCTGCTGGTGGCGCACACCCTCGGCCCGCAGGGATATTGGCTCCCCTGGCTGTAACCGCCGAAGTTCTGGGCGAAGACTACGGCCGGGCCGAGCAGCGAAATGCAAACGAGGAGGGACCACATATTTGCAGCGCCAACGATTGACTGATGCCGTTGGCCCAGCCTTGGGCAACTATTTATACGACAGCGACAATAGTTACGCGTCGATCGGGGAAAGGTGTTCCGCGGATGGGGCAGCCAATAACAAGAACAAGAGAACTGCAGACGGCGTCTGGCTATCGGCGGGCTACGTGCCCCTGCCCAGCGCGGACTCGTATTCTTCGTCTCCAGATACTGGCCGGCACTTGCAAGTTGAGTCCCTCGCACAAAGCGCACTGCCCGGCGCACTGGCTCTGCTTCTGCTTCTGCCTCTGTCTCTGCTTCGACATTTTTTGCTTTTCTTTACTTTTACTGGCGGGTCACGCAATCGCCGCTTCCAATTGCACTTCACTGCTTGCGATGCTCGCGTTTCGACTGCTTGTAGCGTGCGTCATGTGGCGAGCTTCACCACACGCCGACTAAGCAGGGCGAGGTGAAAGCTTTGGGTTAGGAACCTGGGTGCAAAGATATCGAAGTTGTTCTCCTATTTGCAATTCAAGTTGAAGAAAAATTATACACTGCAGCCGAATTGCAATTTCATTTTTTGACATGCTATGGAATTCAGAAAATTTCAATGCGTTCGGAAAGAAAACATCCTTTTTAAATGTGATGTAAACTGGGCATATATAGATAATACTTTTTGTAATGCTAATGTAGGCGAAGAAATATTTCTTTGTTAAAATATTGTATAAAAATAAAGCTGTTTTTTAGATGAAGCGTCTTATATATGTTATTATTTATAGTAAAAAATAATCAAACATGTTTTCAATACCTTTTATAGCCGGTATATATATATTTTAACCAATTATTTGAGCCACTAACAAAGATATCTACGCAAACGTTAATCTGGTAAACATTAAAACATTTATTAAATTCTATCTCAACAATTCTTAATTCACATTTTGTTTTAAACAACGGAAACAATAATTTGGATAATAAATACATGCCTAACATAGGCCTTGCTTTAATTTAAATTTCACAATGATGATTTCTATTTTGATTTATGAATACATTGCATTTATATTTTATAATATCGAGGGAAGAAAGCTTGTTAAAATTAAAAAAAAAATATGTTTGAGTAAAAGTAAATTTAAACTAAGCATATTAAAAATGCCCATTTTTTTAAGGGTCGTATTCGTCAAATCGATGCTTTCCACATAATTAATATGTTGTTATATTTTTTTTGCTATTATTTACCAAATGGTTTTAATATTTCTTTATAAATTCTCAAATTATGTCAAGAATGTTTTCATCCTAGTGGGGCATTCAAAAATACGCCGTATAACAGTTTCCGGCAAGCAGTGGACGCGGCCTCAACNTCAACTGCTTGTCGCCCCTTTTTTTTTTTTTGTTTTGTTGCTGCCCGTCTGGCTGGGCATTCAAATACTTTTCCGCATTTTCGTCTCACTTGCCAACTGGTGGCTGTGCCGAGCGGTTGCACCGGGAGCTCTTTTCCGCGACTTCCGATTTTCCCCGCCAACCTGCTGGTTGATAGGATAGGGTTCGGGCTTTTGACGGCGAGTGCCGCGATCGAGCGCCAAATACAAAAAACCAAGTTGAAAGGAAGAAACAAATCAGACGGCTGCAGCCAAATCAACGCAGATGGCCCCTGCGGGACCGCGGGGCCAACGGATCAACTGAGCTGAAGGTAAACAAATTAAATTACATTTAATTTCCGAGCTGGCGATGGGCAAATGTTGTTTATTTTATGGGGCGGCTTCCATCGAAATTTCTACGACAAATATCGCTCATACGCGCGGAATGTGTGCTGTGCGTAGTGTGGGGTAGATTCTTTTAGCGCGAAAAATGCGTCTTGTCATGCCCACGAAAATCCGGCATAGACCCACCCGCAAGCACATACATACATATTTGTTTAAGCCAAAAAAATAAGAGGAGGCCAATGCAAGCGAATGTTTTATTCAGGCATCGCATAAATGTATGCTTCGCTCTTTTTATGCCCCAAAAAGCATTTCGCATTTCGCATTTCGAATGCTGGCCTGTCACAGGCACTTCGCCTTCGGGGATTTATCAATCTGGTCAGCAATCCTTTGGCCCTAAAGCTCTAAAATAGTCCCCCACGCACGATATTTCTGCGCGTTTTTTTTATACATACTCGTACATACATATATATGTGTAGTACAACGTTTTGCCGTCATCCCATCATCCGCCATTGCGTATCCGCCGTGTGGGCACTGCGGTTGTCGGAGCCCGTCCTGTATCCTGTCTGCGTTTGTAGTTGATTTCTTGCTGCGGTTTCTGATTCAATTAGCAGCTGCCTCCAGCAAATGCGCATCCCGTTGCCAGGAAAACGTTTTGTCGATGGGTTTGGTGGACCAGAAGGTCCGGGGGCGTATCCTTGTGGCATATGTTACTGCCAGCTTAAGGATAAGACCGGAAATCCAGTACAAATGCCAGCCACACCGACAAGGGCGAAACAGTTGCAGCGGCAAACACTGACACAGCAGACAGTGTATGCAATAAGTTATGCACGAGCCGTTGGCGGCTGATTTATGGTCTGTCAATCCAAAAGAAGCTGAAGTATTTGGGCCACTCCTGCTCCCCGTCTCGAAACTAAGCCGGAAAGATACATATGCAGAAACACACAGGGAATTCGTCATCGTTTCGACATAAGTTTGTTATAAAAGCCGCTCTCCGTTCGTTTTTCCTGGATGTTCGGGTATTTTGCGGAATGCTTTTGGGAAAATTAGAGAGAAGAATTTTATTCAACAAATTCGCGAATAAATTGAGCACACGAAGTTGAGCCACCTTCAAACTAGTTGTACGCGTGCTTCACTCGATTTAGGAATTTAAAATGACAAGACTTTGGCTGTATCCTAAAATTACTTGAAGCTTCTTTGCATTATTAATCGAATTTTGTTTCGGCACAAGTTGAACTAATTTCTTACAAGTTTGATGGGTGCTGCCCTTGTATTAGGCTTGTTTCTGGCAAGACCCTAGCAAGGCCCTTGTACTACTTAGTTTTTTATGGATTATTTTCTTTAAGTACAGAACTGGTGAATTAAACATTTTAATATAGTTAAGTAACACCTTTTACTTTGGCTTTTAGCTATCGAATTTTGAGCACACTAATTTGAAATAATGTTGAATTAAGATGACTATTGGCTCTACCAATGTAATATCCGAATGTAATACCTGTAGACCTTTAAATTCTATGACAGACGCTATATCGTTTGTTCTTTCTTCCTGTTAAATACCCTGAATACCCCAAACAATTTTGAAACTAAACAAATAGCTTAAATTGCTTGAACACTGCCCCAAAAGCAGCCACTTTTCCACTTCCAGTTGAGCAGCCTTACGAGAACTGCACCACACCGTTTTAATTTTAAAACTTTTCCAAATGAGGTATCCCTGTGGCACATAACATACGTTTATATTACACTCGTTCTCCCAACCCCCTGGCCGGGCAAAAAGGATCGCCAGCACCTTGTGGCGGCTAAACGAGCGCAGCTCATTAGTTGGTGGCCGTGTTTACACTGCCAAGGAGGGGTGTTAAATGGAGGGTGCGAAGGGTGAAGTCGAAAGGCCAAAGGCCATGGGGCAGAGGGCAAAGTGCAGGGAATGGCCCCACGTATACATGACAAGCGACAGCCGAGGGGCGTCCCTTTTTGTGGCGGTTCAACCGCAAATACATCGATGACAGGTTCATCATCAAAGGACTTGCAAGTGTCGACATGCATCGCCAAAATGCAAACTGGTGTGCCACTTAACCGATGTTTGCACTGCAAACGAGCGACCAATCGAACGGAACAGGGGGGCTCCCTCGACTACTCACAAGCGTGTGTTTCGTACACGATAAATATTCCGCAATGTCGACACGCCTTGCAAATTTATCAGGGAGCTGCGCTTTCGTCTACGGGCAGTTTGCAGAATAAAGATCAGGACTATATCCAGCGGACAGAACAGCCTGGGGGTTACAGGAGATTTAGGAAGAAGAAAATATTGTGTTAACTTTCCTCCCCCACCATAAAACAATATCCAACAATGTCCAGTCGCAAAATCAACAGGCATCAGTGTGTTTAAGCATACGCGACAGGACCAATTGCGAAGGTGATGAGCTACTACGACGTGACCGTTTCCGAGTCCAATTCCCGGTTCTGTCTGTCACATACATATGGGGGTAAAAATACAGATTTATGCACATTGCGAAGGCGGCAAGGGTCCTGGCAATCATTTGAAATAATCTCGATCATCGTATGCATATAGCGGACCTAAAGCAAAAAGAATTGCGTCTCTAGCTCTTATCTTCCCTGAGAACGACGTGTTCATACACACGGAAGGACCGACAGACAGACGGACACAGCTATATCGACTCGGCTGTTGAAGATGATCAAGAAACTTTATGGGGTCGGAGACGACTCCTTTTGCCTGTGAGGTAAATGGTAAAAAAATTGCATCTTACACTTTGCCGTCACTAGAATTCTCAAATAGTTTAAGCAACACACTGATTTGGTACCAGTTGTCACTGGCATTATTTTGAAGAAAGTGAGTAGAAAATTTTGGCATTTATACTCGTAGCAGTTACAGCAATCCGTGCCATTTGTGTCAAACCGTTCCAATAAATCAGACAGTTCATTTCTAAATTCAAAAGAAATTTACTAAAATCAACTAGAAATCACAAAAAGGAACGGCGCTCAAAGCAGAATATGTCTAATATATTGGACTCCATCCAGTCCCTGGAAGACTGCAATTTGCTTGACGAAAAAATACGAAACTTACTTGCTGATTATGAAGAATGGGAGGACCTCTTCGAGGGGATTGACCTCAAAGTAAAACCGGAAATTAAGTTTTGGGAGGAAGCGTATTCGAGGATCCTAACGCACATGGAAGGCGGCAGTGATAGTGCCAACCTGGAGAATACCGAACTCTCGTTTCGAATTTGCCTTGAACCACCTGACTCGGGGCAATACGAAGTAGGCCGCAGTTGCACCTTGGCCGAGGCCAAGAACTGGATACAGATGAAAATCTCTGATCTCTGGACTGCCTTAGGTAAGGTGGAGGAAAAACGAGCATATGTGCGTACACAGAAGAAGAAAATCGGCGTTGCCGCGTCCCGTCTCGCTGAGAGGAAAGTAAAAGTCGAGTATGAACTCCCTTTCAAGAACATTTGTGCCAGGATCCAAGCACGTATGTCTCGCACAAAAACCACTTTAAAGGAGGGGTGTCGACTTCTCGAAATAGCATATAACAAAAGTAAAGAAATATTAAACAAATATCCAGACGAACCCGAAAAACGTTCAGGAGAATTAATTTTAGAAGCAACAAACGATTTGAACAGTGCACCTGGGCCTACATTGGTTGGTTATCTTGCAAGTACCAGTGTCAACGAGGCTAAGCAACCGCAGAAAACTGAGGCTTTGAACGGAGTTCAGGACTACGAGGAACCACTGATGAACCCAAATGGCGCGGAAATGGGTAAACTTTTGGGAGAACCTTCCCTTGAAAACCCAAATAAGAGCATTGCCACTGAAGCGCAAAAAATTCAATTGGGAAAAGAATTAATTTTAGAAGCATCAAACGATTTGAAGAACATTTCCAAAAGTCCTTCCGGCTCCCCTAATGCGACCATGGTAAAAAGCTCACTTGATTTTAAGGCGGATGAAGATGCACCGATTATGAACAGTGCTAGTGCTCCTGGGCCTACCATTGATGAACCATTGATGAATCCGAAACCATTGATGAATCCGAAAGGTGTGGAAATGCACGAAAATACAGACAAGAACAAGGAAGATAATTTATCTGAAGTTTCATTACCTGATTCGCTGGATGATTATNGACTGCCTTAGGTAAGGTGGAGGAAAAACGAGCATATGTGCGTACACAGAAGAAGAAAATCGGCGTTGCCGCGTCCCGTCTCGCTGAGAGGAAAGTAAAAGTCGAGTATGAACTCCCTTTCAAGAACATTTGTGCCAGGATCCAAGCACGTATGTCTCGCACAAAAACCACTTTAAAGGAGGGGTGTCGACTTCTCGAAATAGCATATAACAAAAGTAAAGAAATATTAAACAAATATCCAGACGAACCCGAAAAACGTTCAGGAGAATTAATTTTAGAAGCAACAAACGATTTGAACAGTGCACCTGGGCCTACATTGGTTGGTTATCTTGCAAGTACCAGTGTCAACGAGGCTAAGCAACCGCAGAAAACTGAGGCTTTGAACGGAGTTCAGGACTACGAGGAACCACTGATGAACCCAAATGGCGCGGAAATGGGTAAACTTTTGGGAGAACCTTCCCTTGAAAACCCAAATAAGAGCATTGCCACTGAAGCGCAAAAAATTCAATTGGGAAAAGAATTAATTTTAGAAGCATCAAACGATTTGAAGAACATTTCCAAAAGTCCTTCCGGCTCCCCTAATGCGACCATGGTAAAAAGCTCACTTGATTTTAAGGCGGATGAAGATGCACCGATTATGAACAGTGCTAGTGCTCCTGGGCCTACCATTGATGAACCATTGATGAATCCGAAACCATTGATGAATCCGAAAGGTGTGGAAATGCACGAAAATACAGACAAGAACAAGGAAGATAATTTATCTGAAGTTTCATTACCTGATTCGCTGGATGATTATCAACCTGATTTTGAACCTGATTTTTAATATTCATTTTTGTCGACTGTTTCTTTAAATAAAACTTTAATGTTCTAATGATTGATAATACATTTGTAATAACAAAGCTTCTTGAATAACAAAGCTTCAATTTCTTCTTGAATTTCCAGTAGCAGGCAGTTCGGTCCACGGATCGTCCGCATNCTGATCAAGAATATATATACTTTATAGGGTCGGAAACGCTTCCTTCTCCCTGTTACATACTTTGCACAAACTTAATATACCATTTGTACCTTAAGGTACATGGTATAAATATAGTTCTATGCACATTGCGAAGGCGGTAAGGGGCCTTGCAAACATTTGAAATAAACTCGATCATCGTATGCATATAGCGGACCTAAAGCAAAATGAATTGCAAATCCGGATTGGACATTGTAAATGCTCCAGCAAAGAATATTTGTAATATAGTAGGTACCTTTAACTTTTAATGACAAAAAATGTAATAATGCTACAAAATTGTCCTCACACCTCACACTTTAACGAAATTGAGCAATTGCCTCGGAAATGTAATCCAATCTAATTTCATACCGAAAGCCCAGAATGCCTTTGAGTGTTGACACTGGATAGCCCCAAAAATAAATTCTTTGAAGAAGCGGAATATCAAAAACGTTTTTTGCGCTGTTGGATTCCTGTTTCCCTTTCGCATGGAGAGTGTCTTTAATTCCGGGAATCGTAGGAAAATTAGTAGCATCCCAGCAGGGCTCTTTCTATTTTCCAGCGATGTGGTCATCCGACGAGGCTCCAAAAATAAATGATTGCTGCATATGTTATTTTCCGGGGCTTCCCAGCCCACGAGACACCAGTCACCAGTTACCAGTCACCAGCCCCCTCTCAAATGACAGAGCCGCCTTTAAAAGACCCCCGTCCGAGTAACGAGGCCCAGCAGTGTGTTTGTTTCGGTTTTGTGTGTTTGCCGGAAAACAGCCCATGGAAATGGCATCTCAAGTGTCGCCGCTTGCTTGTTTTCGCCACTTTTACAACATAATTTCGGGGGCGGGACCGGTCATGTTCGACGCCCGGATCATGGTTTATGATTCCTCATTGAAGCCACTGGCGCACACTACACCGAAAGTCTGACGCTAAGCATTTTATTGTGCCCGACTTTTGGGGCGCATATTAAATTTTTATGTCAGCCCTGGAGTAGCCGACAAAACAGCAGAAAACCAAAAAACCAGAAGGCAAGAAGGCCAAAAAAAGCGCCGGCCAAATAGCAAAAAGCAGCAAGAAAGGAAACGACAGCGGGCACACGAAAAAATACATGGAAATTGGATTCAATTTCATTGCCCAACTGTCTCTGCTGCTCCCGAAACACTGTTTCTGTCTTATTTCAGCAGAACTTAATTCTGCCTCTTTATATGTTTTTTATTCCAACGCTCCTTTGTTGGCCGGCGCGAAAAATTAAATGTACAAAATTCGTAATTGAGCGCTTTATGTATTTTTAATTTATTTTCCCGTGGACGCTCCCTGAGCTGTCAGTGGCCCTTTTGATTAATTTTGCAAACACACATACCTATACTCGTACCTATACTATATGTGTATACGTATTGTGCAGTTTGTTGCGTCCCATTATCCTTGGAGGGTCTCCCGTGTCCTGCAGGCTTCGCCGAACTAATCAAAATTGAATTTGTCGGGCGAAATTAGCTCGTTTGTGGGGGAACTCAATGGAGGGGCATCGACAATTTTGCATAGTCAAGCAGAGGTATTCAGGTTGCCCGAAATTCAGTTGATCGCCAACCACTTGCTTCAGCGTATTTTGTCGCCAAAGTTGTGCCAAAAAAATTTATTAATTGCGGAAAATGCAGCGGGGCAAAATTCAATCAATTGAGACATACAAAATACTGCTCTCGGGAGAGCCATTTGTAAATATATATCCAATTATTTCACTGGATTAACGGTGGCAACTTAATCTTGTTAAATCGTCAGGTCGGCCAATTAATTGCAATCCTCGGAGCGGTGATCCGATGGCCAGAAGCCACCGCATTTGCGGTTTTTGGCCGATTAGTGGTTAGTATATCATTCCGTATTTGCTAATTGGTTTCCGGCCGCCAAAGGCAGCCAAGTTCAGGTACAACCACAATTAAATCCAATAAAAATAATCCGACACCTTGTTCTCATCCAGCTTTTGTAAACACTCCCGCCGCATAAGCGTTTTGCTTATATACAAATTTGTACGAGTACTCTCTGCGGGGCGGGGCGGGGTACGGTAATGTTATAAGCCGATTTCACGGCCATAAATATCAATTCGCTGGCGGAGGAGCAGAAAAAATATTGGCTAAAAAATATCCCCAACAACAATGAGGGGAAAATCAAAAGGAGGTAGAATCGAATGGCATGCGAGGCGGTATTTGATTTATGCCGCGTGGGCGTGGCATCTAAATAAAATATTTGCCCACGACTGAGCCACCGCAAATCTTGTCCCGCTTCGAATTTATTAAAAAAATAGGGGAATGGTTGAAACAACACGTTGGGCTATGCGACTGAAATAATACTCTCTAACACTCTTTTGGGATCACGGCAAATACTCCTAGAAATAGGATTATAACTTGCCGAGACTACTGCTTCTCATTTATTTAGTATTTTTATCTTTAAAAGACAACTTTCATGGCTTCAAAGCTATGGTAACAATTTGAAATAGCAGATTTTAATACCAATACTCTTTAATTTGATTGGGAAATCCCTGTGTTTTACGGTGTCAAACTAAAAGCCCTATATACCCTTAGGGTTTTGTCGTACCCCTGTCTTAAATCCCTACAAACACAGGCAAAAGTGCGTCCAATAATCCAAAACAGCTCCTCAAACCGCTCGGGCCAGCCTAAGCTCCTGCAACATCTTCCTGAAGGATCTCTGCAAAATTTGTGATTTATGCGAGCTGCCACAGAATGTCAATAATTGGCTTAGGCTGCCACTCAGCTACCAAATCGGCGGCCGTCCGAACTTTTTCCCAGCAGCTGTCTTTCAAGTTTCAGCGTTTTCTTTGCGCTCGCCCTTTTTAATTTTTGTTTACAGCGGCCAAGAATCCATCCATTCATTTCATTTCAGTTCGATTCGATTCGATTCAGTTCAATTCGATGCGATATTCGTTTTCATTTGAATAGGAGGTGTGAGGTGCGATTGAACGGCGCCAAGCGCACTCGACAAAAAAACTGGAAAAGAGTTCATTCAATTGTGTCGGTTCGTTCGTTTCGCTGTTCTCATCACTTTTCACACTTTCCAAACTTTTAATGAGCAAAGCGGAAAATAGGAGGTAGCCTCTGCCGGGAAACGCAGAAATAAGAAAACACGAAAAGCCGTAATGCTCGCTGCTGGCGCCGGTTAAATCAAATCAAATATAATGAAATTTCGCAAATTATTTTACACCGAAAATATGCTCAAGTTTTTGTGGCCCTCGCAAAAATTATCATTTTGAATGGCCTGCGGTTCCTGTGGCATTCAGAAGATGCCACCCACCGATGGCTGGTTGCTTTTGAAATGCAAAAAACCAGCTGCCATAAAGTGATTAATGTCGAAATGATAAGTTCAACAGCAATTTATCACTCAGTCCGAACAGAGAAACATTTGTAAGAACCTGACCTGCAAGCGTTCTCACTTCTGCAGCGATAATCATTTGATAATAAAATACACGTTTCTCTAAATAAATTTAAGCTGAAATCAGGTTGGGTAAACTAAACTTACATAAGTGTTCCAATGCAACCCCTTTTCATTCGAGGACATGAAATTATGCAAATTTCGGGGTTCGCTATCGCTCAAAACAAACACAAGACAAACACTTGGGGCTGCAAATTAAATGTTTATCATTTAATTAAACAGATTTTCCCATTAAACTTTTTAAACAAAAAAAAAAAACAAGAGAAATACTGTCAAAAATTACAGCGGAAAAAATGTTTGCTTGTGGGCAACAAAATCTGAGCCAAGTTAAGACAATTTGAATATAAATGGCTATTTTAGCCAGGCCGTGTCGCTGTTGTTTGGCATGCCAAGTGCTGCCTGGGGCATTTGTTAATTTCCGTTTCCGTTTTCCGCATTCCCGCCAGGAGGACAGCATCCCGCATCCCCCATCGCAATTGCTATCCTCATCCTCCTGCCACTCGAGCTCCTGCCATTGTTTCCTGACTTTCGCCGATTTCCGCGTCACCCAATTTCAAAGCTTTCATGCCATTTTATTGTGAAAAGATAAGCGCAAGCACAAAAGCAGCGTAAACTGTGCCTGCTTAAAAAAATCTATTAAGCCACAGCTAAAATTATGCAGCGCACTCGATGCCAACAATGCCAAACACCTGTTCGCATGTGGTGCTGATAGGTGCAAAGCAAGCCACCGGCCCTGACACTCCAAAAAAGAAAATTCACACCGCAAAAAAGCCAAACATGTGCAGGGAAGTGTAGGAAATTAGATTGTTGTTTGGAAATTGGGCAGCGCAATAAAAAACTAGGGTTTATTGGTTGATTAAATTCCTATTTATGTATTGAGGCCAAGACAAAAGCCTTTTGTTGTAGGAAATCTATAAATAATTTCATTAAAAACAATGGTACGGGAAAAAAGGGGTTTCCTACCTACATGATATATTTACTCTAGGTAAGCAACTATAGTCGAGTCGACTATCCGTTTGTCCATGTCTCTGTCCGTACAAATCAGAGATTTTAGCAACTATAATACCGTGGATAAATAGTAAAACCACTCAAATAATTAGACTCCTGCGACACCTCATTATATGAAGATCCGATTATTTAGATACGGTGTAAACATTAGTGTTTAACCTAAAATATTTGTCGTTAAGCCCCTTTAGAATCAAGACACATGATTAAAACTGTTGCTACTTAGTTTCTGCATTCACTATTCAAGGGGTTTCTCTATAATTCATGAAACGTTAAATACAACGCGTATCCCGTATTTTTGCTCAGTGCATTTACCCAGATGCGATCGACGTAACTTGTTTATGGTCTTTACTGATTGCTTTATTGTGGCTGAAATGGAACACTCTTCATATTTATGATGTCTAAATTTAGGTTTCCTTGCTTTAATTGTGAAGTCTTCAAGTGGTTGTCTGGGGGCGGAGTCTTTTTTTTCGTAATTTCCTAATCATCGCTCTGTGGGTTAGAAATGGAAAATGATTTTTTTTTTATTAGGGATAATTTGTGGTTTTCGTTATCCAGTTGTTTAAAAACTTTTAATGGTTATATTACAAGGGTCCTGAAAATGGTTCAATTAGAGATACTTACGTCTGTCGTGGTTGTCTCATCAGTGGTTGTATCATCAGTGGTTGTTTCATCAGTGGTTGTTTCATCAGTGGTTGTTTCATCAGTAGTTGTTTCATCAGTGGTTGTTGAATCAGTAGTTGTTGAATCAGTGGTTGTTGAATCAGTAGTTGTTGAATCAGTGGTTGTTGATTCAGTAGTTGTTGAATCAGTAGTTGTTGAATCAGTGGTTGTTGATTCAGTAGTTGTTGAATCAGTGGTTGTTGAATCAGTAGTTGTGGCAGCAGTTGTCGAGGAATAAGTGGTATAAGCGGAGGTGGTGGTGGTGATGGTGGTGTTGGTTGTGCTTGCAGCAGTGGTGTTGCTGTTGGGAGCCGGAGTGATGGGAGCAGGATACGACGGTCCATAATTGTAGACGGCTGCATAGGCGGGAGCGCCATTGGAATATCCGGAAGAGGAAGGTGCAGGGGATGGGTAGGAGGAAGCGGGAGACGGAGCGGAGGGGGAGGATCCGGAAGCGTAAGATCTAACGGGGGCATAAGATCCAGCAGGGTTGGAGTACCGGGAAGGGGAAGGCGCAGGGTAGGAGATAACAGCAGGAGGAGGAGCTGGAGCGGAGTAGCTAGCAGGCGAGGGGGAATAGGAGACAGAGTATGAAGGACCTGCAACAGGATAGGGGCCAGGAGCCTCAGCCACAGCTCGGGCTCCATAAGGTCCGCTGGCAGCGGCGTAGGCATAGGAGTTCTTGCTGGATGTGGAGTAGGATTGATAAGCAGCGGGCGCAGGAGCAGGAGCAGGCACAGGATAATAGGCTTGGGACGGAGCAGAATAGCTGCCCTGCGAGGATGTCGAGTAGGAGGAGCAGTAGCGGTTATCCGTTGGGAGGAGTTCTGCAAAAACCAGAGTAAACAAGTGGTTGCGTGAGTGAAAAGATGAGGTATTGAAAAAGTTGTAATCAAATTATCTCCGAGGCAGAGCCAAATGCTGCACCTACCGGCCTTGCCGCTGAAGAGCCGCTTCAGATTCTCCGAGTCCAGCCGGCACTTGCTCGAGAACGGAAAGTAGCTGTAGCCGTCGGTGCCGCAGACAGGATATCCGCCCGGCGGGCACATGGCATTGTAGTTCGCATCCGTGAAGATGTAGTCCAGATCGGAACTCAAGTAGTCCCCGTAGTAGTCGTAGTCGCCCCGAACAGCCCCGGCCAGGGCCAGGACGAAGAGGACGAGCAGTTGGCTCTTGGACTGCGTCTTGGAGGCGAACATGTTGCACTGATGCCTCCAGCCAGGGTGTTCCCCGCTTTTATGGGTCAGCCAGTGTGACGGCGAACGTGCAGGTTTCCCAGATAGCATTCTTTTACATCACTATTATTATACGTATAGTACTATTTGAGTATAATTTTTCCAGCTTTTTCGAGCTCGGCCACCGGCTAGCTCTCCCCGCTGTTATCAAGCCAAAACGTGCGGCATTATAGCCGGCCCGCAGCTGACTTAAATCACAAGCATTATACTATAATGGTGTTACCTAACAAAAACCGTGTTGTCTTGTCCGTGGCCGAAACTTTCTGCGAGAACTTTGGCACTGGCGCCAGATTTTCATTTATTTGGCTTTTAAGCAGTCCGCTTATCAATTGCGCACCATGCGATAGCCCCAGACTATCTTTCTATTCCGATTCTGGGAACATTTTCTTGATACCTTCAATGTCGTTTAATAACTAGCAGTTCATCCAACACAAGTTCAAGCTCCAAATTAAATGGAATTGCTTATAAAATAAGGTATTCCAAGTTTATATCTAACACAGTAGAAGCAGCAACATCGGTACAAAGTATGGCACTCTTTTAAGCATATTTTTATATTTTAGCAAGTGTAAACTATTTTAGACAAGTGTCTCGACTATAAATACCGGGTTCTCAGCTTACACGTGGGTTTTTGAAACATGGATAAACATTTTTCTATGATGAAGCTTGTGGATGCAACACATTTTGCCTTTTGTGCGCGCGGTTGTTTGCGTAAGTGACTGATTTTCGCAACACAGATAGTTATTGGCTCTACCAATATACTATCCGAATTTAGTTCCTCTAGAGATAAAATTGTGGACTCTATGGAATTTCCAAGTTTGTGGGGGCGCGGGGCGTGGTGGCCTATTGTGAAAACAAAATTGTGCTTAACTGGTATCCCCAGAATAGGAACATGCACTTATTTTTTCTCTATCTATTATAATCTCCAAGATCTAGGCTGATCAAGAATATATATCCCTTATGGGGTCGAAAAAGCTTTCTTCCCCCTTTTACATGCATTCGTACGAAGGCAATATACCCTTGTTATTTGCAAGAACCGGGTATTAAAAGCTGGCAAGNAAATTATTTGAACAAAACCCTAGCTTATGAAAGCATTTCCTGGCTTGTGATTCCCAAGCCTCAGGAGCTGTGATATTTGCAAAATTCCTAATTGTAAATGAATTTTAAAGTACGGGACTGAAAAGAAACAGGAGCGCGCGTGTGTGAGAAAATTTATGGAATTTTGCTGTAATTTGCAAGTCGAAGCAGTGGAACAAATAAAATATTTATTCATTTTAGCCAACTTCATGGCTGGTTGCTTTCTCGTTTTGCAGGGATACATTTGTGCGAAAGTGGACACATGAATGGCAAATCGAAAATTGTTAATTTTCTTGCAGTCCACCTGCATAC
This sequence comes from Drosophila ironensis, assembly GCA_021223825.1. NCBI lineage: Eukaryota > Metazoa > Arthropoda > Insecta > Diptera > Drosophilidae > Drosophila > Drosophila ironensis. The sequence goes on from JAJJHQ010004838.1 coordinate 480,157, forward strand.
ATATGACAAAAATCTCAAAATGAGAAAAGGAAAAACTCGCAGTAAATTTCCTTAACTACAGTTTCAAAGTGAACAAAATCCGCGCTTTCTTTTGTGATTTGAGGGTCTTAACCCTCCGCAGCTTTCGCAGGTGTTGCAAGTTAAATTGACTTTCTTCTAAAGTGCCTTTTTTATTGACAATTTAATTTATTTTTACTCTCGTTGGCTGTTCAGGTCTTCACCCAAATTATTAAATATTTAATCGATAACGACTTTACATTTTATGTCAAGTAGCTGCATATTAAAAGCAAATACTTTCATCCAAATTTTGTTTACTTTCGATATCTAGATGTCGTTGCTTTAAATAAACTCTCGCTTTCCCGTCCTTTGCTCATTTGTGGCATTTTGTATCGCATCTGTGCGTGCCACGCCCACCCTGGGAACTGTTATAAAAACGCCCACAATTGGCAATTTGCTTGCCAAGGTGGAAAGCAGTGCAGAAAGCATGAAATAACTTAGAAGCCACTTGTTGCTGGGCAAGCAGTGCAGGTGCACAGCACAAAAACTTTTCACCGAAATTTCAATCTACAAAAAACACAAAATTGCTTAATAAATTTATTAGCATCATTTTATAAATACCAAAATACAGAGGGAAACAAATTAAAAGTAGCTCCTTCAAAACGTTTGCCATCATATCTAAATCTTATACAATATTATATCATTTTGTTTCCAAATCCATTTCCTAAATTGTTTCTTTTTGACTTTTTGTAGTTATATATGCATTTGTTTTACATAATTATAAAATATGTAATATACGTTCTATTAATTACAATCAATTAGTTTAGAACAATCTACTGATTTTGTATTAAAAATCCTCTGAGGCTTGTTACAACTTTCATTGGGGGCCCTTGTGGTCTCCCTTGTTTTTGGCAGTGAAGGCGGGCTGTCCCAGTGGGTGGTTGTGCGCAGGGGGCGCCGTGGTGGTTAAAGTGGCAGCAGGAGAGCCACAGCAGCAGCAGCCGCAGCAGTAGAGCCTCGGCAAGCGATTTTCGCCGGATGCCGTGCCACTTGGCAGTGGAGCGCACAAGCGAGCGGAGTGAAAAATCCGAAAACACAAAAAGCAAGCGGAACGCTGCCGCATCTTTTCCGCTGATAACGGAACGCGTGTGTTTTTTGCCAGCAGTACCTACCATATTTATTTGTATTGTTTTTTGGTAAAACGTGACAAACCCGAGGCCAAAAGGCAGACGTTTAAGTGAATGGGCCTATTCTGGATGGTGAATGAATCGGCTCTTGTTAGCGATCGGCCGAACCATGAATAATCAGAGGAATTTCAAAAATGTGAGCTCCCTCTAGATTTTTGATGTTTTTACCCAATTAACGCACCGCACGAGACTTTAATTAAGTAAACAATTGAATTAAATATTTGCTCGCTGGGTGTGCGTGTTGTAGTTAGCACAAATAAATAATTAGTTTTTGCGGGGCGTACGCTTTTGCTGCCCATCTTAATTATGGGCTCTGTTTTATGCGAAAACTTTTTTTTTGGCGAAATGAAACACACTCGCACAGTGATTGGCAGGAAATGAGTGCAATAATTTGCAAGGTTGGCAAGTTTTTGCCCCCAAGCCAAGCGGGTTCAGTGAGCGTACGTAATTGCATTTGCAGATGGAGTAATTTATTATTATAATTGATCCACATCGGGAATAACCGAATTTGCAGCGCCAGAAGATAACACAATATTCGCATTATTGTGGCATATCCATTAGGCGTGTGGCTTTGTGATTTTCCGTGTGAGTGCCTATGGCATTTCCGTTTCCGGTCCGAGAAAATGCCGCTAGCATCATTAAGCGGCGGTTTTTTGTTTCGTTTTCGCTAGACAAAAGCAATTCATCATCAATATTCAGCATGTGTACATATAATTATTCTATGGGCCCCACAATTGATTGGCCATTTGTATCCTTTGCAGCGGGGAGTCCTTCGTCCTTCGGCCTTGTTCCTGCTCCTGCTCCTGCCTTTGCTTCTGCTACTGCTACTGCTGGGCTGCTATTGCTTCTTCTATTGTTGACAATAAATTTCAATTTCATGCATAATTTATGCAAGCAAACGTTTTCCAATTATTTGTGCTTTATGGATGCTTCAAACAGAAGGCTCTGTCTCTCCCCGCACTGCCGGCTCCTTTGGCAGTTATTTGTTGTCCAAGCCGACAAGGAAAACTATGGGTAAAGTGTAGGGAAATTGGGAAATGTGATGCTGATGCAGGGCTTCCTTTCTGCTGCCTAAGGAAATTTGCTTCGTTTTATATGTTTGATTTGATGCAGCATGCCAGAGACTTGTTGGCCAAAGGACACACTTTGAACAATGATAATTAAATTAAATATGTCTTGCACTGATGTACTCGGATTCTTGAAATATTTCTTCCAATTTTAGAGGCAACAACGAGATACCTTGTACCTATTGTCTCTATAAATTAGTTTTGCCGTTAAAATAAAAGTATCCACCCCGAATTACATGTACTCAGGTATATAGAAACCCCAGCACATAAAATCGGTTGATATGACGTCAGCCGGCATTGACACTGACAAAGACCGTATCTTCAAACAGAATGCCATGTTTGTTGGAGGAGGAAAATAAATAAATTGTTTTCTTCTTTCTAAATCCCCTGTAACCCCCAGGCAGTTCGGTCCGCTGGATATATCCTGATCTGTATTCTTCAAACGGCCCGTAAATGCAGCTCCCGATGCGGACGATCCGTCGACCAAACTGCCTGCTACTGGAAATTCAAGAAGAAATTTTGTTTTCATTTTCTTTGTTATTACAAATGTATTATCAATCATTAGAACATTAAAGTTTTATTTAAATAAACAGTCGACAAAAATGAATATTAAAAATCAGGTTCAAAATCAGGTTGATAATCATCCAGCGAATCAGGTAATGAAACTTCAGATAAATTATCTTCCTTGTTCTTGTCTGTATTTTCGTGCATTTCCACACCTTTCGGATTCATCAATGGTTTCGGATTCATCAATGGTTCATCAATGGTAGGCCCAGGAGCACTAGCACTGTTCATAATCGGTGCATCTTCATCCGCCTTAAAATCAAGTGAGCTTTTTACCATGGTCGCATTAGGGGAGCCGGAAGGACTTTTGGAAATGTTCTTCAAATCGTTTGATGCTTCTAAAATTAATTCTTTTCCCAATTGAATTTTTTGCGCTTCAGTGGCAATGCTCTTATTTGGGTTTTCAAGGGAAGGTTCTCCCAAAAGTTTACCCATTTCCGCGCCATTTGGGTTCATCAGTGGTTCCTCGTAGTCCTGAACTCCGTTCAAAGCCTCAGTTTTCTGCGGTTGCTTAGCCTCGTTGACACTGGTACTTGCAAGATAACCAACCAATGTAGGCCCAGGTGCACTGTTCAAATCGTTTGTTGCTTCTAAAATTAATTCTCCTGAACGTTTTTCGGGTTCGTCTGGATATTTGTTTAATATTTCTTTACTTTTGTTATATGCTATTTCGAGAAGTCGACACCCCTCCTTTAAAGTGGTTTTTGTGCGAGACATACGTGCTTGGATCCTGGCACAAATGTTCTTGAAAGGGAGTTCGTACTCGACTTTTACTTTCCTCTCAGCGAGACGGGACGCGGCAACGCCGATTTTCTTCTTCTGTGTACGCACATATGCTCGTTTTTCCTCCACCTTACCTAAGGCAGTCCAGAGATCAGAGATTTTCATCTGTACCCAGTTCTTGGCCTCGGCCAAGGTGCAACTGCGGCCTACTTCGTATTGCCCCGAGTCAGGTGGTTCAAGGCAAATTCGAAACGAGAGTTCGGTATTCTCCAGGTTGGCACTATCACTGCCGCCTTCCATGTGCGTTAGGATCCTCGAATACGCTTCCTCCCAAAACTTAATTTCCGGTTTTACTTTGAGGTCAATCCCCTCGAAGAGGTCCTCCCATTCTTCATAATCAGCAAGTAAGTTTCGTATTTTTTCGTCAAGCAAATTGCAGTCTTCCAGGGACTGGATGGAGTCCAATATATTAGACATATTCTGCTTTGAGCGCCGTTCCTTTTTGTGATTTCTAGTTGATTTTATTAAATTTCTTTTGAATTTAGAAATTAACTGTCTGATCTATGGGAACGGTTCGACACAAATGGCTTGGATTGCTGTAACTGCTACGAGTATAAATGCCAAAATTTTCTATTCACTTTCCTCAAAATAAGGCCAGTGACAACTGGTACCAAATCAGTTTGTTGCTTGAACTATTTGAGAATTCTAGTGAGGGAAAAATTGTGAAGTCGACACCAAGGGGCGCTAGATTAAAAAATTTCGTAGATAAAAATCTGTGGTGTCCACAATTTTAACTTGAGAAGCACCACATTTGATGAATACATTGGGTGCCCGTTTTTACCTTAAGGTACATGGTATAATGACAACATATCTTTGGGAGATGTTCCCCTGTAAATGATTCCTGTGCATCCTTCAGAGCCATTCCCTTTATGAAACCCTCTGTCCCCAAGGGCTTTGTCGTGACAAACGCAATGTGTTGAGTAAGCTCCGAATTGTATGCCACCGACGATTCCAATTTCAATTATACTTTGTGCCCGGGATTTGCAAGGATTCCCAGCAGCGGGGCGGGGCGAGGTGCCGCAGGACCAACTGTAACAATGAGTGCAATGAATTTCATTTACAGTTGAAGCCCAAGGCACAGCCCATCGAGAATGTCTTACGACCATAAATGCAATTAATGCTCATTAGTGTGTGGGAGGCAGTTGAATTGATGGCCCGGCTTCTGTGTGCTTCTCAGGTTCCTGCCCAAGGACCTGTCCCAGTGCTTGGGCAATTAGTAGCCAGGACACTTGCAAAAATAAATAACATGCAAGAATGTTGTTGTTGGGTCGGCGCCAGTGTTTCCATCATGGAAACTTCGGACACACAGTGTCTTAAATGGGACTGGGATGGGCTGTGTCTGTGACTGGGACTGGGTAATAAATTAATGCCGCAAATTAAAGTTTTCTGCCGCCCGAAGGCAGAAGGCACTTTCTCGCTTTCTGAGACAAAATCCCATCCATCCTGGCCTGCTTTCGTGCTTGCAGCAAGCTTGCCTGCCTTTCTCCATTCCAAACTCAATCAAGCGAAATGAGTTTTGATTAAAAATATAACCGAGTTAGGCGCCGAACAAGTTTTCCCAGCTCATCTCGTGTGTGTGCATCGATCGATGTGCATTTTCATTTTAACTCTCACCGGCGACATTTGCTTTGTGCCAATGACAAAATGCAATTAGAGCGCACAGCCCGAAAGCTAAGCGCATCCATTAATTGCACAATAAACTGATTTACAGGAAAATGCACTTGGCAAAAAAGGCCAAAGACTTTCTGATCCACTCTGAGCAGGCATGCGAGTTTTTCATCGGCCCGTCGGCCACGATGCCTGCTATATTGTTGCAGGTTCGAGATAAGAGGCCAAAGGTCACACGGCGCAGCTAAGCCAGTCCCTTCTGTCTTTCCGGCTTTCTTCCCTTTTGCTCCCACTGCGCCCCTGTTTTCCCTGCCTTTCTTTTCCCAGTCTATCTCCTCTTCCAGTCCCCATTCAATTCAACTCTTTGAAGCTTAACCAAATTAGCAATGCACACACGAATGGACAGCCACAAGCGGCTCCATCCAATTCCCTCGCTGAAACTGCGAACAAAACCGGGCGGGGACACTGCCAGAGTTAAAAATATCCGAGTAGTTACATTTTCAACAGCAACCATATCGCAAAATGTACGAGTATAGCTAGCTGATTTCCCAACGGTCGGCAAAAGTTATCAATAACAAACCCATATTCTGCGATTCTTTTTATTTAAACTTACCGATTTCCCCTTCGAAATCCCCTTTCATTGCAGTGCAAGTCCCATGAAGAGCGTTGCCTACTTTGAGTCGCCCGCTATGGGAGGCATGGCTTCAGCCCCTGCGACAGCATCCGCGGTGGAGCCGTCGGATTTTCAGGATTCACGGGATTCGCAGGATTTACAGCCCCAGCCGCAGGATAATCTGCGCATATTTTTAAAGCATTTGTATGCCGAGTGCGTTTACCGCTACCAGAATGACACATACGTCGACCCGTCGGCGGAGCCAGCAACAGGTGAGTAACCAGACACCGCCAACGTGGCGAATACGTGATTTGCCACATAGACCCGTCGCTAGCTTCGCAGCACACGCGTTGCAAAACTAATACAAGCGATAGCACAAGCGCACCTCGTCACTCCATTGAAATCACTTACAGACAAATTCTGCAGTAAAACTTGAATGGGTTTCACGCAATGTTCACTCAAAACCTGAAAAGGTCGGTTTCGTTGCGAAACACATGCAAAAGGTTGTGCATATCACGGTCGGTGGTGATCCGATACCTGTCACACCTTGAAATGTATCTAAAGGCAGATAGTTGTTTATAGAACTGAAGCACCAAACAACAGATAATCAAAATATACAAGCCCCCCGCTTGCGGTTATCCAACATTTGTTTATTGACGAAACTGAAGACCCGATTCCTAATATTTAAAACATAAACATTCATCTTGGCTGCCACAAAATCGCTTGTATTTATACAACCTTTGTAGTACTATATTTATACTCTATAGTATAAAATCGTAGCTATAGAGGAGCTCGAAAATAACTGCTTCTACTCGATTTCTTTGGTAAACAACTTATTAAGTGCTAACGATAAAACGAGAGAAAAAGTATTGGAATAGTACACACTTAGTTCGGGGTATAAGCATGATTTGTAACAATATTGATGGGGTTTTTTCCTGTGCCCACAGACTACGAGTCCGAGGTACCGGAGAGCTTCAGTCCGGTGCCGCGGTATCTGGAAAATGCCGCCCTGAACGAGGGCGCGATTGACATGCGGACCGTGGACGAGAAGCAGGCGGAGCGGGAGGAACTCTTCGCCACCGTGTTGACGGCCACGATGTCCTCAAATCAAGACGAAGGACGCATCCGGAGTCCTGGCAACCGCAGCGAGCGCCTCTTCTGCCCCCTGAACTTTGACGGTTACCTCTGTTGGCCGAGAACTCCGGCCGGCACGGTGCTAAGTCAATATTGTCCCGATTTCGTTGAGGGCTTCAACAGCAAATTTCTGGCCCACAAGACGTGAGTTAAATACCCAACATCGCTTAGCGATTTGTTTATTGTCACCAGCATGAAACAGGATAAAGGCTGTTCTAGACATTTATGGCCAACGGGATACCATGTACCTATTCTTGTTATCAACTAGTATTTTCATTTATATAATTTAACTCCAAATTACATGTAAACAGACATACAATCACATATCCGTACATAAGCCAAAACAGAAACAGGTGAAATAACAACATCGGACATTGTCGCTAGAAAAGGACGTTAAACTCTAAACTTTAATTGGTCGTATCTTCAATGTTTGTTGTCCGATTCTTATGAAACTTTTAACAGAGGTAGATACAAAAATTGTTATCAGTATCGGAATAATGTGAACCTAACAATCCTGATGTTTTTACGGCGCCACAACAAGATTCACGTCTCTATCTCCAATTATCTCTGCCATGTAATCGAATATAAATAGGAGGAAAATACAGTTTTTCCTTTAAATTGCAAATAAAGAAGGGGATGTGTTATGTTAATTGAGTCTTTGTCTCTAGGTCGTAGCATTCCGTAGAACGACGTGTTCTTAAATAAAGACACACGGACAGACTTCCCAAAATCAATATACCTTTCCAACTTAGGGTACAGGGAGTAGTAACCATAAATATAAGGTCATTACGGTATATGAAATTACATTTTAGTATTCATAGTTTCATACAGTAAATGCACATTTATTTACATAAATTATTTGAATTTGGTATTGCATTTTGGCAATGTGTTTATTAATTATACAGAAAAACGTGTGTGCTATTTCTATTCGATATTCACCTCTAATTTGAGTTAGTTTTACTATCGGGCTTGTCAGAAATAACGAAATGAAGTTTCGTTGTCGCAGTAAATATGTAGTATTTTTGGTTACTGTAGAGACAACTATGTTTTCCTGTGATCCATCAACCTAGGGGATACTCACTTATCAGAAAATGGCGTGGGTGAGCGAAAGCCCCCTTGAATTCTCATGTTCTTAAAAGTTAGCTGAAAGTTGCAAGGAAGGCAGTGCTACTTTTGGGATAATACACTGTTTACTTTAAGGCAGCTATCAGCTAACAGTTACCGTCAAGCAGCTACGCTTTAAATATCCTCCTGAAAGTTGACCGAGAAAGTTTGCAGTTGCGAAGGCGTTAAGTTAAGTTTTAATGCCAAACAACACCAACCCCCCGAACATCGCATCCTGACGGGATGACAATTATCTTTATAGCTGCCTGGAGAATGGGTCCTGGTTCCGGCACCCGGTGAGCAATCAGACCTGGTCCAATTACACCACCTGCGTTGACTACGAGGACCTGGAGGTAAGTGCGACCGGGACGTTGGAGCGGGAAGGACATTAATCAGAGGCATCGTCTGGCACTTGCAGTTTCGTCAGTTCGTCAACGAGTTGTACGTGAAGGGCTACGCCCTCTCCCTGCTGGCCCTCCTCATATCGATTGTTATCTTTCTGGGCTTCAAGTAAGCGAAACGAGGGACAGCAGCCCCTGGCCGTCACTCTTGCTCTATATACATCTCCATTTTGTATGCAGATCCCTTCGCTGCACCCGCATCCGCATCCACGTCCATCTCTTCGCCTCGCTGTGCTGTACCTGCGTGGCCTGGATCCTTTGGTACCGACTTGTGGTGGAGCGTCCCGAAATCATTGCCGAGAATCCGGTTAGCAGAACGCAGCTTAAGCTGCCACTTGCATAACCATCCCCTATACTGTATCCTGTGGCCTGCATCCTGTAACCCGTAATCTGTGTGTGCTTTCAGCTCTGGTGCATTGGCTTGCATTTGATTGTTCACTACTTCATGCTGGTCAACTATTTCTGGATGTTCTGCGAGGGCCTCCACCTGCACTTGGTGCTCGTTGTGGTGAGTGCCTGTGGCATTGAGTTTCCTCCCCCTCCCTCACTCCATCTACCGCCCCCACTGCCGATTTTCCATGTAAATCCCTGTAATTGCTGCGCAAGTTTGCATTCTTCATGAGCGCGAGTGTGATTTGCAGCTTTGCGGTTGCAATTGTGCTCCCCGGTTTCAATTTACTACATGTAGGAGTATTTAAGAGCCGCGGCTCTGCTCCTCAACGTCCGTCAGTGGAGGTGTCGGCGGGAGGTCTGTCAGGAGCTAACTCACCAACAACTGCCTTGCACTTTGTCTTTGTTAGGTCTTCGTCAAGGACACGATTGTGATGCGCTGGTTCATCATCATCAGCTGGCTATCGCCCATACACTTTGCCGTCGTCTACGGCCTGGCCAGGCACTTCAGCACCCCGGACAATGAGCAGTGAGTGATTAAACCCCGCGACCACGTCACAAACCGAGATTTATGCGCCCTTAAAAGGGTTCTGGGTCTGGGTTGGTTCATGTTCATGTGCAACATGCCTGTGTGGTAGAGTTGTGTCGTTAATGAACGACACCCTAGGACCGATTTAAGCTAGATCTAGATATAAATTAGTTCACATCATTTAAAATTGAAATTATACAGGTTTTACTACTATTTATTTAATGGCAACTCCTTTGCAGCTGCTGGATCAACGACAGCCTCTATCTTTGGATTTTCTCAGTGCCCATAACCCTTTCATTGTTGGCCAGCTTCAGTAAGTGAAGAATAAACTCAAAATATATTTGATATAATAATTGATGCAATATTCTACGTCCGCCCAGTTTTCCTTATCAACGTGCTGCGGGTTATAGTGCGGAAACTGCATCCTCAGTCGGCCCAACCGGCCCCCTTGGCCATTCGCAAGGCAGTGAGGGCCACCATCATCCTGGTCCCGCTGTTCGGACTCCAGCACTTCCTGCTGCCCTATCGCCCGGACGCAGGAACCCAGCTGGACCGCTTCTACCAACTGCTCTCCGTTGTGCTGGTTAGTCTGCAGGGATTCGTGGTGTCTTTCCTGTTTTGCTTTGCCAACCACGACGTCACCTTCGCGGTGCGCACGCTGCTCAACAAGTTGATGCCCCGCCTGGTGGCACCTCCGCCGGCGGGGAGTAATACTGGACAGATGGCCACGACCACGCCCAGCCGCGAGCTGGGCGTTTAGGGTGTATCGCCCGAAGGTGGAGCGGAGTGTGAACCGCATTGCCGAGCAGAGGTTTTGAAAACTCCCTATTATTTCGCATATACTATGTGGTATATCCCATCCCACGCACTTACCTCCACTGAGTTGGGATTTAATTTAATTCAATTCTTCAACTCACAGTGATGAGAAATGGCTTGATTCATATTAAATATAATACTCGTAATGCAAACAATTATGCAAACAGGAGAGGGTTTCGCTATATAACCATATCCAAAGTGAAGGGGAAACAATGAGCTACCGAATTTAGAGATTCTCAGTCCCAAAAACATACGATTTTACATAAACAGAAGAGAACATTTGAATATTTTAAAGCAAACCTACTCCAGTGTAATACAGTACCTAAGTAAAACAATTTTTTTTCTAGTCAATCCACAAAGATGTTATAAATTAATATAAAAATCATATATACACAAAAGTGTGAAATGTTGATTGTGTAGATGTCAGAAGTTAAAACGATATATATATATATATGTATACATAATCACTTAACCAAGCACAACACATATGTATTGGAAAATAAACCATATTTAAACTGCAGACACTGCAATTTTATTGGGAAGCGGGGGCCAAAAAAAGAAACACAATGTGATTTTCGGTAAATTTTTTTTCATTCAATTTTATTTCATTTTTTTTGTGGATTTTTTGCTTGCACGTTTTGTCATATTTTTATTTTATTTTGTATACCATTGCTTGCCGGCGTTTTTGTTTTTTCGTTTTTGTTTAGTTTTCATTTTGGTTGCTTTTTGTTTTTTTAGGTTTGTTATCGATTTTCGTTTGGATTTCGTTTTATGAAAGAGCAAAAGAGCGTGGAACAAAACTAATACGTACAATAAAATACAAATATAATAATAATTATACATACATTCATATAATTTATATGTACGAGTATAGTAAAATTTACGTTTTTCATCGCTTATCTCTGCCTTGTTTTTTTTTGCATTTTTATCTTTTTTCTTGCAATATAAGTTATATAATAATATGCATCTAAATGTGTTTTGTGTGGCGTGTCGTGTGAGTCTCCTTCTTTCATTAACGGAGCTGCTCAGCTTTTTTTCGTGTTTCAGTGTCTCAGTGTTTCAGTACAAATAAATACGAAATATTTCTACTCAGGAGCTACGAATACAATATCGAAATGTGAGTAAGTAAGCATATATAATGCAATGTAAAGTAATTAAAGTACATGGGTATGCGGTATGATGTGGTTAACTAATTGGTTAAGTGCCCGATTCCGGCCCAAAAATATATCGATAAGTATATAAGTGTAATTGTACGATACGCTATAGACAATCATAATTAGCATACACAATCAAATGGATAATGGGTAATGCATAATAATTAATTAGGTCTTGAAGTTATGTTCGGTTTTTTGGTTTTTAGGTTTTTTGGTTTCGTGTTTTCCTTTCTTACTTATTTGGGATGTTTCTGCGTACTTGGCGTAACGATTATCGATTTGCTTATGCACAAAATTGATTTAAATATCCATGCAAATTTTATATATTTAGTTACATATTTTTGTGTGTGTTTGGGCGCGTTCCGTTGACAAAGCGGCTACGTATATTTTTTCTCCTTATTTTAGTTTTTTACTAAATTCTCCGATTTAAAGACTAACGAACTGCTTCGCACTTCCTGCTGTTGCCAAGAGCACTGCTTGTAGACGGACCCTTCGCTGCCTGAACTGCTTGGAAGCGCGCAGCAGCATCCTGGCACTGCTTCTTGACAACAGTGAGCGCAATTTGTTCTCATCCATACCGTGCCTTTCTGCCTTTGGCGGCGATTTTTGGCCTGTAATCTATTTTGTATACATATATACTTTGCTTGCATAATCTGTCGCGATGTTTTTTTTTTTGTTTCTTACGCACTAAATTGAAGTTTCATATTCGCTAATTTGCATGCAATTTCGTCACTAAGAAATTCTGCCCTCGCCTCGGATTAGCTTAGAGATTGTTGGTATCGATGAAATCGCCTTACGTGACTAGGTTTTAGTGTATATCAATAAAAATGTTTGGAAGTGGCTTTTATCGGCTTAATATCTTCGGTTTCCCTCGCATTTTTCTATATCTCGCCTAGGCGTGCCTGCTGCCCTCGCCATAGCTGTCTGCCAATGTTTCTTCGATTTCTGGGCTATCTTTTGACTATCCTGGCCATATATGCATGTACTATATAAGTAGACATATATATAGATATATAAATATGTATCTTGTATTTAATTGTTAAATGCATTTCATGCTTAGTTGATGATTTTCATTGTTGGGTTCAGTTTTGTTTATACCTTTCTTTAGTTTTGCATATTCACTAAAACCTCCCAAAATCTCATCGGTATTTGGTGTTTGGTGTGTTTCTTATTTACGTTTACTCTTCGTTAGTTTAAATATTGTAGTGTTAGGTAAATTGTAAGTGGTAAAGAAAGCACTTATGCGTGCCAACTGTGTGAATTTTTGAATGTGACCGAGTCGCTGAGTTGCGATTTGTACAACTGTCCATTTTCTTAATATTTTTTCCCTTTGTCCATCCATATTTATATATAGTTCTGTTTGGTTTTCCTCAACGTCTTCACCATCGTCATCGGTTCTATATTTTTTGCATTTTTTTTTGTAGTCAGCATGGGGGCCAAAACAGCAAAACTCGCGCCACATCTCGATATTGCTTTTGTGAATGACACACACCCGCGTTCGCATTTGCAGCGACGGCGGCGATTATTTTGTGGGTTTGGGTAATAATTTGATTACTTGATAATATTCCATATGCCATGTTTCGAGTATTTTGAGTATCGCTTATCGTTTATCGTTAAATATTTGAGTACTGTGTGTGGTTAACTAGTCGCCGGGAAGTGGGTGTCTCTCGTATCGAACCGGAAATCCCCAGCAGAGCCCCTTCAACTCATCTTTGTACGAATCGCATTTTGTTTGCTCTGTTTTGGAGTTACTGGGAGGATCCTGGTTCGGAGGATCCTGATTTCTCTAGGTAAATTTTTGGTATTTTTTTAATGTATTTCACATTGTTTTTCTTTTTGCTCGAGTTAATGGGGGCTCTCTTTCGTTTTACATGTGTAAATCTATATATATATATGTATATATATATATATATATTTTAATAAATTTTACT
>JAJJHQ010004838.1:493541-731817 GCA_021223825.1 Drosophila ironensis
TGGAAATGCGAAAAATCGAATAAACAAGGGCAACTAGGCGGCTCTTTGCTTCAAATATACCTGTACACAAGTTAATGCAGTTCGATGCGTGTACGTTTATCGTATTCGATATTATCGATACCAAATGAATTCATTTTTTCATTTTCTTGTTCAGTTTTCTTTTTCAGTGTGATTAAATATTTATATATGCGTAAAACTTAGTTAAAACTTAAGTTATACTTTATAGATTGCTCAAACTTAGTTAATATTTATTTCAAATATATTCCGTTTTTGTTTTATAAATGCGAGTGCTGTTGTTATTGTAGTAACTGGATGTAAGTGTGTGAGGAGGAGGGGGATACCGATTTTTCCAATATTTCGGTATCCATAATCCGATTTTTCCTGCAATATTGCCGATTAAAAATGTTCGGGGTTTGTGTTTCTAATCGTTTTATTTTGTTGTGTAATTTGAGAAAAAAGAAAACAAATTTTTGTGTTTGGTTTTTGTGTTTTTACTTCATTTTTTTTGCATAGTTTTTGGAATAAGTCACACATTTATTTAATAATAAATATATATTTTTAGTTGTAGTTTATTTTATTACGTTTGTTTTTTTGGTTTGGTTTTTGGTTTTTTTTGTTTGGTTTCGCTTGGTTGCATTTAATAAGTTGTAATAATTATAAAAATGGAATAATAAGTAGGCATAATAATATATAATGTAATATAATATAATAAGTTTCTTGGTTTCGTTTACTTTGGTTTGCACTTGACGAATACGAATACGAATATTGAATATACTTTGGTTCTCCTTAGACGACAAAAAAAGAGTAATTAAATCTGGTTACATATATATAATAATATATAATATATGTACGTACGATGTGAGTGAGTGTTTCGAGTGTTTCGAGTGTTGTTTGTGGTTCTTGTTGTTACGTTTGGAGGTTCAATACCCGATCTATAGCGCGGCTTTTGCTTTCATTAATATTATAAGTACTCCTGCTTCGGTCTCCTCGCTTCGTCTTTGAGTGAAAATCAATGCGAATCGAATCGAATTAAATATAAGAGCTGAATTGAAACATTCAACATCAATTAATGCAATAATGTAGGTAATGCAAGGTAATGCAATGCAAGGTAAACGTTTGCACGAACCGAAACACAAAAATGCAAATGCAAATACAATACAATACAATAGAATATATTTATGCATATGTTCATTATAATAGTACTTAGGTAAAAGCTGAGAGAGAGTAATGTGTGTGGTTCCGCTTAAATCAATAGACATTAAATCAATTTTTGGTTAGCTTTGTTTAAATACTTTGGTTTTTAATTAAATATAATCAAATTGAATTACCATATAAGTAAGTGACAAAAAAATATAGTTACTACATATTGCGACTTAGATCATTTTCTTCGTTATCATTTCTTCCTTTCGTTTTTTCCTTTTTTTTTTGTTTTTTCTTTTGTTTGTTTTGTGTATATTTTTTATAGACCATTGCAACGTTGGCCCTTGAATGAATATTTTCATTTTTTGTCAATTTATAGACCGTTGTCTTTTCATTTTTGTTTGTTTCGTTTTGTCTAAAGTTTTTAATATTTAGTTGCTGTTGTGTCTGGGTNCTTTCGTTTTTTCCTTTTTTTTTTGTTTTTTCTTTTGTTTGTTTTGTGTATATTTTTTATAGACCATTGCAACGTTGGCCCTTGAATGAATATTTTCATTTTTTGTCAATTTATAGACCGTTGTCTTTTCATTTTTGTTTGTTTCGTTTTGTCTAAAGTTTTTAATATTTAGTTGCTGTTGTGTCTGGGTTGCCTCATTTAAGCTTTTCTTTGTTTGTTTAATAAAATTAAATTATGTAGATGAAATAAATCAATTTTCACTAAGATTTCATTAGAATTACAATTTAGCATACAAATCAAATTACTATTCCTGCCCATCAGTGATCTCCTTCCTTGACAAAATGTCCTTTTATTTTATTCCTTCGTTAAGGTGCAATTTTGACTACAACGCGACTTTCTCTCTTGTTTATGCAAATCAATCTCATCGGGGGAATGTTTGTTCATAGGTTCTTAGGTCGTATATAGGCTTCTTCCTCTATACACTTTAGTTAGTAGATAGTGTGCTGTCAAATCATACGGATCGTAGAGTACGAGTATTCGAAAGGTCTAGGCCTCGGGCAGATCTCTACAGACACCGCCTAAGTGGTCTTGGTTTTGTTAGTCTTAAAGCTAACCTGCAGCACTCGGTTGCCGAGGGTGTAGCCGTTGAGGGACTGGATGGCCACCACGGCCTCGTCGTAGTTGGTCATGGTGACGAACCCGAAGCCCTTGCACTTGCTCGTCTGCAGGTCCCGGATCACCTTCACCGACTGCACGGCCCCGAAGGGACCAAACAGCTGCCACAGCACGTTCTCCTCGGTCTCCGGGGCGAGGTTGTAGACGAATATACACCATCCGGATCCGGTCATCGCATTTCCAGGCAATATGGAGTTGGCCAACAGGTCACCAGCGAGCGGTGAGTACCTGATTTTCGTTTCGGTTCGAAATTTGCATGGGAAGAAGAGATACTCGATTAGTATTTTCACGGCTAGTATTTTTCAGTCACACCAACTAGAGCATTTGGATTTTCCCTCCATTACACCCGTTTACGTTAACTAAAGATTCTGGGCTGAGTCTTTCTTAATCATGCTTGGGTTGGGCTTAAGTTTTCCTCTAGGTTTTTTTTTTTGGGAACATAAGCATATGAATTCAACAGATTTTAAATTTTAAAGGTGCTTTTACAACTAATTTTGCATGGGAAAACAATTTACAATGTGGGTTTAGGGTATTCAACGAAAAAATGTATACAAATTGTTCAAATTTTTGGGCGACGGTGCGTATACGTAACGCGTCAATTGCATTATGCATTCGCCACGTAGGCCGCCAACCTTGGTAATACAAATTTGATCTTTCTCAAATTAGAATAAGCAGTTTTAGATGAACTTGGAAATTAGGAAATATCTAAATCAAACATGCCGAAAGCCAAACATATGACAAAGTAAATATGTAAAAGTAAATAGAGTAAATATGACAAAAAGATACAAACTAAAGCTGTACACAAACTATTTGCATAAAAAGGAAACACCAAGGCCAGAAATTCATTGCAGTTGCAGAAATAAGGTGTAATTGAAACGAATATACACAGAGCAATATAATGAGTGCTATCGAAATGATCAAGATAAATAAAATTCACCTTCGCAGGCCCTTGTTCAGAGCCAACATGGGACTCTTTCCAATGCTAAAAATGATGACAACAAATTCCGAAAAGGAAGAACAAATTGGTAAAGAAAAGAAAGAACCAAAAAGGGTTTGGTTTCAGACAAAGAAAGACAATTAAATTAGTGAAACGAACCGAGAAACAAGGGCACAGATTGGATGGTTTTCGGAGAAGTGAGCCCCCCAGACTTATAGCCGAGATATCTGTGAAGTTTACCAACCTTATGCGACCTGCGGAGGGCAGGGCTCCGGCCAAACGACGAGTGGCCGCCGCCGCCTGGGGGGTCAAGTAGGCGGTGAGGGGCGGGGCGATCTGGGCCTTGGCGCTGTTGCTCGGATTGTTGGCGAACTTGACGGTGATCGGCTCGGCGTATCCCTTGGGGGTCTTGCCGTTCAGCTCCTGGATGGCCCGCTCGGCCTCGTTGCGCTGATCGAAGCGAATGAATCCCACGCCCTTTGATAGACCTGCAGCGTACACGCAAGGGTTAGCAACCAGTTAAAATAGTGTACTCGCATGCAGTACAGTATGTACATTATGTTGGAGAACTCACCGGAAATATTATCACAGAGTATACGAGATGTAATTATTTTGCCAAACGATGCAAACATCCCCTCCAAGTCTGGTTGTGATAGATTCTTCGGAAGACCCGATACATATAAATTAGCACCCTTAATAGATTCTGAGCTTGGACGGGCGTATGATACTTTAATAACTTTGTTCTGCAAACGCAAACCGTTCAGGGTGTTCACAGCCTTTTCAGCATCCTCGGCCCGCACGTAGTTCACAAAGCCATAGCCCAGGCTCTGGCCTAAATTGGTTGAAAATTGTTGATTAAAATACAGAAAATTTGAAATATAATTAAGGACATACTACCTTGCTGCAGTGCCGGATTCAGAGCGGTCAACGATGCTGGCAAGACTGCAAAAGAAGAGGCATATTTCCAAGTTCAAGTTAGTTTTGTGTGTAAAACAAGGCACACAACAGTCAAGCATGCAAATATAAAATAATATAAATTAATAAATACTACAAATACTAAAAAAATACTACAAATTTCTATACAAATGCATGGTACTTTTCTCATTTATGTATCTCGATATATTCACTGGAATTATCTCTAAAATTATTTTCAATAAATCTGTATCAGGCATAGTCTATACTCAAAAAGCATTAATGTAAAAGCATATCATTTTGGACATTGGATAAGGAGTATGCACTTATATGCACAAAAATAACTCTGTTCTAGCAGTAGTTTAGATATTTAAGCATATTTCATATTCCAAATTGGAAATAAATCTTAAAGCAAACTATCCAGCAGATACTGATTGAATGATTCATAACAAATAATCGTTAAACGATAAGAAATCGCTTTACCACTTTAGTATCCTAATTTAGTGCCTCTAGAGTTCAAATTGTGGAAGCCACAGAATTTCGCGGTTTGCAAGGCTGTGAGGGGTAGTAGCCGATTTTAAAAACAATATGGTACTATACTGGTATCACACAATTGTGAATATATAATAATATTTGTTTGGATATATTAAATTCTTCAAGATCCAGGCCTTCATACGGACAGACTGACGAACGGACATGGCTAGATCGACTCGGAAAAGCTTCCTTATCCCTGTTACATACATTCGAACGAATACAATATACCCTTCTTCTTTTTAAGAAGCGGGTATAAAAACTAATGAAACTTATAAAAGCCGTAATAAACTTCCAACTGGATTTAGCACATAGCAACAAAGATCTATGAGTTACACGATAACTAACAAGTAAGTAGGTAGAAAAAGCATTGGTTAATATTTACCCAAATTACCTGAGACTTTATCACGCACCAGTTTGCAACTCTCGAGCTCACCAATGCTGGAGAAGAGCGATCGCATCTCCTCCTGCGTCATGGTTTGCGGCAGATAGTTGACAATCAAATTGGTGCGCGACTCATCATTGCTGCCGTCCACAGAGCCATTGGCACTGCCATTCTTCACGATATCCATGGCGTTGGTCATCCTGATTAGCTGATTAGATTTTCTGATTCCTCGATCCTAGATCCTTGATTTACTTAAGTGTTTGTATTTGCTGTTGCTTTAGTTTAGGGTCGCTCGCTTAGTAATTAATCTCACTGCTCGGTTGGTTTTTCGCTTACAAGTTAGTGCTGTTTTCAATGTTGAATCTTATTATGCGTTTTTGGTTGCCACTTGCGCTTTGCACAAGTCCCGTGTGAGTGTTTGCCGCAGAAATTTCGGGTTTTTGGGGGTTTTTAGATCAACTACGATCGCGAAAAAAATGTATTTGCTTTTGTTTCTTGGGTGTTTCGATTTCGAGTTAAGTTTAGAGCTTTCTTGCGGTCTAAAACGTTTAAAATTGAATTTATGCTTGAATTAATTTATTTGATTTCGAGTGATTTTGGTATTTGGATGTTTTGTTTCTTTTCTTTCCTTAGATAAAAGAGTAAATTTTGCTAAATGTGTGGGTTTCGTATTTGCTTTTTCCCGAATGTGAAGTATACTCTTATTTAAAATGTATTAAGACGCCTTTTGCATTTGGGATTTCCTTTCTACTCCGCTTTCCTTATGCCTGTTTTTGGTTTTTCTTTTTTATAAAATTGCAAAAATGCAAAAAGATAGCAATTATTTGGTTTTATACTTGTTCTAAATTTGCGCTGGTTGTTTGGATTTCTTTTGTTTCTTTACTGGAACTTAGCTTTGGTTGTCAAATATACATTCATATATCGCATATATATAGTATGTATATATATAGTTAGTTGTGTTATCCTCTTGTATATATACCGTTTGTTGAATATGATTATTCGTTTATGTTTTTTTTACTTTAAATTAATAGTAGTTGGTTTTATTTGGTGGTGTTTGGTTTTTCTTTTCGCTTCGCCTGCTCCTACTCCTGCTTCTGTTTGAATTTATCGCTTTCTTGTAAGCTTTCCGTTCGCCTCTGCTTTGGTTTAAAAAACTCTCCTCTTCGGTGATCCTCAACTTTTTGGTTTCCTCTGATAAATGATGGCTGTTCGATTGCTCGCTCGTTTTCACTCAATCTGCAAAGAACAAATTTACAATTATTGGGATATCAATTGTAATAAGAGATAAGCTAACAAATTTATAGAACTTTGTTGAAGTATGGCAATTTCCTGGACAATTTATCAAGGGTATTTATAGGGAGCTAACAAATAATTAAAATTAAGAGCTGGCGAGGATGTTTTGGCTATAGCAGTCCTTTTTCGTGTATTTTCCGTGACTTTCTCGAGCTTATCGCCCGATATATTGGCCATTTCGATGCAAATACTTTCCTTGACGGCCTTGGGCTTACTCATGTACACTTTGCTTTTCGGATAAACCCACAAAATGGAGTCCGACGGGGTCAAATCCGGCGTATTGTCGGAAGGCGCTTTTTTACCTCCGTTTTTGAGTTGCACGCTGCGTTTTCTAAGTTAAATGCCCATTTTCGATAAACAAAGTCACTGCTTCGACACGTTCTTTTGGTGTTACGGTATTCATGGCTAAATTTTACTAAATTTATGTTTCCAAAATGTACCTACCCAAACCAATCACTTCACAAACGTCAAAGCTATTCAGGGTTTCTATACCGAAGCTCGAGATGGCGCACCCTATATTCCTAGTCACATTTATTGTTTCATTAAACCTTAAACTTCAAACGATCCGATTCTTTTCTTAAAACATTTCACTATCGATAAACACACCGATGATTAACCGGAAACAATTTATTACACGTACCTTTGCCCTTTATATGGCAAGAACTCCGATTCTTATGCGTTTTTTTTTTGTTCTCCTAAAAAATAGAAAAACCCGTTTTTCTCNCTCGTAAAAAATAGGAAAACCCGTTTTTCTCATTTATAATTTTTTTATAGATTTTTTGTAAGAACTTGATTATTTTGATTTTGATTAAAGAACTTACGCTTGCTCTGCTGCACCCCTTACTTTGCTGCGATAAACATCAAAGCAAAAGTGTGTACTTTTGTTTCAAGTCCTCTCAAAATCCACCATTTACACTGAAGTGTCATTAGGAGTCGTTTTTCACGATTTCATTCGAATGCAAAATCGAAACATTCAGGGGAGTGGGAGCGGGAATGGGTGGTGATAATAGAGGCAATCAGAAAATGCCTGATAAGCGCGTTTCACACACGACTTCGCTCCCCTGCCGTCAGGAGACACAGTGACTGCTGTCGCCACCGCACCACCAACACCACCACCAACACCGCTCCGCAGCACCACCGGTACACCCCCTGGAATATTGTGCACAGGAGCGGTGGGAGCGGGAACAGGATCGGCGACAGTAACAGGCACAGACAAGGGTAAGTCAATGCCCAAATCTGTTTATCAAACAACAATGGAAACGGCTGTTTTTTGTCAGCACAACAACACGACACCAAAAGAGGAAGAGCTCGCCTAATGGCTTGGAATTTAATTAAATCGCAAAAAATCCCATGTGCAATAGCACGCCATATACAAAGTATACTCGTATGTATGTTATGTGAACTCATGATATGAATCGAAAGATGCCAACGTCGCATAAATGACATTTTTGGGAGCTCCCTTGCAAAAAAAAAAAAAAACACTAAAACCGATTTGCTGCGAACAAAGGGAACAAAAGAAATGTTTGGGGAAATCGTTCGCATATGAAAACATGTGACTTTAGGAAATGGTGGTTATTTTTTTAAGCTTTCAAATATTTTTCGTACATTTTTTTGCCAAGAAAATTGAAAAGTCTGGCCGTCCATATGAACACTTACCCTCGGGACGCAACATATAACAGATAAAGTAGAATATAAGACCATACTCGCATTTGTGTTTAAAACAAGAATATATCGGGAAAGCTTACTACTCCGTTACATACATTCGTAGTACTTCAATATACCATTGGAGTATCTGTTCAAGGAGTATTCTGAATAGGATATCATATATAAAATCTGTCGATGCTCCAAAAAGACAGTAGCCACGACCACCGCCGCTATATATTTGTCACAGTGCACGCCTCTTCGTCTTGAAATGCACACTCGAAACCCAATAATTTTACATTTAATATCTGAACGTGCTGTTCCTTGTTCTTATTAGAATATCGAGCTGTGGGCTGCTTCTGATTTGCTTGCTTTTGGAAATGTTTCCAATTGGAACGGCATTAGGGGTTGCAAGCGAAAAGGACTGCCTAGCATTAAAAATAGGGTAAGACCTGACGCGAAAACAAACAACCGAGCCGCATGTCCTGCCATAACGTCCTGCCCCGGGTCCGGGTCATTGAACTCTCCGCCTGCCTGCCTGCCTGCCCGGCTGCCTGCCTGCCTGCATGTGTTTATGTTTGAGTTTTTCCAGTTTGCCAGTTTTCCATTTCTACATTTCCTTGCTTTCTGGGTTTCCTCGTTTATCGCCGAGGATCGTGGCAAGTTGGGCGAGGTTGCCGCTTAAACAGCTGTTCCTGCGTACGTTGAACCCTGTGCCTGGGAAATAAACATAAAGGTGCAGAACCTACGACACTGAGCGAAAACTGCATTGAAATGGATACCAAACACAAGCCTTGTGGTACGTCTTTCTTGCAAAAATTGCATATAACATTTTGTAAAGTCATGCCCCTGCCTCGCAGTGCACAAAGGAAAAGCCTGCTGGCGTAAACATTGCACAAAAGACGGCGCAAACAAAAGGAAGTGCAATAAAAATGCAAACTCGGGGGCGGGCCGGCCCACACGGAGACATCCTTTTAATTGCACAGCCCCGGCGTGGCACAGGATAATGCACTGCACGGCCAACCCCCTCGAGAGGACTCTTAAGCCCTCCAAAGCAATGAGGCAAAATAATAAATAAAAAGCATGTGTGAAAAGAAAAAGGCGACAACGAAATGGGGGGAAAATGTGTAATTGACACTTCTGCACCGATATCTGTGACCTCATTTGCGAATGTGTGTCGCTTGAGGTCCTTGAGGAGGGTCAGGATGTCTCCTTGGAGGACACCAGGAAGCCTTCTGCCGTTTGCTAATGTTTTGGCCATACATGAGCAGCGCATTCCATATTGCGGCATTTACTCGTACAACTCGGCTGATTCAGTAAGCAAGATTTACCCGTATTTCCCCCAAAGCGAGGGAGGCGAGGGAAAAACAAATAAGAAAGTGTCATGGAAATTTTCAATGGCACCGCCCCCCTCTTATCGATTAGTTTTCTCGCACAACAACAAACCAAAAGGAAAATAAGGAGAATAAACTTGTATGGCTAGATAAACTCGATTAGATCATGACATTACAACTTACGTGCTTGGGGAAAATGCTCGGAAAATGAGGTGCCGGTTGTTGGGAAACAAAATGGCACTGTCATGCGAAGATTTTCGTTTTTTTTTCGGTAAGGAGACTGAATGACTATATAATAGATGTATATTGATTGCACAAAAAAACTTTCTTCTCAGCGCCGTATCTGCTCTTTCGCTCTCCTTCGTTGGATCTATTGCCGTCCCGCTTGCACGCTCCTTTGTCCTTCCGATTTCCTTACTATATATATTTATATATATTTTGCGTAGCTTAATAGTCAGACACTCGAGGCACACACTCGAAAAAAAATGTCGTGCAAAGAAAAACGGGCTTTGACTAGGATTTGATTTATTTTGTGCTGTTACAAGCTTTTCTTTTTCAACAGACAGCCAACCATTCGACTTCTGTTCGGATTTATAAAGATAGTTTTAATTTTTGTTTTTTTTTGCTAATATTGCACGAAAATTGCACAGTTTATTGCTTGTTTTGTAGCTTGAGTTTGTTGTTATTATGTAGTTTTTGGGTAAAAAACCGAGAACACAACAAATTCTTAACTGAATATATACGTATATATTTATATATAGAATATAGTTTATATATAGAACACAAAAACCGGTGCAGAGGAGTAAAAAATTATAAATGAATGTTCTCGAACGAGAAACACAACCGAATGGAATCAAAACCGAACGAAAGCAACGAACGAACACGTACGACTGAGCCGCTGAATGGACGCGAATCCTTGAATATAGCGCCTCTATGCTCGCTCCCACTCCCCCTTTCTCTTGCGCACACATCCTTCGTCCTTGTCGCCGCCCGGCTCCCCGGCCATAGGGCCATCGGGTGCAACAGAGAAGGCGCGACCCGCGGAAGAGACAGAGAGCGCGCACCCACCACCAGGACAGCGCCCTGTATCCTTGCACCAGGACACACCACCCCTCTCTGTCCCGCGCAGCTCGGTCTCTAGCCCTATCCCGCTCTAGTCCTGCCCAGCAGGACTGCCGGCCGGCGGTACACACCCTTTTTCCCAAAAGAGAACCGTCGCGAGAGCAAACTGCAAGGAGCGGGGCTCCAGAGTCCTTGCACTCGCAAAATACATACACTCGAATTTTTTCCCTATATACTCGTACATAAAAACTACTTGTTTTGAGATTTTAAAGAGATAACTCATATCTTGCGGATTCCGTTTATATTTTATAATTAAATATAAATGTAAGCGCTCGCAAAATATATCAATTTGTTTCGTAAGTTTTGAAATTCATTTCTTAACATTTGTAATGTGCGATTGTAACGAATATTAGGCATTTTCATACAACATTCTTTTCATTCTTTTCAAAATCAGGGAATTCTTTTCCTAAAACTTGTAATTTTTCAATTTGAAATATTGTTTTGATGTAAAAGAATTTTAAGAATTTCCAGTCACCGTATAAGATAACTTATAGGTATCATGAGGATTCTGCTTATTTTCAATTACTAAATATAAATGTATACACTTGAAAAATTTGTTCCCTAAAGTATGGAGGATTCTATTAAGTTTTTAGTAATGTTGTACCAGTTTTTATTAATTTACCAAAGCATTAATATCGCTAACCTTTTGTAAGAACTATTGGTTTTTTTGGGTGCATTTGAGACTGGTGGAGGGAAAAGGTGGACGAGAACTTGACTCGATGTGAATGATGCAAATTATATCAGGCAGAGATAATGGGAAAGCACTCACTCCAAACGAAGCCAAATGTAATGTAAATACAAAGGCAAAAATATGCGCAGGGAAAGAGAAAATTACAACAAAATAGAATATTTTTTTTCAGGATTTATATAAACCTAAGCTACCACAATTGAAGCTTAATACAACTCAATTAAATTTACACAAAAGTTAACAGTTAAATATAGTCAATGCTAGCTCTCTAATTACATTTGGCTTATAAATTTATTTAAGTAAAGTTTATACCAACAAAAAGGAATTTTAATTCAAGCTTTTTGGCAGCAGACATAACAAAAATATTCCCCCAAAAAGCCCCCGGCCGGCGAAAAGTGTTTTGCCCAAAAAATGCTCCTCTCTGCTTTGACTGGAATCCTAGAAGGATGCAGAATGAGAAAGGGAGAAGGGACATGGATACAGAGAAAGAGAGAGCGAGAGAATGTCTGCCTCTCCTTCTGGGGGATGAGGTGAGAGACAGGGCTAGAACAGAGAAAAGAGAGAGCACCTTGCGGGCGGGGAATATTAATCAGGCACAGGACATACACTTGCCTCTCGCACAGGATCTCTTGCTGTCTCTGTCTCAGCTTCCGTGTTACGAGTATAAATAATGAAATTTCAGCATTTCGCTTGACAACAGAAAAAGGGGGATCCTGGCCCGTTCGGGCGGTTTCTGTGGGTGGTTTGGGTGGCTTGGGTTGCTGTCGAGTGGCAACCGCTTGCTTCGTCCTTTTTTGAGGACTCTGTGTGCTCTTCTCCCTATTCCTCAGTTTCTTTGCGTTTCTTTTGCTTTGGCTTTTTCGCTTTTTTTAGCATAGGCTCTTGAAGATAATTCTGTTTATCCTTTGACCCAATTCGTTTATTTTGATGGGAGCTGATGATGTTGTGGCATTTTTTCTTTTCTTTTCTTTTCTGTCATGGTGCTTGGGGAGGGAGGAATTATAAGGGAACGAAATTCAAGTGGGAGCTTGGGGCGTGGCAGGACATGTACATACTTCTAGTCACAGAGCCTTTTATCAAGCAAATAAGGGAGCTAATTTGCATGACTGAGAGTAAATTAGTACCCAGGATGTGCAATTGTCCAGCGCCAATATCGTACCTACGATATAAAAACTCATCTGACATCCGAGCTCGCAGTAATTAATTAAAAACAAAAAACGAACCGTGGCACAGGTCAACCCTTCGCGGTGGTGAAAATGTGGCCATATGTCTTAATTTCGGAAAACATTTCACCGATGCTAAAACACGCTTGCATGTGTCAAAATGTTGTACAACTTTCGGACATCTCGCCGAACCTGAAGAACGAGTTTTCCTTCTTCCCAAAAAAAAGCGGGGAAAGCCAACCCGATCCCTTTGGAGAAAACTATTTCCGGATGTAACAAAGCCCAAACAGAACCAGAACCAATTGATTTGCATTTTCCCTTCGCTCGTCTCAGTTTTCCTATTTTTGGGCATCAAGTTTTGTAACACTTTCCAAAACGGGGGAAACGAAACACAAAAGCAAAGAAGGGGGAGGTGCAACCACCACCGGAAAATAGAAAACTAAAAAATGGACCTACAACCACAGCCTGCAGGCTGCAGCTGCCACCGGGAACAGGATCGGGATCGGGATCGGGATCAGGATCTTGAACTTTGATTCAGGTTCAATTTATGGCTCTGCCGACTTATTGACATTTTTCCCTGGCTTTTGTTTATTCCCGCGCGCGTCTAGAATTTCGCACAACATTGCATTGACAATTTAGTTCCGTTTTGCAGATACACAGCAAATGGTCGTGTAATCCTCCAAAACAACAAAGGGTGGGTTCCACACACGCCAGCACTCGCGCTCCGCAGGAAAAACCAATTTTCCCAACCGAAGGGGGGGAAGGATTTTCAAAGCCAGCGACTTAAAAGGAATTGCAAGCTTGTGCGTTTTTTAGCCAGCGCAAAGGGAATCTTTTTAGCCAGCGCAATTTCCTTGGTGATTAAAAATTGTCCATTAAACAGAATGCGAAATGCATGGATTTTCCATGGTAATTATTCGGGCTTAATGTTCCTCCAAGCCGGGAGTTTTCATTTTTCTCCGGGCTTAACTTTTGAAGAGAGATCTCCAAAAATGTTTGTTTCCCAATTGTTTCTTGTGCCACAAAACAGAAAGAATGGGGAGTGAGATTGCCATCGAAATCAATTTGCACCCCGAATTTGCTACAAATGATGAGCATTGTTACAGGACTCGTTAGTCCTGCCTTCGGGTTCAATGCACCCTGATTGGAGTTTCGATTGGGAACGGGATCGCCATTGAAATTGGTATTGGCGTTAGCATTGCCATTGCCATATTGGGATTGACAGCCAGGTAAACCGAGTGTGACAGCGAAGCCAATGCGGTGGTTTCCTATGTTCCAACTCCACATTTGTGTTAGAATATCTCCCAGACTGGTTACCGATACTCCCGTCCCCTGCTCGGCGGCATCATTACCCTGCCACATGTGACAGGTATGGCACATTCCACAAATTACATGTTAGCAATTACAAAATTCATATTCCATATTCGGAGCACAAGGGTTGCCGGCCAAATGAGACGTTAACCAAAAACGCACATGGTGCTGCTGTTGCTGGTAATTGGCCGAATGTCCAGTCTGGGGTTAATTAATGTAACTAATGAGCTGCAAACGGGGAAACATCTCCTGCCAGCAGAGGGTCCTGGTTACTACTCTTTTTCAAAGCCAAAATAAAGATGTGAATGTACACACATCTATGTTTCCTCTAGAAGAGGTTTCTAAAACTTCCGATCAAATTCAGAAGGTTTAGGTATTTATATCTTTTATTTTCCCGAGATACGTTTATCTGAAACCCCTTATATTCGTTTATTTATTTGTGATTTTATTCCCGACCACTTGCACTCCATCTGAACAATTGCTCCACCCCTTGTTTGCCGTTTGGACAACACCCATAATTCCGCATGCGAGTATACTATATGTCATAGGTGTAGTAAGTTGAAGTGCAATTCGTTTCTGGAACTGACGCTCTATGTATTAAGGTATACATGCATATATCTGGGAAATATATTTATTATGTGAACCGTTTTGTCACCTGACCGTAAAGAGATAAAAGAAGCAGGAAAAGCGCAGCAGCCATCACCACCAAAAACACCAAAAAAACAGCACCACCTGCAATCGGTGATGCTCTCTCTTTCGCCCACAGCAGCCCGTCTCTTTCTAGGTTGCGCTCTGGTTCTGTGTCTGTGTCTGTGTAGGATATTGAACTCTGACACAATGCTATATATATGTATTATATACATACATATGCCCAGGAGCCGGCCGGTGGCCAAGTGGGTCTGCAATCTGCACCACCCACCTACCACAACACTGAGCTAAATTTTTCGAAATTGCAAATCTAAATACATTTTCTGATTACCTTGGAAAAAGGATTAGGTATCAGAAAAAAGAGTACAACGTAATATACATTACAGAATTTATATTCCTAATAATATCTAATGATGAAAATGAAAAACATTATTATATGATAATGATATGATATGTAGACGGTTTCACATATAATTGCACATATTTAATTCTACTGAATAACTAAGAATAGCTAAATAATTTTTCTCAGCGCATCTTTTTTGCGAGCATTTTTCTCTCCCCAGGACTCTCACTCTCCTGCCGTCTCCATTAGTATCCTTTGCAATTACTCGCTCTCTATCCCTGCGACTCTCTATCCTGCCTTTGTATTTGTGGGGCGTTGTTTTGATTTTCATAGATTGCGCAATCCATGAACTCAGCCGCATTTTTTACCCATTTTTTGTACCAGGAAGCAGAATCGAGAGAGAGTTTTCTACTGCGCCGTCGTCGTCCACTGTGGATGGGACAGCGGGGGCGGGCAGGGTGCTTGGGGTTTTGGGGGGTTTTGTGGGTGGCAATGTCCTGCGCACAAAGCGCGGAAATTGAATTTGCGGCAGAAAGGACCAGAAGAAGAGCAGCAACAAAAAAAATTGCTCTATTGCATTTAATGTGTTGCCGGGTGTTTTGGGTGTGCATACAGCAGAAGTCAAAATAATAGGATTAGAAAGCGTACTACCCAAGATGTATTTGGATTTTAAGTTCTATTGAGAAGATGGATACCATATACGAGTCCATTTTCTGAGTTATTTTTGAGAAATACAATAACTTTATCAATTAATTAATATGCGATATTATAGTTTACCGTCGGGATGTATTATAAAAATACATTATTCAAAATTAAATATTATTATAAAAATTGAATTTACAACTTAAATTTGCATTTGGAGTTAGATATGCTTTCTTTTTGAATTCATTTCATTTCAAACTTTATTTGTAAAGCATTTTATAAAAACCCTTTGATCACAAAAAAAGTTAAAATTCTTGGAAATTTTAGCAGTATATGCAAATGATTTTAGATTATTATAATATAAATATTTTTAGCATTTACCTTTCTATGAAATTATATTTTAATACGAGCCACAATAGCTGCTACAATATCTTGTCTTTTTTATTACAATTTGTTATAGAGATTACTAGCGTTTTAGCCTTAGGTGTGAGCAGTTTCCACTCTCTTATCCTGCGCGTGAAAAGCCTAACGACCGGCTTTTGCTTTGGCTTTTGTTATTCCCGTTAGCACATAAAACGGTTCCTGATGTTTTCCCCTCGTCCTTTATGTTTTCTTTTTTGCCATAAATTGCAACAGATATACCGAAGCAATGGAGCATTAGCGAGTAAATATATATGTATGTATTTGAGTACCCGACATAGCAGGAGACCGCAAAACAAAAACACAAACAATACCAATTTTCCAAAAAGGCAAGAAACGCAAAATCAGCCGACACAGCTGCAAATAAACCGCGCATCTAATTGTTCAAATGAAAAGCGAAAGGTACATAAAATAAGGGAAACGACAGGTTAACAGGCATTAGCAAAACCATAAATTGTGGCGAAAAATGCATAAATTAAATCTCAATGTACACATAATAAAGTAGCGGTTGAGGTCGCCCGTTGCGACTATAAATACCTGGTTATTATAGGCCGTTTGAATACATGGATAAATAATCAACAAATTAACAACAAATAAATGTTTATAGCCACTTTTCGAATTTTTGTGATTTAAGATATCCTACCTACTTCGTTCTTAAGAAGAATAAAAAGAACAAGGGTATATTAACTTCTTATGAAAGATTGGAACAGGGAGTATGAATGGTCTTCGATCTCATAAAGTATATATATTCTTGATCACCATTAACAGCGGAGCGGTATAGCCATGTCTAGATCGCCTAGTTGGATAAAAATCAATTGCAGTTCAGCACAAGTTTGCTTTTTAAATCGGCTATTCTGTGGCGATCAATTTTCATTTTAGGAGGTTACGAAAATCCACGCCCGCGCAAATGGTAAAAATGTGTTGCGCCTGGACAAGCATTATATTAAAATTTTCAATATTTATTCATGCCTTAAAAATCAGATGGAAACTAAGAACCGGGTATTTATAGTCAAGACCCTCGGATATAATCGTTTGTAATTGATTTCTGCTTTATTCGTAAATCGTTATTAAAAATGTCTGCACTACTTCCTTTAGATTACAGCTATACGAGTACGAGTACCATTATTATTTTTTGTGAACTTGAAACTGCCAGCATGAGTTGAGGTCCGCACAAATACATATTGTACCTCGAATGTACTTAAAGTTTTTACACCTTAAATTTTCAGCAAACACCCCCGTCGCGGGATATGACAAAAAAGGTATAAAAACAGCAACATGGAAGTTCCTTTACCCGCCACCCAAACCAAATAAATAGGTACTGTTGGGTGGTGGCTTTTGTTGATGCTTGCCAACTTTAAAATTGCTTTTCAGCTCGAAAGCCGGCAACGAGTGCTTCTGGGCAGGGGAGAGCGGAGAATTCGGTAAACGGAGGACGGGAAAGACGGGCCAAAAAGAAAGCTACAACTTTTCTAATTAATTGTTTAGCACTTCATCTGTTCGGAAAACTTCCCATCCTTTGTGTGCCTCCCGAAATCCAGCGACTGAACAAATTTGCAACTTTTTTTGTTCCGTTGATGAGACTCAAATGAACCCATGAAAATGTTTGCATTAAGCGAATTATAATGAATAACAAAATCCCAATCGAACTGAAAACTTCCATAGATGAACACAATGTTGTGAGACTTGGGGGAGACAAACTTTTGTTGCATAGTATTGTTTGTTATGTAACAACAGAACAGAACAAAAAAAATGGGGAATAGAGCGCGAGGAACGGGTGTACATAACGTCTGATTGCTACGTGGCTACGTGGCATACATCATTCCTTGTGGGATTACTCCCCATGTAATCCTACCCCTTTCTTTTTCTATATTTTTTGGTGGCTGCCTGACTGCCTGGCTGCCTCTGCAACCGGATGCTGTCCATTTCAATTATCGTACGATGGGCCTCTCTGGAGTGGTGCTTGAATTTTGAATTTTAACATCCATTGTGTATGCGCCGGTTTTGTTTGTGCTTGCGTTCCTGTTTGCATTTGCATTTGCGTTCCGTTTCGTTCGCGTTGTCAGTTCGTGAATATTTGATGCCCTCCAAAGGCAGCCCAAGAAAATGCCCTACCTGACACTGGGGAAATGGCGAAAAACTAGTCCTTGCTTGCCTTCGAAAATCATCAAACAGCGATTACTAGTTCTAGGGGAAAATAGCAAAATTATACACCGAGATTTCTGACAAGGAAAGGCTTGTCGTGGCGAACAACCCTCTATTTCTTCCAGTGCAGCATAGCGCCCCAAGCGTCTGGCCGGGGCTTAGGTGGAATTGAAATATTTGCTTATGGATTTCCATGTGGTCGGCTTGGAGCGTTTGTTTTATTTTTTTTTTTCTAGCGATTTTCAAAGGCCTGGTGGTGGTTCGGTGGCTCGGTGGTTCAGTGGTTCAGTGGCCACTGACTGCACTTTGGCTGGACAATGGCAAAGATGGGCAGTGGTGGTGGTGGTGTCGAATCGGTGGTGGAAAGCCAGCTTTTCCAAAGTGCACTTCAATTGCATTAATTAAAGAAAAGCAAAAGCGGCCGCACCACAAACTTTCAATCCCTTTTGCATACTTTTTGGGGACGGGCGGGGTTTTGTATGAAATTTGCCGGAGAAACTTCTCAATTTCATTTTCAGGCGGATGATTCCTGTGATGTGATAATCCCTCTTGTTTGATGTCAAACGAGGATTAGTTAAGTGTTTCGTGCTTTGTGCATTGGGGGCATAATGCCTTCGTTTAGTTGGAAGCACTTAAGTGCTCTTCAAGTACGAAAATTTGCAGCGGTCTGTGAACCCTTGGAAAATACTGTTTATTAAAAGGAAGGTGCTTAAAACATTTTCATTTACGAGGCTCCGGCTTCAATTGTGCGCGGGTATGAATTTTAAATCAACTGCAGGTATTGTAAGCCTCAATTACCAACAGTTAGTTACTTTATTATATAACTATATTATAGATTTTGCCGAAGCGAAAATATCATGAATTGATGTTAAAACAAGTAAATCCGCTGTAGTCGAGATTTCTTGACCACGAGATACCAATTAGTTTATCCGTTTACATATTTGAACCGCAAATTAAGTCAAAGCAGACATTTTTCATACGGTATCATTCGGGATTGACACTGGAGAAGCACGGTGAGCACATTTGTTGTTCGTATTTGTAATTCTTTGTATCTTTGTAATTCTTGGCGCATGGCTAGATATTATAATAATTTATATTATAGCTGTAAGCAAACAGATTTTTATCTCTTGATCTCTTGGTCTCCAACAACGTTGAATATATTAACACATTCTGCGAAAATACTGAACGCATCTAAAACAGCTCTTCCAATCCCGGAGATATTATCAAATATGTGCATGATAATACAGTTTTATGATCATTGAGAAGGCGAAATTTTGGAACAAAGTCGATCTGCTAGATCGACTCGGCTGTTGATGCCGATACTTTGTGGGATCAGAAAAGCTTCCTTCTCCTTGTTACATACGTTTGCACAAACGTAATATACCATTCGTACCTTAAGGTACGATACATGTTATAAATATTATTAATTTTAATTGCATGCGAAAAATCCGAAAAATATTTTAATTTCCGCTCAGCTTTTGGGAGCCTTCTTGAGCTGTAATCTGCGCCATTTACCGCAACTGCATTTCACTTTTCTCCCGACAGTGTCCCCCGGTAGTTTCCCAATGCCTTTCGCTGCGGGCGGGATTCGAAAGAAAATGCGAACAGAAAAATGCGGGAAATGCGGGCGAAATCCTGGAGCGCGGCTGTGATGGACAGCAAAGGCAGTTTGGCGAAAGCGCAGCGCATGCGTCATATTGATTTTACATTCTGGCGATGGCAAATGTCGATTGCCGCTTCCGGCTCGCAACTTCAAAGGGAAGCCTCCAATTTACCAAAATGCAATATCCGTGGGGTGGGCGGTGGAATTTCCCCCACACCCCGAGCACTTGCCCGCAACATCCTTTAACTTTTGGCCGGAACAAATGGGCTATGAAATTGAATGAAGGACGTTGCTCATACCACCCGTCGACCCGATCAAATTATTCAACTTAATTACGGAGCGAGCTTGTGCATTGAAAATTAGTCAATCATTCAGTGACAGTTTCCCTTCCTTGAGAGACAAAAGGCCTCAAGTGGATGGAAAGTTTCACTGGGCAGAGCTTGCACAGCAGCAACTCAAAGATCACTTTCTTCTCTTTGAAAAGTTGGACAAGCAATTCAATTTCAAGTTACAAATTCGTTAGTTTAACCTTAAAACGAAGGCAATAGCTTGCAGGATCTCGTTGGTTTTTGAAGTCGATATTGTCTTTGGACTTTTCCGGGGCTTTTCTCTAAAAGGGAATGCAATTTGGCTTGCTGTGCCGGGGGAATTGCATGCAAATTTAATTGACAAAGGCCGCTCGACGCTGGTATAGCAATAAGCCCTTAAGGAGCTCAGGACAGCAGGCAAGGAAAATCCCAAACAGGAAGAAAACAAAGAAAAACCACAGCAGTAGCAGCAGCAGCAGCAGAAGAGAAAAAACGGAAACGGAAACGAGAAAAGGAATTAAAGTTGAGAATGCCGTCCCCTGAAAAGAAAAGAGGAAACAAAAAAACGGGGAAATAACTCTTTTTAAATTGAATTTCTCCCGCTGAAAGCCTTAATTTTGTTCGACGCAGAAAGTTCTAATAGAATTTCACTTGAATGCAGCCTTCCGAGCGGGCGGAGCGGGAGGACTTGGGCGTGTCCCTGGCACAGCGTTTTAATTTGCAGAATACCGCAGAAAAACCAGACCAGAGAATAGAACAGCCCCAGATGGAAAGCCAAAAAGGAGGAGGAATGGCGGACAAGAGGAAAATGCCACCTCAAGATGAACACGAGCGTTGAATGGAAATTCTCTCTATTTTCCTTCATTTTTCATACAAAGGCAACAGAGTGTGAAGAATGTTCCCACATTTCTGGCATCTTAGAGATACACAGGCATGGGCCGGAAAAGTATGCAACGGATATAATTGAAGAATGTCGAAAATCTGAAAGCGGCTGCTTTCCGAAGAAGGCCATATGGTAGCATAATACGCTTTTCATGAACAAGTTTATCAGAATATCAAGTTTCTTTGTAACTTTCCTAGCTGAAAATAGAAGATACTCATTTACATCTTCGGAACTATCTGATAAATAAGATTTATTTACAAGTCTGCCACTGCTGTGCTTAACCATAATGGCCGCGCTTCATTAGAACTACTTTTCCTAATGGAATCTGTCAAGTTTTGGGGCAAGTTCTAGCAGCTTGCACATTTTACGTTCATGGGGGTTAGAGGGGCTTTTCTTAAAGCTGATTTCCTCCGCCAAAGTCAGTCAGCTGAGAGTGATTCTGTGGGTGGGTGGTGGGTGGGTTTGGTTGACTTGGCAAGGGTGGGTGCCGGGTGCCCGGTGGGCAGTTCAGTTCAGTTGAGGACCATCTGGCCGGGAGGGTGGCTGCCATACAAGAAAACCAAACCAATCCCAACCGAACCGTCCTGAGCCGAAATGCAGGCAGTCGAGCAAAGTTCCGCCAGCATTTACATGTTCTAAATGCCATATACGTTGGCTGGGCTGCTATATGCTATATGCCATTTGCAGGACGATAAACAGAGAGTGAAGTAGAATGATGGAATGACGGAATGATGGTTGGGGAAAAGGATGTGGAGGCTGCATTTTCAATTTAAATGTATATATAATACATGAAATATGGTGGCTGCAATATGCATATACTCGCATGCACATGGGCTGTCAGTTGCTGTTGGGTGATATAATCCAGGGCCCCATCTCGATTTATTTTAATTTAATGCAATTCCCTGGCACTTGCATATTGTCCTCTTGTGTCCAGCCCGCCCCCTGAAACCTGAACTTTCAACAATGATTGCACTTTGAATAAATGATTGATGACTTTCTTCGGCAAGACAATCTAAATTGACGATAATTGCATACAATTTCAAGCAATTTTTGTACGACAATGGATTTGACGATATTCTCGATTAATTTGTGTCAATTAAAGAATCGATAAAAGCGCCATGAAATCACTGCACAATTGGCTAAAAACGAAGGGGGGCCACTATTATGCGATTGCAGTTCAGTTTTCAGGATATTGATTGAACGGCATATAGCGACAGTAAGCCGAGAGTCGAGGGAGGACGATGGAACGACAGGACATTGATTGAATTGGAGGGCGTGGATTGGGGAGGGGTGGCAGATTGTGGGGGGAATCGTCATCAGTGCAACAACAATGCAATCAGCGAACACAATTAATGCACAAATTGCTTGTCGAAGAGCCCGATGTAGCGATGGAAATCGGCGCAGACGTCGGCCAAATGGGGAAAATTGCAATTGAAATTGTGGTATTTTCGCGAAATGAAAAATTACGAACTGCAGTCTGCGCACGTTTCAAAGGGAAGTTGCCAGGAATTTAATTAAAAAGTGTACTACGTGCTTGCGCCACGAAACATAACAAATTAATATACGAGTATCGAAATATTGTTTATTTATTTATTATTACGCAGGAGACTTACCTTATAAGTCGTTGTCCTTAACTGATATTTTCCCGTTTTATAAAATATCACTTTACAGCTGATCTTCGTTTTCGAACTGGTTTTCCTTCGCTTTTCCCCTTCTCAAACTGTTCAGCTTTTCCTCTGTTTTCAATATAAATTCTTGTAGCTCGACGTTGGTTTTCTTTGCGTTTTTTATTTCTTTCGATTTTTTGATTCATAGATTTGGCAAATATAATGTTAATGTTAACCGATTCGCATAGTTATTATAGGTCTGGTTTTGTGTTCTCTTTATTTGTTCTATAAAATATTTCGTCGTATCTTGAAATCGTTGGAAGTCCGTTTTGTTTTTGTCTTGTTTGTTGTTTTTTTGTTGTTAATCCTTGCGCATTTTTTGTTGTATAAATATTAATTTCTTTGAGAAATTCAAGTCTTTATTTGAATATTACTTTTTGCTTAACTTCTTTTTTACGTGTAAATATGTATATTTGTTTAATGATCGACAAAAAAAACACTTGTTTGATGTTGTTTGTTTGTTAATTTATACTTGATTTCTTGGTGTTTTAGTAATGCTTTGTTTGGTTTTGTTTTCGGCTTTTCGGAGCCCTCGATGCGCACTGCGCTATTACTCCGAAATTCTATAAATTCAGTATAAAACCTTGTGGTATATATATATATATATGCTTTCTATATGCTATAGAATGATTGGCTAGACACTCACCGACGAAGGTAATTAGAAATGTTTTTGCGACTATTACTTATTGTTTCTATATTGTTATATATATTATATACTTTTCTAGCTAGCGCACACTTATCCAAAAACAAAATGTTTGTGTAAAAAATGAATTACTTTATTGTTATTCGATAATATCTTGAATATATTTTATTATGTGGGAGAATTGCTTTTCCTTAACAAATTTGGTCTTTATCATTACTTGCTTTTGCCATTAGTTTTCTTTTTGTCTTTTTGTTCAGTCAACAACACAGAAAAATGAAAATCGAAGTTCATTTGTTCATCATT
This sequence comes from Drosophila ironensis, assembly GCA_021223825.1. Lineage (NCBI taxonomy): Eukaryota > Metazoa > Arthropoda > Insecta > Diptera > Drosophilidae > Drosophila > Drosophila ironensis. Next base: position 516,730 of record JAJJHQ010004838.1, read on the forward strand.
TTGGATTTGTTCATCAATTTGGATTTAGGTTTTAGTTTTGGCTTTTAGTTGTGATTGCTGCCAGCAGACTTTTGTGTGTTTAGACGCTCGGAAAATAGCTGAAACGAAAGCAAGTGCATCGAATTTGATTAAAATATCTACATAGGTAATTTTAAGTATCTGGTAATCGGGGGAGGGAGTAATTAGGTCGAGGTGCCACACCCATTCCACTCGTTCACAACACAAACAGGGCTTATAATTTCCCCAATAAAATCAAAACAAATCTGAAATTCAAGTGTTAAGGACAATCCGATGGGAATACCTGTGTTTATTTGGTTCTCTGGGGCTAAGATGACTTCCAATGCTCGTCTTCTTGTACTCACTTTTCATTCAAATCAAATAGCCAACGAGTGCTGGGAACTACTATATCGAATATGGATCAAATACCTTTGGAAAGAGTTGTAGATCACACCATACACACCACGGTCACACTCAGGCACGCACAAGTAAAAAATGTATAAAAAACGTGATTACAAATGGGACGTACTGACTGACTGACTGACTGACAAGCAGGGACACACAGCGAGCCTCCACAGAGTTCCCCAGGAATCTTGTTTGGTTTTCGGCTTGCGGAGCAACTGGCTCCTATTTCCTCCGAATGGTTTCTTGGTGGATTTCTGGTTGTTTTGTTTTGGTTTTTGGTTGATTTTAGTTTTTGGTTTTTGGTTTTTTTTTCGGTTTGTTAGTAGTATTTTGCCTGTGTACTACGGAAACAAGGAGAAATCATACAGCGACGCAAATGATAAATCATATGAGTAGAATAATACGAAAACGCGCTTAAAAAAGGACCGCGTTCTGCTGGATGCGCCGAAGACTGCTTGACTCGTACTGAATTCTCGAAAAATTTATATGCGGAGATATATTCTGATTGAGAGCGAGAAAGAGGAAGAGAATCGGGGCGAGACAGAGACAGCGGCGGAGGGTCCTGGCGAAGAGCCGAGCGAGAGACAGAGAGCGAGCGAGCGAGCGAGGAGCAGCGCAGCCAACGCATCCTGTGTTGAGACTTTCCACGGAAATCCTAGCAACGGCATTTTGTGGGCTAGGGGGGTGTGCGGGCGGCCGGCCACCTGCCCTCCCACGTATGTAGGTGCCCCGTTCAGTTTGGGAAAGCTTTCCCGCCGTCGAAAAGCTTCCGCCTGACTCCAACTCTCCGGGAAAATTCTCTCCACGCCACCGCGGGGGCCCAAAATAATTTGAAAATGCATTTTCCGGGCCACGGGGGCGCCGCATTTCCATGGAAATCTATGCCACAAGCTTGCCTTGTAGTCTGTGTAATTTTAGCTGCTGAAAACTCACAGAAAAAAACAGGACCCTGGTAGAATATTGGATAAATAAACGTAATGCTGATACTCATAGTGATATTATTGGGAGTCCCCGCCAATGGTTATATTGCTTGTGTACCTAATAACTATTTGTAAAAATATTGTTGCAATAAATAAATACTTCCTATGAAACCCCGGCAAGATAATAAACACATTTCTCTATTTCAATAATCATTTGCAAGCTTATCCATTTGTGAAAGTAATTAATGAAAACTACATATTTTACTTTAATAATATGCCGTCCATAAATAAAGGAAAATGCAGCAGGCCTTGGGGAAAATCCAAAGGTGGATGGGCGGGGGATAAGCAAATGAAAGATAAATAAGGCAGGGCGGTGGGAATAGCGATTTGAAATCGTGCAAATGTTTGCATTGAGCTTCGCCGCATTCGCATTTGAAATTAATTGAAAGACTTTGTCTCGAAACAGAGATGGAGATATGCCGAGCGAAAGAGATAGCCGGCAATGCAAGCGAAAGAGACAGCGTTTATTTGCACAGCAATTTTATGCACGCAAAGGACTTCGTTTTGCCCCCAAAAACGGGTCTTCTCATCAAACATTAATATTCGCAAATAAATTTGTAATTTGCGGTGGTGCATTTACGATTGAGGGGATAAAGGGTTCTTTTTGAGTATGTTTGCAAGGAAATTGCATACTAAAGCCAAATTACTTTGTCAATCTTGAAAGTTACATTTGTATATTTTATAAATCCTACAAATTTATGTTGTCTCTTTTTTTAAAGGGGCTAAAATATTAACATGTTTGCAAACCAAGGAAAAACAAAAGATTGAGAATAATAAAAAATATATTGTTAATTGTATAACCCCAATATTGTCTTGAAAAAATAATAGCCTGCTTAAATGACATTGAAAATTAACTTCAATTTTACTTTGCACGACACCTCAACTAAAGATGCTCAAACTAGTTGTTAAACTAGTGCTTCTAGGACAATTTTCATTTATTTTGAAGCCCCTAACCGTTTAATTTCACCTTTATCCTTTAAAAGACTCAAAACACTTACTTATCCCCCAACTCATTATCGTGTTTTGTAAGCAAATCCAACCAATACGCCTTGTTAAGTTTTACCCAAATTATGCTGCTCGTCGGAGCAACTTCTGTGCTAATCCTATTACCATAATACCTTTAAGTGAGTCGATTTGCCCTAAACGGCTTTTGGTGAAATGAGCTCGAGCTGCAGCCTCCAGACAATCTATTTTAGATTGCACTCAAAAGTCGCTTGCAATTAGTTGGCAGGCATTAGGGTCAACTACTTGTATGCCCGAACCGACGGGCGGGGGCGCTTTTCAGCAATTTCAATTAATTAAAATAAATAATGAAATTATATGTGCGGAAAGGAGTACTTCACATATTATATATGTGCAGCGGATATACTCGTACTCGTTGGGTGTGTGGGATACATAAATATGTGTGGAGTATCCATCCACAGATACCCGATGGATGTGGGAGGTGCAGTTTCCGTGAAAGCTTTTTCGGCGGCTCAGCGAGGGTAAAGCTCGCGTAGGGGCGCTGCCCCAGTGGAGAATTTCGCGCCGGCCGGATTTTCTCCAATTCTCTCTCCGTTCCACCGAAAATGGAGCAATTTCTGCATTCGAAATTGTGTCAAACTGGGCGCCGCCCACGCCCCTAAGCCAACAAGAAAATAAACACAAAGCGAAAAAATCCAACCGGCCGGCCGATTGTCCGGACTCTGCAAAATAGAGATATATGCAAGGATAAAGATTTCATGGGGTTTCAGATGCTGGCGATGGGAGTGGCAATGCGGGGGAAAAGGACCGTTGGGCTGTGGAGCTTTAAGGTTTACAAAACGGCAGAGTTAAAGACAAATCGGATTGGATTTACTGGGAGGATTACACAAACAAAAAAATATGGACTATGTTACAATCTTGCCAATAGAATAGCGCGTACGAAAATATGTAAAATACAAATAAATGTTTATGAAATACCATGCAATATAGTGCACTTGTACTCGTAGTTACATAGTCAATTCATTCTTTAATTGAAATTCATAGCAAATAGTTTGTGTATAAGCCAACAATGTTCCAAATTTAAAGCTAACCTGCTGTTGCAATGTGGAAAATGGCAATGCTATCGTAAATTTTGATATTTTCTAAGTAATTCGTACTCCTATAACTAGACTAGAATAAAGTTTAGATTAAACGTTAATAATTAAAATGCGACAAGGTTCCTTCATGAAACTAAACAACAATTAAATCTAGAAATCAACCAGCCATTTTCAAAAGTGTATTTGGCACATAATACATTGAGGAATAGGGTGGGCGGTTTTCGGGGACGAAAAGGACTTGCAACCTCCGTCACGTAGTCGACCAACTCGTACGCAAAAGTTGTGCCAAGTTCTCAAGTCAACATTGGACTCCTCGTTCTCGGTCTTGTCCTGCTCTCCTGCCGCTTCTGATCCTTGAAAGGGGGAGGTGAGGGGTGGAAATGCCATCTACACATCCTGCTTACTTTTGCACTGCCAGCTACTTAATTGAGTGCAGGCCAGGAGGGGGCGTGGCACATCCTGCTGGGCGAAAAGCTACGGCGCGTACGTGTGCGCGGTGTGGGCCCCAGGATATTCACAAAATAGATGAAAATAAGGACGAGTAGTCACGCAGTCCGGGGAATAGGGTAAGCCGAAAACAAGAAGCCGAAAAGGATTGCGGAATTAACCCAATAAAAGCCGGTTACAAGCCCAAAGGCAAACTATTCAGCCAAACCTTGGCCCGCCCGGGAACCTTTGAGAGACCTGAAGAAAAGTTGAATCTTACCTCTTTGAGTTAGAGGTTTTTGGCTAGCAGGAAACTTGAACTGATATAATTTAAACCCTTTGCTGATGGGGGAAAAACATATGCATAGTATGCTTGTCTTCTTCTCTGATGTTGCATTATGCACGATTTGGAGGCAACGTTGTCCGATTCCTGAAGGACCGTTTATCGCCTAAAAGCGTTTTGGGAAAAGGCCCAAATCCGACTTCAACAGGTGCTCGCTGAGTCGTGCACTTACCAATTAGCATATGCACTCCAGGCTGCCATCTGCTCACCGACCGTTTCCCCACTTCAACCCTTCGGCATCCCCACCCGTCGGCTTAGGGTAAGAGGCATAAGGTGGAATTCCTTGCCGGAGACCAAACATCCTCGCCCAAGTGGCGTTTTAACGCTTCAAATGCATTTCAAGGGGCGGCGCACAAGCATCTGCATACATACGAGTATATGGCTGCTTGTGGGCCAATCGGAGAGTGGGAGTGGTAATTGCTTTAAGAGTCAGCACGAAAACAAGCAAAAAGGAATCACACACAACGCTGAGCAATTGCTAATTCCACAACCCTTTTCCCCCCAAAAAAAGGGGGAAATCATGAAAAGAAGTCCATCACAAGGAGTCTGTGGTGCGCGGGCAAAAACCTTTAACAGCCATCGACTGACTTCCGTTTCCGGCAGCCCTAAAATCAAGCAGCAGCTCCGGTCCCAGGCTCAGTTCCGGCCCCGACCACAAATGCTAATCAGCTGAATGGAAAATCAGTTAATCTAAATGCCACCACAAATCGATCGAATCACTGGTTCTACACAGAAACGGCCCCCGCCAGCCATGCGGCACACACAGTGCGTAAGCGTATTGTAAGGAAGGCAGATATTAAACATTATCTATACCCATTAAGCGTGAATCATCTATTTAATTTAATGTTGGGAATCAATAAACTGAAATACAAGCTACAAAAAACCATGCAGCTCTCAGTAAGATTATTTATTCTCCTGATGTCTGTCAGCTTTCCTGAATTCATTTGTTATTTGCATTGCAATGTGCAATTTCATACATATATTTCATACCGTCATCTCTTAAGCGTCGCATAAAAAAACAAAAAATAACAGCCACAGTGGAGTGCCTCGACTATAAGTACCTGGTTCTTAAACATATATATTGTAGGATCTAGATGGTATAAGCTGCAAATACAGACGGACATATAGAGAGACTTACGGACAAATAGACAGGCGAACGGATATGGCTATAACGACTCTGCTTTTGATGATCATCAAGAATAAGCCATCCAATATACCCTTGTCCCCCTCGGGAACCGATTATACAAAGCAAAGCAGTGGAAATTCAAAACCTGATGCTGACATCAAGCATACGCCCCGTGGTGCAAACTATGCAGCAGCAGCCGCATACATATGTACTTCAGTCATGTAAATAAGTGCAGCTATGTGGCTTAGTCGGAAATCAGAGAAAAGGAGACAAATGTAGAGAGACATGCGGGGAGAACTGGGCGATTCGGGGGAGAGACTGCACTGCTATCTCGCTCAGACACGCGTAAACTTTTCGCTACTGAGTACCGGGTATAAAAGCCGAGAAACGAGGGCGGAGGCATGAAAAAGAATAAATAAAACGACAAATCTAACGATGCGTTATGTGAATATTTGCATTTGGAATTGAGAAATTTTCTCCCCATAAATGTGCGTGGGTGCAAGTCAGTTGAGTACATATACACATATCTTATATACACAGGATATACGAGTATGATATATATATTTCATGTGTGCCCTATGTGCTCATATTACAGGGTGATGGACTAACGAGAAAATTAATAAAACATATTTTCCACGTCAAGTCAAGTAGGGTATGGACATTTTGGTGCTCTGTAAAAATCTGGAAAGTGGAAACGCAAAATATTTTTTAAAAAGAATTGGTTTGGCCCCTCAATGGAATATATAAAAGGGCACTCAAAATATATCATCAATTTTAAATCCTTGTATAATTGGACGAACCAAAAAGAATCGAAAAACTTTCTTCTATATATTAATAAGTTTTTCAAACACATGTGTTTTCAAATATACACCTTTTGAAACAGCCTGGACCCCTGTTTGCCAGCTCATCCTTTCACGAATAATTTCCACATTGCTCGAATAAATAAGCCAAGCGCATGAAATTCACCAAAAGCATGCCAAAAACAAAAACCCAAGCTAACCAAAAACAAAACCGTGGAAAACCCTCGAGGTAAGCAAATTGTGTGTATTTGATGACACCGCCCACCACCGAAAAATGCTGTTCACCCCACCCAACCACACACTCTGCACCCCAGGCGGTGCCAAACCCAAACCTGGTACACCCAACCACGTCAGATTTCACTCCGATAGCAGGGTACTCGCTTTCGCGGACAAACATATGAAATAATCCAAATAAGTCAGAGATCCAACTAGAAAATTCAGCAAAGTCAGCTCTTTAAGTACTTTAAATATATTTACATTATTTTAATTAATGGCATGATTAGCTTGCGCTGGGTTTTATCAAAAATTGTATAACTTTTGGATCGTTGTCGGATATATTGTATGTAAAGTATGCATCTTGAAACACTAGCTGGCCCAGCAAACCCTTAGCCTTCTTCCGCAACCTTCTGTTGTCTTCTTTTTGGTATTAAACATACTTCGCTAACTCTAATTTATTACAATTACACAGTCGCCGAATGTTGCAAATGAAAACACAATCAATACAAAGCACACTGCTCGCGTTGCCACCAAGGTGGTGTCGTAAGGAAACTGAATTTGCAACGACATCGATGACGATCTGGCTCTCCGAGGAATGTAGGCCACTCTAGTGGGTCTGGTTCCCGGCCACGCCGCCCGCCGCGTTCACCACCGCCTCGGTGACGGCTTTCAGGGCGGCAGGAGCACCGGCAGCTGGCGGCGGTGCCTGCCAAACAAGATCTCCCGCAGCCACCACCTCCGGCGGGCTGTGGAAGAAGTAGAGCAGGAATCCCGCGGCCAGGATCACGTGGGCGCTCAGAATGCCGATGATGAGGAACAGCGAGTACTGCGAGTTCCGCAAGGCGGGCGTGAGCACGGCAATCAGAACGGTGCCCGACAGCAGGGCGGCGGTGATCACGAGGAGCCACTGTAGCAGGGAGATCTGTAAGAATTTGATTGAAAAATTAGCAAAGGCGAAATAGGTACAGCGGCTGGCAGATAGCTGAATTACTTTGAAAATGTCATGAATATTGCCATATAAAACCCCATCATATTTGCTTAAAATTTGCATTTAAATAAAACTTCACGAAATGGTTCTTATCTTAACATCTCTACAGGCAATTTTTTATAAACTAAAGCATCCGTTTTTCAATATATAAAACAGTTGCTATATCGCAAGTTTCGATATAAAAAAGACTTAAATTGCTAAGCAATTTCCCTCCTAGATTTCGCAACACAGATAGATATTGGCTCTACCATTGTACCATCCAAATTTGGTACCTCTAGAGTTTAAATTGTGGACCCCACAGAATTTCCCGACTCCCTATGGTAGCTGATTTCTAAAACCAAACTTGAGCTGTATAACACAACTCTGAAGATGCAATTAGGATTTCTCTATATGTTATTAGAGTTTTCATTAAAAATCACGGTCTGAAAACTTTCTACCACTTGACCGGCTCTATACACACTTTGTGTGGATATAACCCTTCCTATTCAAGAGAGAAAACTCACGTTGATCACCCAGAGAAAGGTGACTTAATGCTAATTAAAATCAACTTGAAATAGGAACAAGCAATGAAATGTTAAAAGAGATATGTTGATTAAATCACGGTCTGACAACCTTTTTAAGACTCGGCCACCTATACGCACACTTTTTGTGGATATAAACCTTGATATTTGATAGTCAACACTTACGTTGATCAGCCAAAGAAAGGTAATTAAACTCAACATGAAATAGAAACAAGCAATGAACTCTTAAAAGCGATATATTGATCAAATCACGGTCTGCAATCTTTCTACCTCTCGACCGCCTACACACACACTTTGTGTGGACATAACCCTTGCTATTTGATAGCCAAGAGAAAGGCGACCTAATGCTAATTAAAATCAACTTCAAATAGGAACAAGCAATGATTGCAAGTATGCAATCTTTCTATCACTTTCCCAGCTATACGCACACTTTGTGTGGCTATAAGCCTTGCCATGCAAGAGACAACACTTACGTTGATCACCCAGAGAATGGAAACGGGCACGTAGATGGCCAGGCTGTAGCCGTAGATGCACATCAGCGACAGCAGGCTCGGCGTGTAGCTGGCCTGCAAGGAAACGAGGGCAATGCACGAAAGTGAGCGGGACGCATGTAGATGATGGCTTGCGAAAAGCGGCAGGCAAGACTTACGCTGTCCGTCTCCACGGCCTCCGCCTCGTCCACCGGCTTGAGGCTGTACTTGAAGAGGGCCCAGAGGATCGCGGGCAGCAGGTTGGCGTACAAGAAGATGCAGGTGGCCGCATAGGAAACCAGGTGGAAGTTGTAGTGCCAGTGGTAGCCGTCGTTGGCCTGGTGCAAGTAGCTGGCAATGTTGCCGCTAATGGCTATGGAGAAGATCTGCAAGAGACGGCGCTGTTACTGCGGAACACACGGCCTTCAATGGGAGTACCAACCAGGGTCACTGTGATCCAGAAGGGGCCGTACAGGTCCGGATTCTCGCCGATGTTCATGCGCAGGTAGTTGCCCGCCGCCCGTTTCGGGATCATCGAGTTGGCAATGCGCTCCAGCACCATGTACGTGTCCACGTTGAAGAACTGCTGGTAGTACTCAATCGTCAGGAAGGAGAGTTTTCCGCCGCCAGCCCCCGCCCCGTCCAGCGGAGCACTCTGGGCACTCGGAGTGCCCCCAGCCCCGCCCCCGGCGACGGCACCGCTCATGTCGTAGATGAGATCGGCCAGCGGATCGCCGCGCTGGCGCTGCCCTTGCCCGAAGGCGGCGTTTCCCGCCGATCCGCCCGCATTTCCACTTCCCGTGCCACTGCCACTGCCCCCACTGTGGGGGGGCGAGTTGACGTTGATCTGGGCGGGGGCGCCGCCGGCGTTGTAGTCGCGGAACTGCAGCAGGTCGTCGGCCGTGGGAGTATCCATCGCTGCTACGCTTGCTGCTGCTATTTGGCTGCGTACTTTAAGGGTAAATATTACACGTATTTTCCACTCGCCCCAAAGGCTGCTCAGCTGTGCTGGCTGTATTCGTCACCTAGGGATGGCACTCCGGCGATACTATCGGAAGGGTATCGGAGCCGGCAAACGATTTCAAGACAACCATAGTAATGTGCAATGCAGTTGCTTCAAGCTACTTTTGACGCAACTTACAATTTTGTACGACATTTACAAAATTATTTAAACTGGTTCAAAAGGATTATTTGACTAGCTTATATGATTAATATTTTGAGATTTTTTGTGAAATTTTTAACACACTTAACACAACAATAGAAAAATAATCCAATTAGTACAGTTCATCAATATAATATATTAATAATCTTTTTATTTCCAAGCCCTTAATTATCAGCATTTTATACAAACATATATATAAGGTGTCTTCATATCTTAATTTTTGTTTCCCCAGATTGATAATCATATTTTTAATCACATTTGAAATATTTACATTATTTTGTGGTATATGAATAATCTGTCTGGATTAATAAACGATCTTTCAATTGAAAATGCATACACATGCATGGTTATTTAGTTTTTTAGATAATTGCGGAACAAATCTAAACGATTTGGTTGGCTGATTAGCTTTGTTTTGTGCTCCAAGTTGGATGCACTATCAAATGCTAGCCTTTTTATCGTTACCGATACCTCTGATATTTTTCGAGCGGACTCCAACATGGCGACTTCCAACACTGACGCTCGTGTGCCAACAACGCTGTGCAGCACTTTTTTGCTACAGCTCCGAAGTAGCAGAATTTTCCACGGAATTTTCTGTTGTTTACGCTCCCCCGGAAAGCACTGAGCAGCAGAAAGATAAGCCCGCGACGCGAGCAGACGCGCAGAAGAGAAAGGAATCACCCACCGCCCGCAGAATGCCCGTGAAGAACGGCGAGTCCGATGGCGAGGGCGACGTTTCCGGAGCGGAATCGGAGCACTCGAACTCGAGTCAGGCGGACGACGCCTCCGACGAGGAGGAGGCCAACGAATGCGATTCGGACGACTCCTCGGAGCTCGACGCCAGCGAGATAGAGCGCCGCAGGGCGGAACACATCGAGGATTTGCGTAAGCACCGTCCACCCGCCCAGGCGGCCCCCAGTTTCCCGTGGATCTCTAACGTCTCCTCCCCGCTTCCCCTTGCCTTTCAGTGAGCCTGGAGCGGCAGTTCAACCAGCTGCGCGAGCAGTACTACTTCGAGCGCATGAACCTCATCGACCGGCAGCTGCAGGAGGTGCGCTCCGGCCGCTCCGAGGAGTTCGTGCAGCCACAGAAGGAGCTGGACAAGGTCTACTGCACCCGCATCGAGGTGGCCGACGTCCTGCGCCAGTACCGTCTGCAGAACATCGAGCACAAGTTCCTCTCCGAGGAGCAGGCGGCCGCCCAGCACTACGAGGTCTGTACCCGCCACCCGTCCCCAATTTTGGCGCCAAAACTCGCCAGGGGAGCTCGCTAGCAAGAACAATTGGAATTCGTGCCGAAAATTAATCATTTTTAACAAGTCGTTTATGAGAGTTACTTGAGTCATATTATGCTGCTTAATCAGGCCTGTAGGATAGCAGTGTTGGTTTATTTTGGCGACAAAACTAAAATGATGACCTACTAGTCTTCGCTTTCTTGGCATTTTGTCTGAACCTCAAGACTCCCTATCAGTGCTTTGTATTGTTTATATTTGCAAGCTATTCCTAAGCCCTAACGATGCCTTTGAGTCGGGTTTTAAGTTTTTCTTCCCTTCTTTGGAGCTGTTTCATTAGCTTAACGTTTGCAGTGTCCGTCCGTCCATTCGTTCGTATGAACCCATAGATTTGAGAGACTATAATAGATAGAAAAAAAGTTATTGCATATTCAGAATTGTGTGATACCAGGTCAATACAAGATATTTTTCGAATTCGGCTACAAGCCCCCGCACCCCCGCAAAGAGCAAAATTCTGGGAAGTCCACAATTTTAACTCTAGAGATACTGATTTTGGATAGTGCATTGGTAGAGGTAATATCTACCTGCGTTGAGAAAATCAGCCGGTTACGCCCGCTTTTCTCCTCGCAATTGACAAAAGTGTGTTGTGCCCAGAAACTTCTACATGAAAACGCGCACTTGGAATTCGTACCGAATGTTAATCAATACGCCCGCTTCTTTCTTCGCAATTGACAAAAGTGTGTTGCGCCCAGAAGCTTCTACATAGAAACGCGCACTTCTCAAACTAACAGAAATTAATTATAGCAAATTATTGCTATAATAATGTTCTTAAAATCAGAAAGAAACTAAGAACTGGATATTTCGTTGATGTATCGTAGAATCTCCCTAATTAATGCATGGGTGTTTGTCGCCTTGTTGACATGGACCTGTGTTTCAAGTAACCCCAAAAAAAGCTGTTCCCGAAGTCTGTCCGGAGCAGAAGGTTTGCCACGAACATCTCTTGGCCCTACAGACTTATTTGTTGAAGTCTCAGCCTAAGTTTGTATTCATCCCATACATGATCATCTTCTACTTGTTTGGCAAGCTTGAGGAACTCCTGTATATCTCTTCTTGTATTTTGAAAGCTGCAGTTCCATCATGCTGCCCTGAAGCTCTGTTTTATGCGAGATAGGTTACATGATTTCTGGAACGCTTATACTACATGTTGAGCTATTCTAGAGACCGCTGGATATCATCGGGAGACTTTAAGTAGCTGGTAGCAGCAGTTGGTGTTCCTGGGGTTTCTTCGTGATATTTTACTGTCACTGCACTTGAAAATTACTCGAAATTCAATATACCTAGACTCTCCATTCTGTGACCTCGGTATTTGCTTCAGTTTTGAGGGTAACGTTTATAAGAATTGTAGAGGTTGCGCCTACACGTTGCTTATAATTAGGAGCGTTCCCAAAATTAAGTTTTTCGCTGACATTCTTACTGCCCCATGCGGGGTGATACGCGTTTGCAGCCGAGACGGCTTCTATCGGGTTCGCTTGCTTGCTGGTGCCTCCGCCTTAGCCTCATCTTGGAAGCGCTGGAATTTCGCCAGTTGCACCTCCACCTTGTTAACGTGCCCATTCCCCGTGGCTTTCATCTTTGGGTTCTGGGGAAAGGTAGGCACGGCTCTCGCTTATCTTGGCCTTGGCCCACAAGAGACTGCTCGCCTCCTCTGTTGAGAGGTCGTGTTTCTCCCGTAGCCTGGCCTGAATCTTGTGAGCCGTCTTGTACAGAGTTTTTACTTTCAAGTCCTCCTCGCAGGTGGTTCCGGTACCCTCAGGGACAAGGCTTTCACCGGGGCGGAGGTGTGACCTCTGGTAGGATTTCTCCTCCCCGTGCCCGTCGGTGATAGCAGTCACGCCTTCTATTAGCTTCTTTGCCGCATACGTCTGGCATATTTAAGAAAATACCTCCTTGCATTTTAACCTGGCAGCCAAGGACCTCGGATCATAGCTTTCCCTACACTCCCGCAGTACTTGTGTTGGCCTGCGAGTAGCGCAGTGCAAGCCTTGACATCGCACCTCCTCTTGGCAAGTAGTACAAGGTTTATATTGTAAAGGGTGTTCCAAAATGAACGCAAAATGAATGTAACTAATATTGTATGCACAGGAACGATTAAATTCCAGCGGGGGTAATGTGAAAGTTTAGGTTTAAACAGCAATGTTCCCAAAACCTGAAGAATAATCAACCCTTTCCTCGATTTTGCAGAGTGAAAAGCTAATGGCGGTGGACAACCTGCGCGAGGAGCTGCTGGAGCGCATCCGGCGGCTAGAGGAGGATCGCCATAACGTGGACATTTCGTGGGCCGACTGGGGCACCGACAAGCGGCAGAGTAAAGTGCGCGGCCCGGGACGCAAGAAGGCAGTCACCGTCACCGGCCCGTACGTGGTGTACATGCTGCGCGAGGAGGACATCATGGAGGATTGGACGCTCATCCGCAAGGCCCTCAAGCGCTCCTCCTCCTCCTCCAGCACCACAGTCTCAACGAGCACGGGCGGTGGGCCCGGCGCTGTCACCACATCCTCACAGCCGGCAACAGTGTCGGTGTCCGGTGTGTCCGGAGTCGGAGTCAGCTTATCCGGGCTACCGGCACTGGCTGGGGCCAGCGGATAACGCTGGGGCGTGGCTGCTTACGCCCAATTGCGTACCTGAAAGGCAGCAACCTATGTAGGAGTACTATTTGTAGTTGGACAGCATCTTTAATTGTACGTGCTTAAGTTTAACCTCTAGACTATAGTTTGCACAACCACACTCCCGCCCACTCAACTTAACTTACATCCTTGCCCTGTTGTCAGTGTAATTTATGCTAAATTTTAAGAACCAATAAAAACCGAGGTCAAGTGATTACAGAGTCTGAGGTTTTAATCGAAAGGAATCCAGGGAAGCCACGGACTGGCAGGGGGTTACTCGGAAATGTAACCTTTGCCATTCTCAGAAATCCCCATGCCTTAAAATGCTCAATAAAGGAAGAGGAAATTACGAACAGAATTTAAAGGTTTTGATAGTGGGCGTTCCTAAGAAAACTCCTAAATATTTTCCCTAATATAGTTCATAATTATACGAAAATAAAACCTTTTCTTCCTGTTAGTTCATATCTTCAGGAGTACCTCTCGGGAGCTTAGGCCTTCCATCGGAAACTTGTTGGTGCTTTTAGTTTCCAGGCAGGTTTTGGATGGTTTCACGACGCCAGGTCAGTTTAGGGTGTCCCAATCTTCTACTTCCTTGTGGATTCCACTCCAAGGCCATCCTGACGATGAGGTCCTGCATCTTGCTGAGTGCGTGTCCGATTTCGCGTGCTGGATTGAGTCCCCTACCGTTTCGCGCCACAAGTCTTTCTGGGCAATTCTACTTGGCCAGAATATACCGCAGATTATGCTTAGGCACTTGTAGATTTATATGTGATACCTGGATAGCAGCTTCATCATACAAACGTTTATTAATCAATTATTAGGGTTTCCTCTTGAGGAAACTCTTTTGTAACTAAAGTAGTTCTCAGTGATTTCAAATCCGGGATGCACCCTACGCACCCGTTCTTCTTTTAGGAGCTACAAATTAGATCATTTAGAAACATTTAGAAAAATCATCACTTTGGGTGAACTAAAAGGGTGCAAAAAAAACTCTGGAAAACATTACTTCAATGGAAAACATTCTCGGATCGACTAACCAAGAACATTTGGATACAGAATGAGAGGGACTATGATTTATTTAAAATTTATTGGCAATCTGTGGCCTCCTGACAACACTTTCTCCTTTGGGAAATTCCTGTTTCATAAAATTATCCGGCCCAGGATCGGTTATGCATGGTATATGCATGGTTCAACAATTACTTGCAATCTGTGCCCTCCTCAAGCTCATCTGCTCTTAAGGAGGTTCCAGTTTTTATTGTGGATACTCGCTATCGCTTCGCAGAATTACCCTCTCCAGGATCGACACATGCCCCTTCAAATAATCAATTCCAATCAGAACATTAACTTGGTTTACTAAATAACTAATTGCAAGAAGAGGAACCTCTTCTACTTGAGGTAGTCCCTGTTTTCATTAGGCATTCTCGGTGCTGTTCCGCCGAGTTTTTCACTCTCGGTACTTCTTCGCCGAGTTTTTCACTTCCGGATCAACTGCACATGCCCCTTAATCACTCAACAATTACATCAAGAACTTTGAGAACAGAATCAATAGGATTATAGTTTATTCAACAATTACTCGCAATATATGGCTGCCTTAGAACCCCCTCTCCTTGAGGTAGTCCCTCAGCAGGTCCACGTGGTCGCCGTGGATGTGAACCTGTCCGCTCAGCTCGTTCACCCGTGTGGCGCAGAGTTTTCCGTTGCGGGATTTCTCGACCACCGCCCGAAGATCCTTCTCCAGCGACCAGATGTCGCCCTGGACGCGACGCACCACCGTAATGCGGCGCTGGCCCCGGAAGCGGGTGTGCAGGTACACCGGCACCATGTGGTTCTTTGTCCGGGCCACGAAGTAGCCGGCCTTGGAGCCGTCCTCCGTTTGTGGTCGCCAACCGGAGGGATACTCCTCCTTTTTCTCTACCGAAGGCACCGTCGTCGGCGGCAAGAGGCGCTCCACGAAGCGCCACTCTGGCGGATTGGTCACCACCTCGACCTCCGGATACTTGTCTAGGTCCTGGACCTCGCGGGACGAGCGAAAACTGGACAGAAGTGCGGGTTGCTGGTGAAGATTACGCGCGACCTGCAAGCGAGTTTTTGTGAGTCATTTTCTGCGGTTTCCGGGGATTGATCCACTTACCGGAGTAATCCATGGACAGAGCTGCTTTAGGCGCAGAAGTGTGCCACTCGCTGCCATGGTTTTAAGTCAAGTTTATAGATGCTTTTGTGCCGAAGAATAAAAATAAAAGTGAGCTGCTGTTACATATGCCAACAGCTGTCTAGTGCTGCAAAGCGCCTTGGGCGCTTAATGTGTACAAAAGGCAATCGTTTATCGAATGTGTATCGGTTGCGGGTACACTAGAAAATAATTTGGAAATTTAAAAAAATCGTTAACGAATTTTCACCTATTCAAATAAAAAATCTCTCAAAATTAGAAAACCCGGCCTTCTAAATGCAAAAACCATGATTACTCTATTAGTGCTAGAGGCTAAAATGATATATGGGCGTATTAAAATAAACTGGGTCACCAATCAAGCGAACCTCAATTTTCCAATGAAAATTTCCTGCCTTGGCTTTTATTTACTTTAATTTGCGTGCAACAAATGCAGCCTGTGACGTCATCGTTGCACAAAGCTTTTATTGCACATGCACAGGGAGAAACAAAAAAACGCACAGGGAGAAAGAATCAACAAAAGACACACAAACCCATACAGAGGAGCGTGGTAAGTGCTGCATTTGAATTGCAATTGCTTATACAATTTTTATTGCACCGCAGCAGCTGTTGTTTGATGTTGCTGTTGCCATTCACCCTGCAAGTGTCAAGGCAGGCGGGGTATATATAGTTGACATATCCTCTGCGACAGGAAGTGACTGTTTTATTTATTAAGTATTGATATCACTTTCATTGCGATGTCTCATTGCAATTCCAGCTTTATGCGGCCAATTTCAAACTATATGTGGCTTACTTCTTATAATAGAGAAGGTTTTTGGAAGTCATCTTGTATGTATAGATAGGTGAAAATCGGACTTTATCTTACTTATTGGAAATGTTGAGCCCTCATCAACGAGAGGGGTATTCTATGTACAAGAATATACATATACTGCAAGCTATTAAATACAAAATATTTTAAACCATTTTAGCTAGACTTAAATTTTGTTTAATTTTTAAGTCAAATTGTTTCCAAATAAAATATTTTCGTTTGAAACTACTTTATATAACTTTGAAACGAAATTTAATCTCACTTGAAATGCGTGAAATTTAAATATAACTCCAATAAGCTTAGCCCTAGCTTAACAATTATACATTTCGACAATAAAATATTCACTTTTAATATTAAAAACCACAAATAGCATACGTTTGTTTAATATTTAGGTAAATTGCATCATTATATAAACACTTATCCGCGTTATGTGATTACTGTTGCTAAAATTTAAGACATAAACTCTCAAACTCCCATATTGTTTGCTGTTTGTAATTGAATAAACTGCCATTTAATATTTGATATAGGTTATAAAGCGTTCTCTAAAATTTACTGCAAGTACGATATTTAAAAATTAAAACTTCATACAATACCTGTATGCTCGCCCAAAGTCTAGTTTCGGTGTATAAGCTTTATCTCAAATTCGGCTATCGCTTTCCAGGGTATTCCCCTGGCCCGGATGCCCGCTCCTCGGCTATAGTGTGCTGCTGCATTTTGCGAACAGCAAAAACGTTTGCGCTGCAGCTTTTTTGCGCCACTCGGTTTTTCACGCTCAGTTTTAGTTGCGCCGCCGCTGCGAGCAGTTGTTGCTGTGTTTTTCGGCACCGTGTAATCGGATCGAATCGGATCGGTTTGGGTCGGATTGGCTTGCATAGCATTAGATTGGATCGCAGCCACGCCCCCTTTGGCGCCGCCCCTGTGCGTGATACATCGCTTGGGGTTTTGGGATTTGTCTCCTCTTCGGGGGCCAGGGAAGGAGCTTGAGCGGGCGCCGGGGGGGCGGGCATGTGCGGGGGGCCAATGGCGCGCAAGGACGATCCCGTGTACAACGTCCGCTTCGTGCAGCTCGTGGAGGGACAGCCGAGCCTGTGGAACTACACGAGCCCCGGGTACAGCAAGAAGGAGGAGGTGCAGAGGGCGTGGCAGCAGGTGGCCAATGAGATCAAGGACACAGGTGCGACCCAACTACATCCACAACTCTCTTGGTCTCTTCCAACTCGGGGGCTTCTCTTCGCTGGGCTTCCACTTCCAATTGCGTGCTCATTTCGAGAGCGTGCTTCTATGATGCAAGCTTTTGTTTGAGTTTTTTCCCCCTCCCCCTTTTTTTTGTTGATTTGCAAATGCAATTCACTTGCTCCCGACATGTGTGTGTGTGTGTGTGTGTGTGGTGTACAGTGGTGAGCGCAAAGCTAGCACACTCTGTGTTTCAGAAATGCAAAAAGGAATATCTTCAGTCTGCTAGTTGTGTGCGATTGTAGGCGTATGAAGGACAGTTGGGAACAAACAGTCCATGAAACTTTGATATCCATAAGGCACCGATACGAGTTTGCCTGGAAGATTTTCTATCAGCATATAGCATCCTCCTTGAGTTTGGGTTCATCAATCATTGACACTAAATATAAACTCTCAATCGAGTTAAAATCCGGAGATCCTCACAAGAGACTTTCCCAAACTGCATATTAAATTTTTGTATTTAATCTATTTTGCAAATATCTATCTTACGCAGTTAGAACACATCGCAACAGGTAGGGCTTATTTTCGGGGTCAGTTAAGAAATTGATCCCGAACCAAGCTGATTAGTGTAGTTTTAGCATAACTTATTTTTTATATATTCTCAAAAGCTTTAACCATAATAATCGGGGACACCTAAAAATACAGCCCTTGACTTTTTTTGGGAGTGTTATATCTCATTAGCTCGTAGATTTACATCTTCCCTATTCAGTTGAAAATTCAAAAAGTAATTTGTTGCTCCTGTGTAATTATTTTATATCCAAACAGCCCTACAAGCCAACACAGATTTAAACAAAAAAAATTCTAATTTCAATTTTATACCAAAAACCAAAATGTGAAAAATAAAATTTGATTAAAGTAGGTACGCATATTGTGCTAACGCTTTGGCCATAACTGTCGGTGTGTCATTTTTTTTTATCGTGCATTTACTGTGTGTCACTGTGTCGCACAGCGTTTGCATGCTATTAGTTATTGCATTTGTTGCTGTTGCCTCTGCAGTTGCCTCTGCCCATTGTTTGTTGCGTTTGCTGCAGCCAATTAAGTTTTCAGCAATTGCCGCACAACCCAAAACGCACTGCAGTGCAAATTCGCTATACACAACCCAAAATAAAAATAAACACACGAAAATAAACAGAATACACAGTTAATGGTAAACAAAAAAAAAACAGATATAGCAAAAATTAAACAAACAATTATGAATAACGTTTTAATGCATAATACGTGAAAAAGAACCTGAAACTCGACCCCTCATTATAATAAAAATAAGTTAAATCATAAACAGTCACTTAAAAAATGGATTAGTATAAAAAATATGAATACCATTTAAATTTGGAAAATTTGAAAATCTGAATAAAATCAGTAGAATGTAGTTTCCAACGCAATCACTAATAGGCAGTGCATGGTTTTAATTTAAAGAATATAAAGTATATAAGCAACCCTACCAACATTTACTGAAAACCCAAACAAAATGGATTTGCGAAAGGGTTGAGGGTGTATTAATCATACGCAGCGTTGGCCTTTGATTTCCAAGCTGCTGGCAGTTTAAATCTATGGTAACACATCCTAAATAAATTTCTTTAAACAAAAACAGCACCTAATCAGAAAACAATCAGTTAAAATACACAGCATATGCGCACTGTGTTTTAATATACAATAGCTTTCTTTATCTATTTTTGGAATTAATTTAAATAACAAACAATTAAAGGTACCCATTAAAATACAGGCAATGTACTGAATTACTTAATTTAAATAAATTCAGAGAAAACGTAAGAACAGATATGTATGGTCAAGGGATTTCACAATAGATACTCGTACACAAATCTGAATTCCCATTTATTCTACAGAATTACTGTAATTACTGAATAACAAATAAATATTAAATAGAAAACAAAAATCTCTTATCTGGTAACACACGAGTGTACTTATGTACTATATTTTTCTTTGATTTATTATCCTAATCTAGCATACATTCGGCCAGTACTAGACAATTTCTGACTTCAGAAAAGCCTAATCTTTATGGGCTATAAAAGCCTCCTGTGGTTATAGAAAGTGTATATCCCTTTGGGATATACGAATATCTCTATTTTAATAATATATTTGTCAATCGCTATTTGTAATCCTCTGACTGGGCCCTTTAACTTGCCTCTTTCAGTTCGCAACTGCCGAGAAAGATGGCGCACGATCCGGAGCAGCTTCCTGCGGTCCCTGAAACTGGCCCGCACGCAAACGGGCAGCGGCAAGCGGAAGTACTACCTGTCCAAGTACCTGCAGTTCCTCATTCCCTACACAAAATCGAGGTCGGGCCAAAAGCAGCTGGGGGGCGTGTCCTCAGGCGGAGGTCTTCCAGCACCCGCCGCCGGAATGGTGCTTCGCAAGCCAGGTGGATCGGCACCCACACAAGGCTCGAGTCCTCCCGAAGAGGAGGATCCTGAGGAACTGGAGCCGGAGGATCAGACCAAAGAGATGCCGCTGGACGTGCAGGTTTCGGAAGTGGATGAGGAGGAGCCGCAAGATGCCAGTCAGCCGGCTCAACCTCTGCGCCTGCAGGCCATCAAGCTGGAGCAGCCGCAAACCCATCTGAATTCCAGCCAGGAGAAGATGGAATCGCTGGTCACGGTGCCGGCGGCTGCCCTGGGCAACCACATGGACTGGTCCGACTTGACGCAGTGGTTCAAGGGCGGTGGCAGCACCGCCAAAGTGTCCACTCCACCGCCCCCACCGCCGGCTCCGGCCACCACGCCCGCCCTGTGCGGCCTGGGAGGACTGGGTGGACTAAGCGGAGCGACTTCAGGACCTCTTCCCCTGTCCGTTCCGCTGCCCCTGCCCTCGCCGGACGCCGACTACTCCTTCCTGATCAGCCTGCATCCGTATCTCAAGGAGATGAGTGGCAAGCAGAACCGGCGCTTCCGCCAGAAGGTCGTGGCTCTCATCGACGATATCCTGGACAACGTGGATACTTGAAAGGAAGCCCTACGACCAAACGCAGAGAGAAAAACTAGAAAATATCAGAAAAAGATGTCAAAGCGCAAGCAAACTTTAAAAATGTTTGAATATTTTTTTTTGTAAATGTAAGACAATGATTGGATTATTAAACGAGTAGTAAAGAGAAAACTGAGAAATCGAAATTGATAGTTATCAAAGAGAGCTTTGAAACAACCCCATCTTAGAGTGATACGAGTTTTTCTCTCTGCGCGGGAAACAAGAATTTTTTGTAACAACCAATCAAGCCGACACCCAGTGTAACGCCAACAGTGCCCAATTGTTATGTGCGTAGAGCGTATTTTCTATTGTGCTTTTCTCACACACAAAACAAACACATCAATTTGTTATATGTAAAATAAAGTATATTCGTTAATTTGTCCAAGTGTTGCACTCGATTAGTTCGATAGACTCGATTAGTTCGATTGTCTTGCGGGGGCTGTCATCGCTAGCCCAGCTGATGGCCGATTGGAGCTGCGAACTTTCGAGCAATTTATTTATTTGGTTTTGTTTTTGAAAGGCACCAGCGACCCTTCCCGAATAGTTATTAGATTGTCATTATGGAGTAATTGCATTTGCCACGCTGCGACAGAGACTGCAAGGCCGGGGAGTGTCGAATGTGTCAGTAATCGAGCGCACGGTGAGCTGGGTGCCATGTGTTTTTTGTTGGGGGGGCTTCTCGTCGTGTTGCTTTTTTACGAACGTGATGTAATTTGGCTCACTGATGGATGATAAGCTGCCAGCGTAGCGCGCACAAATTGGCAGATGTATTTTGCTAAATTCCGGATTATATAAGCGATTAACTCGCGATTTTGGATGTTTTTCAGAGCCGTCACAATGCCCGCATTTGCCACTAGCACCACAACCACAACCCAAACGATAACCAACCAGATATCCCCGAAGGGCCACCACAAGTGCTTCTTGCTGCAGGAGGCGGTCATGTCCGGGAGCGGTACTGCCAACGGAAGCTGCTTGCAGGGCCGCCCGGAGATCCCGGTGGTCGTGCGGGAGCGCATCGAGCAGCTGCAGGAGGAGACCTTCGAGTTCTTCGGGGAGACACTGCGGCTGTACGGCGTGGAGGAGCTGTTGCTGTGCTTCAACGGCGGCAAGGACTGCACCGTCCTGCTGGACCTGCTGATGCGCTATCTGCGCGAGGTGGGCATCGGCAGCCGCAACATTCCCATGCTGCACATCAAGTCGGGCGACTCGTTTCCCGAGATCGACGACTTTGTGGAGCACTGCAAGCACCACTACCAGGTCAAGATGATCGAGTACGAGGGCTCGCTCAAGGCCGCCCTCACACACATGCAGGCGGACATGCCCCGGATAAAGGCCGTCTTCGTGGGCAGCCGCAACACCGATCCCTACTGCCAGCACCTGGCGTCCATGCAGGTGACTTTCCCATTCCCCCTCTTGACATTCCTCGAGTAACCGTGACTTTCACTTTTCCCGTAGCCCACGGACAGCGATTGGCCGCCTATGATGCGGCTGAATCCCATCCTGAAATGGAGCTACCACGACATTTGGCACTACATTCACCTGCACAACGTGCCCTATTGCAGCCTCTACAATCGGGGCTACACGTCTGTGGGCAATCGCTCCAACACGTCGCCCAATCCACATCTCAAACGACACATTTCCCCCAACTGTGATTCCGCCTCCAGCTCCGTCTCCGTCTCCGCCTCCGAATGCGTATGCGTATGCGGTTGTAGTGCCTACAAGCCCGCCTGGGAGCTGGAGGATCCCACCCTGGAGCGGGCAGGCCGCCTGTCCCAGAAATAGGACACACACCCTGTAGCTACTGTTTGTAGTGCCTGTAGTGCAATTGCTTAGATAGTCACAAATTGTAAATAATGCGCGTATTTGGATTTTGGTATAGAACTTAAACAAATCAATTTTTTTTGTATTGTACGTCCCTAAGCTAAGCTGAACAATAAACTCTTAGCGGCTCACGTAAGCAGGCTTCACTGTGGCTTTCGATTTCCAGCTGGCAAGACGAAATTAATCACTGTAGAGATTTACGTTTTGCTCATGTTTTTAGTTGAATTTTCTTCGTATAGTTGATTTTATCTGAACTTATTATATGAATAATATTGGATTATATATGTTTTTAATTTGAAATTGTTGTTTTAATTGAATTTTGATAGTTTCATACACTAAAATTTATATAAGAATCATAATGAACTATAAGTGTTTGATTGGAGGTGGTCGCTTCAAAATTAACCAGCTATTCTCTTTTAATTCATTTAGTTGTGTATTTCATTTGAACTTCCCTTAAGAATAATATTGAATAATATATATACAATGTTATATTGCTTAGATATTGCTGTTTTAGCTTGTGCTTTTAGTTTAACTTTCATAGTTGCATAAATCTACAAAATTGGGATTAAATAAGCTTCTTGTGTAAACAATATTAAACAATATTTATTTAAATGGAGATGACTCAGCGCTTGCTGTTCCGGCTATTGCTTTTAGTTGAATTTTCATGGTTGCATACATCTTATTAGTTCAACGAATTTCACAATTTCTGGCCTTGCAATCCCATATGGAACATGTGAAATTATAGAATTGTTAGTTCGATTATATATTATGCGCCTTTGAATTTAAAGTTAAGGTTTTAGGAACATTATTTCACTTGATTTTCGGTTAATAAGCAAAACTATAAAATATAAATTTAAATCCTTGTTTTGAAAAGTGGCGCGAATTGACCTCAGAGCTGTGGTCGTTTATTTTGAAGGGGGATTACGGATTGTAAATAAATGTACGAAATTGTAAATACATGTATTAAGAAGCTATATTTGTTGTAAAAGTAATATTTTTCTTGAAGTAAAACTATGTAGGTAAATTGCTACATACGCTCTTATTAATTCATGTTATATGTGTGTCCAAACGGGTTTCTTAGGTAAACACATATTACCCAATTAAGTATTCTGGAAATTATTTACCTAAAATATATAGTGATGTAAGTTGTTACAGCTCTCATTCTTATAAGACCCCCAAATGAGTGCCTGTAACCCCTTTGACCCTTCCCGTGGACGAACTATCCGCCCCTGCTGCCAGTGCTGCCCATCCGCGCCACCGCTACCATCTGTGCATCAGCTGACCGGCCCGTGTGTTTGGTGCCGGAACGTGAGTGTTGTTTCGCGCGTAATTGGGTTTCGTTGTTGCGTTGTCCGTCTTTACGTAACCCGCGTAGCACGGCAAGCTCCGCAACCGCATCGCCCACGCAGCGAAAGAGGGGCCGACAAAGAGGAGAAGCAGGAGGAGGAGACGCAAACCGGCGCGCAGATGTCGCGATCCGCACAAGACGTGGCCGCCGTGCTGCGGGGCCTCCGCTTGGTGGCCGAGGCGTGTGGGCGGGAGCAGATCCAGAGGGGCCGCCATCTGTGGAGCAACTCGAGTGTGCGCGAGCTCATTGCCGCGAACGTGAGCGAGACGAGCGAGTCGCTGAGGAGATCGGGAGCCCAACCCGTCGTCGAGCTGAGGAAACTGCAACAGGCGCTACAGGAGACCGGAGAGCGGGGCTACGTGGTAGCCAAGGGCGTGTGCTCGCTGCTGGAGACCAAGCTGCAGATGTCCCAGGCCCCGGAAGAGGCTGCCACCACGTCCGCGCCCACGGCCGCCGCTCCTTCGAGGCCACCCAGGCGAGGCTCCGACCCGGACCTGGCCACCAACCTGGACATCTCGTCGATCACGCTGCAGGAGTTCGAGGAGATCCTCTCCAAGCGCAACAAGAACCGCAGCGTCAGCCTCAGGACGCCCGCCACCAAGAGCAGTCAGATGGAGCGACCTGCGGACCAGGAGGTAATCTCTCTCTATATTTATCCAATTCCCACTCGAAAATGAGTCATAGTACGGTCGTGCACATGCGAATTTGTATTAGTTTTGTGCATTACTCATAAAACACTTCCATCGCAATGGAGATGAGTCAAAGTTTCCTCAGACTTAGGATCACATCCAGTCTGAGGGGAGCACCCCATCAAAGATAAACCTTTCCATAATTTACCAGTCCCAAACACGTCTTAAATTAGGTAACACATTACAAGACGTAATACAAAGACGTAATCACGTAGTTTCACCAACAATTTGTTGATTGCAAACTCAATAAACAGGTTACTTCAATAGAACATCATTTTGGTCCGATTGCACAAAGTATGCAGCAGCTTGTGGTAAGCCTGCGACAGCACAATTGACACCACAATATCTGGCATTCTTCCCCTCTCCATTGATATACGAGTAAAAGTATTAACCATCGCTGTACCTTTTTATACCATGCACCTTAACGTAAAAATGGTATATTGACTTTGTGCAAATGTATGTCAATGACAGAAGTGGTCATCTCCGTCCCCATGAAGTATATTGTATATTTTTGATCAGCATCAACAGCCGAGTTAATATAACCATGTCCGTCTGTTCGTCCGTCAATCCATCCGTCTGTCCGTGCGTCTGTCTGTCTGCTTGTCCGTCTGTATATATGAACACTACGTTCTCGGAAATGGTAAGAGCTAAAGTTGTAATTCTTTTTGCAGATCAAGTTTATTTTTGCCACGCCCCTTTTCGCTTTTGAAATTTGCATAAAAGCCTACATGCCTCTACTTAATTGACCATAATTTGGAGAAAACAAAAACTAGAATAATTGAAATGAATAACTGCAGTTTGTATTTTAAGTATTTGTAAGAAACAGAATTTGCGAATGGAAATGTGCCCGTATGTGTTTCTGTTTTCGCTTTTTTTAGAGAAAGCGTAGTATCACGATAACCGTCTTTGTTTGCTCCTGAGTCCTCCCGGCTACGAACTCTCTCCACAGAATACGGGAGTTGGCTGCGGCTTTTGCTAGGCACCCGGTGGTGGTGGTGGTGGTGGTGGTTTGGAACACGGGTTTCCCAGCTTATTCGGCTGCAGCTTGTGTGGAGTGGTTCCACATTCTGTGAGTATCTTCAACAACAAGCTGATCAGGCGATGGTCGCTGCACTGAAAGCGTAGTAGCACGATGACCGTCTTCGTTTCCTCCTGACTCCTCCCGGCTACGAACTCGGACAGCGGCGATTCCCATTCCGGTTCCTTGTCTCCACCTCCTTTGGGGCTCACTCGATAAGAATTGAAGGGTTTTAACGGGTAATGCGGCGGTTTTGGGGGCGGATTTGCATCCGCATTCTGCGGAGTTGGCTGCGGTTTTAGCTGGGCACCCGGTGGTGGTGGTGGTGGTGGTGGTTTGGAACACGGGTTTCCCAGCTTATTCGGCTGCGGCTTGTGTAGAGTGGTTCCACATTCTGTGAGTATTTTCAACAACAAGCTGATCAGGTGATGGTCGCTGCACTGGAAGCGTGGTAGCACGATAACCGTCTTCGTTTCCTCCTGACTCCTCCCGGCTACGAACTCGGACAGCGGCGATTCCCATTCCGGTTCCTTGTCCCCACCTCCTTTGGGGCTCACTCGATAAGAATTGAAGGGTTTTAACGGGTAATGCGGCGGTTTTAGTCGCGCATTTGCATCCGCACTCTGCGCAGTTGACTGCGTTTTTAGCTGGGCACCCGGTGGTGGTGGTGGTGGTGGTGGTTTGGAACACGGGTTTCCCAGCTTATTCGGCTGCAGCTTGTGTGGAATAGTTCCACATTCTGTGAGTATCTTCAACAACAAGCTGATCAGGTGATGGTCGCTGCACTGGAAGCGTGGTAGCACGATAACCGTCTTCGTTTCCTCCTGACTCCTCTCGGCTATGAACTCGGACAGCGACGATTCCCATTCCGGTTCCTTGTCCCCACCTCCTTTGGGGCTCACTCGATAAGAATTGAAGGGTTTTAACGGGTAATGCGGCGGTTTTGGGGGCGGATTTGCATCCGCATTCTGCGGAGTTGGCTGCGGTTTTAGCTGGGCACCCGGTGGTGGTGGTGGTGGTGGTGGTTTGGAACACGGGTTTCCCAGCTTATTCGGCTGCGGCTTGTGTGGTGGAATTTCCTGATGTGGGGCTTGTGCATTCAGAATTTTATATTGCAGCATATTGCGCCATCGATTTGACAGAGAATTTTCCTGGCGACTTTTGAGTTTTTTTGGTTTCTGCTGATCCTTCTGCATCTCCCGTTCCAACCACTTCAGAGCTTTGCCCTTAAGTTCCTCCATACGTTTTTCCCGCTCTCCGCTTTGCCAATTCTGCTTCTGTTTCTTTCCGGTTCGCGACCGGAACGAGAAGAGTGAATCGGTCGGATCCTCGACGCAAGGAATGGGCGATTTCTGGCCCTGGTCAAACATATTTGGCATATGTGCCGGCTTCAAATTCAATTTGCTGATTTTTTTTCCTGTTAAGGGCTCAAATTTAGGTTTAGCTTGACTGAATTACAAGTCCGCAATGACAAATGTCAAAGTGCTGAAGTTCTATCGAAGCAAAGGAAATGGCCAGACCTACTCGGGGAAGAAAAATCTCTAAAATGGGTTTGCCAAATTTGAACATCGCCTTTTTATACCAGAAGTGGTCACACTTTTTTTTCTGCAGAGTATATTATGAGTGTATGAGTGAGTGGGGTAGTTTTCCATGGTTGTACAGCAAAATTGATGTGGAGTAGTCAACGCTGTACAGTGTTTTGGTACAGTGAGTGAAATTTCATGATTTTATACTTACCGGTACTTCTTACGCTGGGGTTCTGGCACTTAATAGCGTCGAACATGCAAAGGACAATCACAAACATATACAACAACACAAACTTTGTTACAATAAAACGAGAGTACAACCATAAACTGCACTCACTCACGAAGTGTGCAACCAACTATATTGTACTCACTCACGAAGAATGCAACCATATACTGTACTACTGTACAGTAGTACTCGAGACACTCGACTATAATCGATCTTACTTGTTTTATCTATTTAACGTATTTCAAAATTAAACTGTTCGCAAAACGAATATTTCAGAAACCCGATGAGGGGATCATCCGCAAGGAGACCCAGTACGTGAACAATGTGATGCGATTTGTGGCTGGAGCCAAGATCGAGGAGGAAGGGGCATCTACTAGCCCGAAAAAGAACACTTCGACTGTACCCATCGACACCCCAGAACTGAGCCAAGTGGCCAAGCAGCGCAAGGTGCCCGCCTCGCGCATCGGTCGGATGGCTTCCTTTGGCGGCTTGTTCGCCGGCTTGGGCCTGGGAACCCTGAATGAGTTGACCAAAGGTGCTCTGGGCCTCGGAGGATCCACCAGCATGCGCGAGGCGTTACTCAGTCCCGCGAATGCCGAAAGAATCGTGGACACGCTGTGCAAGGTCCGCGGAGCCGCCCTCAAGATCGGCCAAATTCTGAGCATTCAGGACTCGAGTGTGGTCTCCCCGCAGCTGGCCAAGGCCTTTGAGCGTGTGCGACAGGCGGCCGATTACATGCCCGACTGGCAGGTAGCGCGTGTGATGAACACCCAACTGGGTGCGGATTGGCGACAGAAGCTGAGCAAGTTCGAGGACAAGCCCTTCGCCGCCGCCTCCATTGGCCAAGTGCATCGGGCCGCCCTGCTCAACGGCATGGATGTGGCCATCAAGATACAATACCCGGGAGTGGCCCAGAGCATCGAGAGCGACATCGACAACCTGGTGGGCATGCTCAAGGTGTGGGATGTCTTCCCGCAGGGCTTCTTCATCGACAATGTGGTGCGCGTGGCCAAGCGGGAGCTGCAATGGGAGGTGGACTATTCCCGCGAAGCGGAGTACACGGAAAAGTTTCGCGAAATGATAGCCCCCTATCCGGAGTACTATGTGCCGCAGGTGATTCGCGACTTGACCACCTCGAGCGTCCTCACCACCGAACTGGTGCCCGGCGTGCCGCTCGACAAGTGCTTTGATTTAAGGTAAGTAGCGTATCATGCCTGCCTGGTTCCTTTGCTGTGGCTGCCCTGCTTGTTGTTTGATCTGATAATAAAACCTCGATATCTTGCAGCTATGAACATCGGCACCACATAGCCGCCTCCGTGCTGAAGCTCTGCCTCCGCGAGCTCTTCGAGATCGAGTGCATGCAAACGGATCCCAACTGGTCGAACTTCCTGTACGACGCCCCCAGTCGTCGGCTGATGCTGATTGACTTTGGATCGACGCGCTTCTACCGCCACGAGTTCATCCGCAACTACAGGCAGGTGATCATGAGTGCGTCGGAGAACAACCGTCAGGGCGTCCTTGAGATGTCCCGCCAAATGGGCTTCCTCACCGGCTACGAGACGAAGCAAATGGAGCAGGCCCACGTGGATGCGGTGATGATTCTGGGCGAGATCTTCCGCTACGACGGGGAGTTCGATTTCGGAAAGCAGAATACCACCGAGCGGTTGGCCGCCTTGGTGCCCACCATGGTGGCCCATCGGCTGTGTCCGCCGCCGGAGGAGATTTACTCGATTCATCGCAAACTGTCTGGCATATTCCTATTGTGTGCCCGCCTGAGGGTCCGCATGAATTGTGTGCCCTTCTACAAGGAGATCATCTTGGGGAAGTTCAAGGATTAGGGTTCAAGGATTAGGGACCATAACAACCCAAGTGCGCTTAAAATCGTTTGTATTTTTTTTGTTAACTTAGTAAAATAGAATAAAAACGCAAATGGGACGAGTATTTTGTGTGTAAATTTAGGGACTGGGTTAGTTTACCAATCGAGGAGTAGGCTTTAATTTCCTTTTTACAGTATTTTCCTTCATTTAACCCAACTGTTTAATACTGCTTCTACGAAAGCTCTCATCTTGACTATCATTTTGCCTGTTCAATGATTCCATTTATTTTTATAACCTCATTACGGCCCGCTTGTCGTAAGCTTATTAAAATATTTGCCATAGTTTCTGGGAAATCGGGTCCCCCAGATACATAGTTGGCGCAGTTTTCACTTCAGAATTTGCAAAAGAAAATTTTCCTTTCCTCTTTATTCGTTGAGAAAATATTCTTCGCGATTGGAAAGAAATTCCGCAAACTTGCTTGGATCCACCTGGTGATACCCATTACTTAAAATGTATATTTTGTGAATAGTAACAATTGAAACGATAACCAGATAGAAAAGTCTTTGATTTACTAGAAGACGACGACATGCTGCTGAATATTTAATTTGTTTTTGTGATACTAACATTTGGATACTTCGATTTGGCAGTTTGTAGATACCTAATATTTTATTTGTACAATTACTTTGCATTGAATATACCCTGTTGCCATGGGCGCAAATCCTGGCGCTGGCACTTTACACTGAAAATGCAAGGCCAAAGTCATAGGACAGGGTCAAAGGCGATGGCAATGGCAATGGCAATGGCAATGGCAAAGGCAAAGGATATGGAAGGAACCTCCGGCAAGTTCATCTCCCGGATCAGGATGTGCTGCAAGTGAAGTAAGTGGCTCTGGGAGAAAAAAACTAATTTATCTGTGCCCTACTTTTCCCCTTGAGCGGTTCCTACTTTGAAATTGCAAAAAATATATACAAACTGCAACGGATGAGGCAAAATGCTGCGGCATTTAAGCCGGGCTTTAATGTTTTGGCCGCATTTACGTGGGCTTCCAATGCAATTTCGTATTTGTGGAGAGGAGCCTAAGGAAAACACAAACCAATTTCTAAGCCTCAAAGTGCAATTATACGTATGTATATGTACGACAAGATAAAGCTGCCAAAAACATAATCGAAACAAATACTGTCGAATAAATACATTTTATGAAAATGTCTCTGTATTCATCAAAGTTATTAATTGCTTTTGGAATACAAATTTGAAAGTAAATGTAAACAAAATGATGGCTTATTGTAAAAAATAAATCGAAAAATATAAGCTATTGAGTTGCCTAAAGATAAATGAAGCAGTTACTGCTTAGAAATTTTAAGTTTAAGAAATAGTTTAAATGCTGGATATAGTTTGGATTTGAAAAAATTAATTTTATTTAACTTCTTTTTATATTTTATTTATTTTATTGTTATTGATAAACAGCTCAAATCTATATGATTATTTGGGAAGTTTTATTTTATCTTTAAAATGACTTAACTGTTGGGTAAATTAGTGTGTTATGGGAAACTTTGGTGTGTATCTTTTTTAATAGAATCAATTAAAATGTTATTGAGCGTCTTTCTTTGGGGATTGAAATTTAAAAAAAATTTAGAAGGAGGTAAAAAACTCCAACAAATTTATACTTTGCTAATGAAAATAAAAACACTGAAACAATCGATTAAAAAACAAATTTCCAACTGCTTAATATTTAACCTATTTAATTGTATGGCAAATTGTTTAAGCATCCAGATAAGGGAGCGCCTCCTAATGTAAGAGAGTCGAAGAGAAGGACCGATCGTCAATGTGGTGAAACGGTCCTATTGAGATAACGATTTTTGCTGGGTTTTGCGCCCGAGCGGCAGCTGGTCCCTCTGGCGGGCGATGGGAGGAAAACCGTCGTTGGAATTTCGATTTCAAAACACCCAAACACACCGATCGAGAACGACGTGTGGCGACGCACCGGCGGGCGGGAAATCGGTTGTGGATCGTCGTGGAAATCTGGAACTCTTCTGTCACTCTGCCACTCTGCCGTGATCGATAAGAGAGGATTGTGCGTGCCAGCGGCAAATTGAAAAGAAATCGAAATTGTTTATGCTTTTCATTGATATTCTTCAAGTAGCTGCCGCCCTCCTCCTGCATTCCATTTTGAATCAAAGCGCGCTTTCAAGAATTCTCTCTAATCTGCATAGTCTGCATACTATGCCCACATTACATATGATGTATTGAATTAATTTTTCAATCTGTTAATTAAACTCTGAGTGCGTGTTTTTTACTCGTTATTTGTTGTTACACATTTTTGTTGTTTTTGTTGTGGTTGAGAGTGCAATCGTAAAGAGACCGAGAAAGTGAAAAAAAGAAGCAAAGAGCGCCCCAGCAGCGAGAAAGAGAAGGAGAAGGAGAAGAGTGTGTGGAAGTTATAGTTTAATGTTGGTTAGCTTCAATTGTGGAATAAAAAAAAAATATATATATAAAAAACGAGAGCAAAAACAATAACACAACCAACAAGTGCTGATTGATATCACGCATTGTGCACTGGCAACAAATACGCATTCAAAGTAAGTGGCAGACAATTGGATTTGCAGCGAGCATACCATGGTCAAATTAACAGCTTTTTGGTACACATTTAACCCACCATCTCCCTGAATATACTTTCGTTGGTCCAGGTTGTTGTTTTTAAAAATATAAGAGATGTCATTGTTTTTATTTGTATAATTTATGCAATATATCTACCAGATTCAGAAGGCCTATAAAGAGTGTAAAGTATTTATAAAATATGCAATTATTCCTTGTTATGTTGCGTGGCATTTCGTATATATCTTGTCAGTTTACATGAATTTCGAACATTTTTTAATTTTTCCGTAAACCCATAAGGGAAAAATAGGTCTAAAAATCGGGGTCTTACTTCCAAAACCTTAATTTACAATTTAAAAGAAATTGCAAGACTATTGCTATTAAGACTTAATGTTCTAATGTTCTAATAGATCAAAATGATTTATTGTTGAAGAATGTTAACAATTTGTCGGAGTAAACATTATTTTTAGGATAAACGCATGAGCAGTACATAAAGTTTTAAAAATAAACTAATTTTTAGCATTCACATTTTAAATTTTAATGTTATAGGTTTTAGATTCTTAAAATGTTTGCAGCACTTGATTTTTTTAGTTAGTACTAACAAAATGAGCTGCAAAATGATAATTTCGCGCTTGTGTTTCCACAGTTCATAATACGATTAAGTAAAAATGTCAGAATATTATCGTAAAAATGGAAAAAATGTCCCATAGTGCAGCAGGCAAATGAACACAGCGCAAGCGGGGCTGACAGAAGAGCAGCCAGCAGCCGAGTTGAGTTTATCAATGAAAGTGAACTGTGGGAGTTTTGTGTGTATCCAAGCTGAGAATAGGTTTTTTTTATTAGTAAAAACAATAATAATAAATGACCAACATTGTTGCTACAAGCAACTGTATGCAAACTAAAGTGGGGCTCGGAGAAGGAAGTATTTGGGGGACGATATTCGAAAGGATTTTAGAGGCTTGGAGCTTGAGGTGAACAGAGTTAATAAATCTTCTAAAATATATATAAACTTGTCTCTAAATAGATAAAATTTGTACTTCAATTTAAGTATTCTCAATTAATAAGTCTATGGTTAGCTGCACACGCCAAACGTGTACTGTTTTTTGAAACAGAATGAATCCCTTTCTTTGCGTTAAGTATACGCCATGTAAGCCTATTCAAAGTTTAAAGAAATGGTACAAAAATATAGGCGTTCCTAATTAACTTTAAAAATTAAAAAAAAAAGTTAGATTCTTTTGCATATATTGTATTTGTATAGCTTTATCAAATGTATCTCAAAAGTGTAAGATGCAGCAAGGGGTAAAAAAAAGGAGAGATATGGGAATGCCCGGGCCTTAACGATAAGGAAATTACATTATAAAAGCCCTTGCATTTGCTTTTAAAATTCTTATAACACAATTCTCATAATAATAATTAAAGTTTTTATGTGAAATATTTTGCAAATGGCAAATTTTGGGGTTTATTTTGTTTTTGCAACCGCCGCTGGCCCAGCCGCATTTTTAATACTTAACAGCATCGTGCATACATTTCAGTTATTATTTATATTCGCCGCGTATTTGCATATTTGTTTAAATATTTGTTGTTTGTTGTCGCTTATTCTGCCCGCTATCAAAGCACGTTGGTGGAGACGTCTTAATTATATGTACGAATACATACGTATGCACATATGTATGTACATATGTGCCGCGGATGAATAAACTGTTCCAAATTCATGCATATAGTCCACAGCATACCCACATACATTTGCACATACATAAGTATGTATGCCCACTATATACGCTATACATACATAATATGTATGTATGTATATTGAAAAATGCTGCAGCAACAACAAGAAACCTTTTGATAATCATATCACGCAGTCCACTGATAATTCGCATTGTATTTGTTTGCTTTATCAGCGGCGGACTCTCTCTTCGCGGCTCTCTTACGCTCCGAGCTGGCACTCTTTGGCCGTCCACGATCGCCGGATCCGGCGGATCGGGGATCTCTTGTCGCACGAAAAATAAACCAAAAATTATTGGTAAATAAATTGTTGACCAAATAGACAGGTCTGCTAGAAAGGGATTATCGGTATGGTAATGCGTGTGCAGTCGAAAGAATCGAGTATAAAGACGATCGGCCGGCCGCTTTTATATTTCTTGAATCTTATCGCCGGCGAATGGAAAGTTTCCAGCTTTACATGGGGACATCGTCGGGGTAATTCTACTGACTATTGGTTCCCGGAGAAATTCCCGCCCAGACTTGATTCTAATGGCAAATAAATTCCGAAAAGCAGTTGTTATTGTTTGTCGGCGGCCCGGTCAGCTGATAATTTCCATATCACAGAGACACACGGACAGCTAGAAGGCAAAAATAAAAAAAAAAATGAAAATGAAAATGATTCGAAACTATTGTGTAATTTACATTAACGAGCGGATGTCGTTGGCTTCTACAATATAATGAACCAATTACCCAGTTTGTCTCTTGATTCGATTGCTCTGCAGGCAGCACAAGCAGATACAAGATACATATGGACGTACCCTCGTACACTGAGACACACATTTCTATCTGCTGGTGATTTTTCTTCTTTTCTATTTTTAATACCCGGTTCTTAAAACGAACAAGGGTATATCGGATTCATACGAATGTATGTAACAGGGGGAAGGTAGCTCTTCTAGATCAGCATCAGCAGACGAGTCGATCTAGCCCTGGCTGCCTGTCGGTCTGTCCCTCTGTCCGTCTGTCTGTATGAACGCCTCGATTTTTGGGACTATACATTTTTGGGACCATAGAATTGCATATGTAGAATTCTGTGATACCAGTTCAGCACAAACCGCCGCAAACCGGGAAATTCTGTGGCGCCCACAATTTTAAATCTAGAGGCACTACATTTAGATGATATATTGGTAGAGCCAATATCTATCTGTGATGCGAAAATCAGCAGATTATGCCCACTCCAAGCCCACAAAATGGCAAAAATGTGTTGCGCATACTAGCTTCTGATTTATTCATATTCTATAAATCGCGTGGAAACTGAGAACCGGGTATTCATAGTCGAGACACTCGACTGTAATCGTTCTTACTTGTTTTTGTGTGCAAAGTGACTGAACGAGATTTTTGTGGCCAGCAGTAGTGCTAGTGGCACGGCTATGGCAACGGCCACAATTCCGAATCCCATTCCATTTCATTCATGTTGAAGACACCCACTTGAATGATTGCGAGGCACTGCAGATGCTCATTGCTCGGATACGCTCGCCCAGCTCAGATACACAAACGCAGATACATATTTGGCCATCCTCAAGTGATGCTTCCGCATTTGCCGGGTCACCCACGTGCCAAATGCTTCAGATATCTCACAGAATTAAGGAGACCGCCGGCGGCCAGCCATTCCCCATTTGGGGCTCTCGGTTCGGTCTTGAAATTATAGTAAAACACCTGTTTGCCAGCAGGAAGCTGCAGAGTTTTAATCGATAAAATTGGTAAAGTTGTTTCTTTGCCGGCGCATGAGTAATGTTAGCATCTGCTTTCAAGCTTTCAAGAAACAGCTTCTGATGTGTCACTAATAAGAGGCGGTTCCGGAGACTTTGTGGATTAATAAGCCAGATAAACAAGGAGGTCGATTTAGATGCCAAGACAAGTTTGCTCGGCGGCTGAGTGTTTCTTAGTAACCCCAAGATAAGGGTATAATTAATTTTGGGGCAGGTTTACTAACAAGGAGGGAGAAAAATTTCCATTCCGGTTGTGTTTTTTTTTTTTTTTTTCGGAGAGATAACCGCAACTTCTGGGAATCATTTGTTTTCCATCGCCTTCTGTTTGTTTATACCTCCCGGTATGGTTTTGGGTTGCAATTGCATTGAAATGTTAATGTTGTGTCTGGGCTGTGGGGTTTGGGCTGTGGGCTTGCAGTTGGACACAAATTGCCCATCCGATAATTAGAGATTCGTAATTGCGGATTCCATGGGGTTGTGCAATGGCAATTTTCAATTGAAATCGCTCGAAAGACAGGATTCCGTGAACCACTTGTTAAGATACACAGAGAAAATTCACTCTAAGCTCGAGGATCATAGCAAAAAAATCAATAATTGTCTTAGGAGATTCTTGTCAAAAACGATAGGCAAAACCCTCAAGCAAAACCTTAATATAATTCCTTTGGAAAACTATCTTTTTTTTATGTATCGATGTTGATTCCTTGGGGTTTTTCTCTTGCATATTCATGAGCCTGGAAAATGATACCATCGCATGTAGCGCACAGATACACCTTGTTGTTATTGTCGTGGCCCGTAATTTTTTAATAACACTTAACAAACGCCTTGGACTTGGCATGTAAATTGTTGATAAATTATGTTTTTAATAGTGCCTTGCTGTGGCCTTTTTCTTGGCGATAAAGCTTTTGTTGCTGCTGGTTTATGTGGTCAGATAGCTGGCGCCAAAGATACGCAAAGTAAATCTATGAGAACGGCACAGGGGGATGCGAGACTTTGATACCCCTTCAATGCGCTACATAGAGGTTTTTCATACATAATTGTGGCTGGTAACTTCTGTAATTTGATTCGTAACTATCGGACCTGTTTTGGTTTTTTGAAAATGAAGATATTCTCTGCGATTGAGCAACCAAATTGCTTCCCCTTAATTTCCATACGTTGTCGTAGCACATGTTGTCTCAATTCTTACAATTTGATTCCCATAAATGCACATACGTCTGTGCATATATGTATACTCGTATCTATCAGCATATTGGCCGATGTGCGCTGCCCGAATGGTAAATAAAAATTCATGTTTTGTTTGCATTTGACCGCAAAAAAACAAACAAAAAGCCAAAACTAAGGCTGAAATTATTCTCAAAATATTACTTAGTAATACTAATAACGATACATTTCGAGTGTTTGTGTGCGCTGTATTTTTATCTGCATTCTGCTTCCCAGCGATCGTAGATACTTTTTAGTTATGGCTGCACAAAAAAAGGCGAATAAACAATGAAGCACTCAATGCTCTTTCAGCGAGATTTGTAGATTTTTTAGGCAAATATTCAAGAATTCGCAACAGGCACGTAGGCTAGCAATCATCTTTCTGTTTGATTGGGATACGGGTGTACATACTATATAGCTAAATGTTTGCTTTCTTAGTCATCGCCGGCAGAAACTTCTTTATCAAGTGTCTGTTCAAACATAAATAGCATAGTGAAATGATGGAAGGTGCAATTATTAATTCAGTCCCGGGCTCCCACAAATCACTCGGCGAAGGTTCCTCGAACCGAACTTGAATCAATTTGATAGCATTTTTGTTTATGCCGCAATATGATCGTTTGTTGCTGAATATCCCAACGATTGACCGCAATAGAAACAGGCGAATTCGATATCCGTGAATTGTGCTTGCTCAGCAATTAATGCTTCGGAGTAAGATAACCATTAAACCAGCAAGGGCAACCTTTGATCTGTTATATTTTCAAGCCAAATCATCGGGACAAAGTTAGCTTGGAATTGTTGGGAAACCTACAACACGGGCGATCGATCGGGTGCCTGTGTACCACATAATTGACTGTTGCATTAGCCTGCTGTGTGCGCACCGGAGATGCACCAGATGGCACCTTCCACATACCTGGAGCTTCGATCCTCCCCAGTGTCTTCTCCTCCACCTCCTCCTCCTCCTCCTTGGACCGAGATGAACTTGAGCGCATTGCAATGTGCTCATATATATAGTTTTTATTATTTTTTTCCCCTCGGCCTGGAACTCGTTTTTGCAGCGAGGTTTATTCGGTGCATTCTTCGGCCGGCGTCATCGATGATCATCATCGTCGTCGTCTTTTATCGTTATTGAAAAAGCTTGCTGATCATGGAGTTCCGTGGCATAAGCCGGCGATGATTTTTTTCTGCCTTGGCATAACGCAATGCCAAAGCTGTTGTGCCGGTTGCTGCTGCCTCCCCTCCCCGCCTTTTCATTCCATTTTCTATACCATGTACCTCAAGGTACAAATGGTATATTAAGATTGTGCAATTGTATGTGACAGGGAGAGGGAAGCTTTTCCGACCCCACCAGGTATATACTAGTATATTCTTGATCAGCACCAACAGCCGAGTCGATCGATCCATGTTCATCTGTCCGTCTGTCCGTTTGTCTGCCCGTCTGTTTCTCCGAGAAGCTAGGAGCCAGAGACATCTTCTCTTTTGCTTCAGGTGCGTTTTGTATCTGCGCAAAATATGACATTTTTTCTGCCCCTTTCCGCCGTTTTAATTTTCAAAAAACTGTATTTCCCTCTGCATATCTGTCTATATCTTCAAAATGGTTAGAGCAAGAGCTATAAACAGCTAACAGCTAAAAATAAAAAATCTAGCCATCTGGCAAGTTTTGTAAAGATATGGCAATAGTTAATGAAGATACGACCAATAACAATTGTCACCGTCCTTTGCCAGTGGACAACCACGTAGAAACTATTGAAAATATATAGGTACATGGTATCTCGTTGTCGAGAAATCTCGACCACAGCGTTCCTTACTTGTTTGTGTTGTTTTTTTGTTTTATAATATTTTTCATACATCGTTTTTGTTGTCTTTTTGGTTTGTTTGTTGGCCGGCTCTTGTCTCCCGGGTTCCGTTCTACAGACGACCTCAAGAGGGGGTTGGTGGGGGGCCAGTTGGGGGACTGGAGCAAACCACTTTTTTGTATTACCTACACGGGCAAAAAAATAAGAGTAATAAAAAGGAAAAATATCCAGACAAAACTAGCTTCAAATCGGTGGAATTTGGTTTCATTTGGTAGTCTAATTTCTTAGTTATTTATTCAAGCAAATCTACCAGCGCGTTTACATAACATTAACACTATCTATACTATAGTAAACTATATACACGAAGGTGTGGTGGCCACTTGAGAGTGTCAGCATTTGAGGGGAAAAGTGAGAGCGCATTTAAATGTGATTACAGTGATTATAGCGCGGATAAACAATAATAAAATGCTGTAATTGATGATATTCATACATTATTGGTTATAGTCTTTCGGGGACTCTGTAGTACTTGTATCTGTGGCATTAAATCTTCCGCTAACTGGGTTTTTTGTGTGACTTGTCCAACTGCAACATTAATTTCTTTCTGTGTACTTTTGCTTTTCGATCTTGGGGTTCCAAGCTCCATATTGTTGGACCTGTTGCCGCATAGTTTTTGGTTGCTTTTCTCGCCGCCTGTTTCTCTTTTCCTTTGGATGTGGATGTGGACGTGGACGTGGATGTGGATGTGGCTTTGGCCCAACCGGTTAGCTGGGGGATCGCTTCTGGGCCTGTTGCTATTTTTGTGACTCCCGGATTGCTGCAGTCTCCGCTGGGAACGTGACTTACATAAAGTAATATTCATATTTCTAACCATCTCCAGCTTATATTCGACCGCATCTGCTTGGCCAATTAGGCAACCTTCCCTCCTCCCTTCGGGCTCCTGCAGCTTGAGGTCATCTCTGGTGGGTGGCTGGGTGGTCGGGGTGCCTGACTTTGACTGTTGATTGCAGGCTGACCGCTGTTCATATCAGTGCTACGTAATGAAAACACAAAAATAACAAAAAACGAATCGAAACACAACAAAACGTAATAAATTGATAAGCTCGCTGGGGCAGCGCAACTGGGGAGTAAACAATCGCGAAAGACGGACGGAGACAGTGCTAGAAAGTCTATTAAAAATTGGCCCAGAGAAGTTATGATGGGGTTCTGAAGGACTTCCGGCTTGCCAAATCGGCTTGAACAGTTGCAAACTTTGGGATACTGCCAGGCATTGCTGTGATAATTTATGGTAATGCAGAACAAGTTCAGATCTCCATTGAACTTTGCCATGGAACCGTGGTGGACTTTGCCCTTCTCCGCTGCTGGGTTCGGGTAGGGGAGGGGCAGCTGGTGGTGGTGGTGGGCCTGGAGAATCACAAACAAGTCGGCGGAGTGTCCCCCCGAAGAGAGAGAGATGCCCGAACCAGAGAATCGGAGAAAGAGAAGCCCGAAGAGAAGCTGCCGGCGACAGCGGAAGAGAAACAATCCATGAGGCACAAGTGATGCATGCACGTGTTGCAATGTCGGGCATGCAGACGGAATTCCATTAGGCACTCGCCGCAAAGTGGTTGTTAGCCCGAAAGGGAAAACCGGCAAAAACTGGCTAGCAAAACAAAATGCCAAAAAAGCCAGGCGACCAAGGGGGCACAGCAACAACATAGCCAAAATATTATCAACGTAACGCTCCGATGGACTGCCAAAAAGTTGTTTCTAAATTTAGACCAACTCCACTACCCGACCCCCCGTCGCCGCCCCACACACAGGCCTTCTCCCTTTCGAGCGGCACTCGAAGTGTCAGAGACCTCCGCGGCCCGATAACGTTTAATCAAACAACTGTTGTATTCTATACTGCACTGTGCTATTCACATTGTATCCAGACTGTTTGCGATTTGAATTTGTGGCGTCTATGCGCGCCCTCGTACTGTATAGTAACTCCGGTCCACAATAGATGTGCGTCGCAAAAGATATGCCCGAAAAACTGTCGTGATTTTTGGCCAAACTATGTACGCTCGCACTGATTCAATTAGAGCGCTTCAAGGCAGGGAGGGGCACGATTAGCTTGCCACACTCAAGCTGAAAACTGTTGCCCCCCCTCAGTCTGTTCCGCGAATCGATCTATCGGGCCTATAAAGCTTTTGTGCGGCTTATCTTTGCATGGCAAAGTATCGAATGGATTTCCTGGACATTCGGGAATCCACTTGGTGGGGGCAGAAAGAGATGTGTAAACATTTGCCGAGTGTCATGGATTGTTGAAATTGAGATAGATTGTTTGTTTGTTTGTTGCTTCAAAGTCGCCGACCGGGGCATGTCCTCCGGCAGAGACACACACAAATATATTATGTATATACAGATACGCACTTGATACGGAGATAAAATATATACAACAGGTGATCTCGCGCATTCTTGGGAAACATTGTTGACAGTGTTTGCTTTTGAACAGCTTTTGAATAACAGGTTCTTGCGCCTTCCTTTGTTTGAACAGAACATAATTTGGGCCAAATGTCGGGTTCGTGCTGTCATATAAGACCCCTGCCCCGTTGTTTGGTCTGAGCAAACAATTCAAGTATCACCCGATAATGATCCGCGGTCTGATCGGTCCAAAATCGCTCCAAAACACACATTCCCGATCTTTGGCCAACCAATTAGCGCCCCCCAAACGATCCGACAAAACGATTTTGTCGCCAAAAAAAAAACCCAAAACAAGTAAGAACAATAATATTTGAGTGTCTCGACTATAAATACTCATTTTTGTCATTTTCGCGAACAAAAGTGGACGTAACCGGCTGATTTTTACAACACAGATAGAAAATGGCCCCACCAATGTTATATCAATATTTAGTGCCTATAGAGCTAAAATTGTGGATGCCACAGAATTTCGCGGTTTGCGGGGCTGCGGGGGGAGGTAGCAGATTTTTAAAATAAACTTGTGCTGAACTGATATCCCTAGAATTGGAATGTGAAATTAGTTTTTCTCTATCTAATATAGTTTCCAAAATCAAGGCGTTCATTCGGACAGACGGACGGACGGACCGACGGACATGGCGAGATGTTGATGCTGATCAAGAATATTAATACTTTATAGGGTCGGAAAAGGTCCCTTCTACCTGTTACATATTTGACATTCGTACGAATTCAATATACCCTTATTCTTTTTAAAAAGAACCGGGTATAAAAAGACACTAATGCAAAGTGAGAAATTGAAATAATGTATCTGTATCATAGAGAACGAAACGGAACCCAGAAGTCTGGTGGTGGTGGCACATGTGTTTAGATGGATCACACATGCGGACGTTGAATTTGTTGTGATCATTAACAAAACATTGGAATTCGCTTGAAAACTGTAAGACAGACAGATAGATAGATAGATAGATAGGCGAAAAAAAAGCACAACACCTCGATCGTTTCTTGGCCTTTTTGTTCAATTTGTCAACGGGTGAAAAATTCAGCTTGAACAACACAAAGCCACGAAAAATACGAAAATTGTATCCAAATCAGCCAGCCCAGCTGACGTCGCTACATGACTGGCATTTTGGCCAAAACAACCTGCTGTTCGGCTTCTGTTTTCAGCTTATTTATTTATTATTTGCCATGTTTACGTGTGCTGTGTGCTGTGTGCTTTCGGTTTTGTTTCTGTTTCTCTGTCGCGTGCCGGTCTCCGTATCAAATCGGATCGAAGTTGTTAATGTTAATGCCGTCCCCGATCTGCATAGATTACAGAACCCGGGCCCGAAGGGTGATCGAGCGTTAAAATTCGCAACATGCGGCCGAAAAGCAAACGCCTTGGCATTAATTCGCCAAAGGCGCACGCAATCCCCAGCCACTGTCATTGTCAATTAAATGGAGAAGCCGCAATTGTTAGGAAACTATTGAAAACCACTATATAAAGCGGTTGTAAGTTGTGCATAATGAAGCACTCTTAGACAAGCAAACCATAGCCAGAGTATCCATAAATTCGTTTTAACAAATTACTGCTGGAATTCAAGAAGTATTTCCCATTTAAATAAATCATTTGCTTAGCTCCGAATTGATAAAATCATAAATGTATTTGTATACCCGATTATTAAACAAGACAAGGCATATTAAATTCGTAGGAATTTTCACATGCAACAGGGAGAAGGAAGCGTCCGTCCCTCCGTTTGTCCGTATGAATGCGTATATCTTGGAGACTATAAGCAAACTGTGAAACTCTGTGGAGTCCACACTTTTAACTCTAGGATCACTAAAATTAGATATTACATTGCTAGAGCCANTTTATTCAAATTCGCAATGTTTAACCATCAGTTGGAAACTGGAAACTGGGTATTTATAGTCGAAACACTCGACTTTAATCGTTTTAACTTGTATTAATATGAAATCTATAGTATATTTGCTGTGTATTCACTATTTTCACTCAACTAATTTCGAAAGCATCCGCAAGTAATTTTGCTCCTGGCTAAAGCATTTACAGTTTTCAAAATGTACAATTTAAGTCAATTTAAACTTTCCCCTTTCATGCTCCCTCAATTAGTCTAACGACTCGGGATTTCAACCATTTTGCAAGTCAGGCACACACTCCTCAATAATAACCAGATAAAGTTGGTAATAATGGGCCCGGAGCCTGATGGTCGGAAGCAATGGCATGTCCTTTCAAATGGCTCATATTCCCTGTCGTGTGTGGGAGGATGCGTCCTTGCGGTTTGTTGTTGCAACCGGAAATGGCAAGTGAAAACATCCAGTTCCATTTGCCATGCCCTGGAATCTGCTGGGGGGGGGTGCTTCCTTTCCACATTTTTGCTCAAAAGACAGGTTGTTTGTGTCCCACATACGAGTACAAGTGTATGTATACGCTACGAGTATATGATGTGTGGCTATGTCGTCCGGCTATTAAAGTTGCCAAAATGAACGACCAGTCCTGGGATCCTGATTTGCATTTTCGGTTCTTGCATTTAAACTTTTAGCTGGGAGCCATCCATCCTGTGAGGAAATTTACATATAGTAGCTTTGCGGATATCAATCGGAACTTGGTGGAAACGAAGATTTCTCGTTACGCTCTGGCAGGGCTTACTGTACGAGTAGGGGTCTGGCGATGGGGGGAATTTTTCCTGGGGTTTATCGATTCACAGTCCCCCATATTTTGGCACTCTAACCATAAAACACGGTATCTGCACCCATATAAATTTATGTGCAATAGACATAGATACCACTGTGTGTCGCCTCGGTCGCAACAATTAACAATTGAAATTGAAATTGATAAGAAATTTTTAATTGCGCCGGCATCGTCATTGTCGTTGCCTCATTATACGAAAAACGATGGCCACAATTGCTTTTTTCTTCCTTCCCTTTTTTGTTAGCAGCATTTTATGCTTTTATATAAAGTTTTATATTCGTGCATTTTATTATATGCATTTTTGCGGACTTTATCAGCTCCTACTGAAATGGAGTCGCAAATGCGGGAATACTGATAAACGAGTTGTTACTATATTGTTTACATGTTCGATTTGATGTAACACTTGACCAACCCACAATTTTTGCTGCAATCATGGTTTTTCACTAATTTTTTCGCTTGTTTGCTTGCAGCTATCAGCCCTCATCGCCTTGAAGTGTTTTATCAGCACACAAATACAATTTATTATCTGCGGGAAAAAAACTATTAAGGTGAGTCAATCGATTGCTTATGGGTTAAAAAAAAGACAAGTAGAAACTCTGTAGTCGAGATTTCTCAACAACGACGTAACATGTACCTATTTTTATTAGCGAATACTTTTTCCGTTTTAATATTTAACCCCAAATGCATGAAACCAGCACATACAAATGACCCAAGTCACAAGGAATGGTTAATACTCGTATGATATCATCCGGCTCTGACACTGGCATAGGACGGTGAAAAATGTTGTTGGCCGTATCTTCATAATTTATTGCCCTATCCTTATAAAACTTGGCACATGGCCAGATATTTTTATTTTTAGCTGTAAGCAAAAAGATTTATACCTCTTGCTCCAACCATTTTGGAGATATAAACACATATGCAGAGGAAAATATAGTTTTTTGAAATTGCAAAGGCGGTAAATATTGGTCGTCGGTATCGTCTTCAGGAAATCTAGAGATCGGTATTTATTATAGAAATGATTGAAATGTTTAACTGCGTTTGCTTATTTTTTATTTATCATAAAAGGTAGACAAGCTTACAAAGACTAGCCTAACTTAGAGGGTAAAGCACTGGCTGCAAGGCCTTTGGCTAAATTCTTGTGACTTATGTATAATTTGTTGTTACTTTACACGTTGGTAAGGCTACTTTGATGTAATTATTTACAGAGTTTCGTACATAATTTATTTACATAATTTTTGCTTTAAATTTTATGGCTTAGGTTGGTTTTTTTAGGAATAGGATGATTTGGTCTAGGTGTAATTCTTTTT
Organism: Drosophila ironensis; assembly: GCA_021223825.1. NCBI lineage: Eukaryota > Metazoa > Arthropoda > Insecta > Diptera > Drosophilidae > Drosophila > Drosophila ironensis. The sequence continues at coordinate 561,219 of JAJJHQ010004838.1, forward strand.
TGCTTTAGGTCCGTTAATGTTTTTCAGGCCCTTACTGCCTTCACAATGTGCATAAAACTGTATTTTCATCCACATATGTACATATGTGACAGACAGAACCGGGAATTGGACCCGGAAACGGACATGTCGTATTAGCTCATCATCTTCGCGATTGGTTCTATCGCGAATAAAATATTTCTTCCAATTGAAGAGGCAGTAAAACACTGTAGTCCAGCTCTTGACAATGAAATACCTTGTACCTATAGTNAGGAATAGGATGATTTGGTCTAGGTGTAATTCTTTTTTGCTTTTTTGCGTTTAAATACTACAATATAACAGCCCCAAATTACATTTATTTTTATAAAACAAATAAGAATACAAATCAAAAACTTTAACGTCACTATAATTCTCAAATAGTTCAAGCAATAAACTGGTTGGGTACCAGTCGCCACTGCCCTTTTTTTAGGAAAAGTCAAAAGAAAATTTTCGCTTTTATACTCGTAATAGTTACAGCAGTCCATGCCATTTGTGTCGCAACCGTTCGCATCACTCAGAGAGTAAATATTTGGAAATTAAAAAGTCAACAAAAAAAAAATCCAACAAGATGCCTGGACGCCCAACGCGAATGCGATTGAATTTGCGTAATAATTTGGAATCCGTCAAGACCGATGAAGACCATGCTATGCTTGTCGAAGAATTGAAAAACTTGCACGCCGATTGCGGAGAGTGGAAGGATCTCTTCGAAGGAAGTGATCTGAAATTAAAACCGGATATCCAGTTTTGGGAAGATGCGCACTCCACTATCTCAACGCTCACACAAGGCGGCAGTGTCAGTGCCCATCTGGGCAATACCGTACTGCATTTTGAATATCGCCATGAACCAGCTCCCTCGAGGTCAAATGAGGTAGACCACGACAAAGACCTAAGCAAGTGCTCCTTGGCCGAGGCCAAGATCTGGATCGAGAAGAAAATCCTAGATCTTAAGGAAGAGGAAAAACGGGAACATGTACAGAAGAACATTTCCAAAAGTCCTTCCGACTCCTCTAATGCGACCATGGTAAAAGGCTCACTTGATTTTAAGGCGGATGAAGATGCACCCGTTATGAACAGTGCTAGTGCTCCTGGGCCTGCCATTGATGAACCATTGATGAATCCGAAAGGTGCGGAAATCGGTCAAGTTTTGGGAGAACCTTCCCTTGAAAGCCCAAATAAGAACATTGCCATTGAAGTGCAAAAAATTCAATTGGGAAAAGAATTAATTATAGAAGCAACAAACGATTTGAAGAACATTTCAAAAAGTCCTTCCGGCTCCCCTAATGCGACCATGGTAAAAAGCTCACTTGATTTTAAGGCGGATGAAGATGCACCCGTTATGAACAGTGCTAGTGCTCCTGGGCCTACCATTGATGAACCATTGATGAATCCGAAAGGTGCGGAAATCGGTCAAGTTTTGGGAGAACCTTCCCTTGAAAGCCCAAATAAGAACATTGCCATTGAAGTGCAAAAAATTCAATTGGGAAAAGAATTAATTATAGAAGCAACAAACGATTTGAAGAACATTTCAAAAAGTCCTTCCGGCTCCCCTAATGCGACCATGGTAAAAAGCTCACTTGATTTTAAGGCGGATGAAGATGCACCCGTTATGAACAGTGCTAGTGCTCCTGGGCCTACCATTGATGAACCATTGATGAATCCGAAAGGTGCGGAAATCGGTCAAGTTTTGGGAGAACCTTCCCTTGAAAGCCCAAATAAGAACATTGCCATTGAAGTGCAAAAAATTCAATTGGGAAAAGAATTAATTATAGAAGCAACAAACGATTTGAAGAACATTTCAAAAAGTCCTTCCGGCTCCCCTAATGCGACCATGGTAAAAGGCTCACTTGATTTTAAGGCGGATGAAGATGCACCCGTTATGAACAGTGCTAGTGCTCCTGGGCCTACCATTGATGAACCATTGATGAATCCGAAACCATTGATGAATCCGAAAGGTGTGGAAATGCACGAAAATACAGACAACAACAAGGAAGATAATTCATCTGAAGCTTCTGATTCGCTGGATAATTTTCAATCTGTTTTGGAACCTGATTTTAATTCATCTGATTCGCTGGATGATTATCAACCCGATTTTAAACCAGATTTTTAATATTAATTTTTGTCGACTGTTTATTTAAATAAAACTTTAATGTTCTAATGATTGATAATACATTTGTAATAACAAAGAAAATTAAAACAAAATTTCTCCTTGAATTTCCAGTAGCAGGCAGTTCGGTCCACGGATCGTCCGCATCGGGAGCTGCGTTTACGGGCAGTTTGAAGAATACAGATCAGGATATATCCAGCGGACCAAACTGCCTGGGGGTTACAGGAGATTTAGGAGATTATTTTGTTTACGAATTGATGTATCCATGTTTAAGCCGAATCGATGTATCCATGCCCGCCCGTTCGTTTGTCCATATACAAATTAGTAGGCGTGGGCGATATTCAGTGTTTGCTTTTCCATAGAGTAAATTGTGGTCGTAAACGGCAGATTGCCATGTTTGTCAGCCGTGTTGCAAATGCAAACACACTGAATGGACATTCGGTGCCTGCACCCTCTGGGGGGCTAAAGTATCATTCCACAACATATCCATGGACTCCTCCTCATCCTTAAGTCAGCTTTGCGATTTCATAATGCAATTGCTTTAAGTTTAAAGAGATGTTTGTTTCTAGCTTTTAATATTTCGAAGATATAGATCTTGGCAAATATCTGAAAATGGCATTATCTGCGTGTTAGTTAAATGGACCTAATCCAAGAATCTTTTGTAAAGTATTTTGCCAAGTATGTTAAGTTATTTACAGCAAATTGTAAAGGCGCAAAGAGGCTTGAAATAAATCTAAAATAAACTTGATCTGCCTGCATCAACAATGCACCAAAAGTAAAAAGAATTACACCGCTAGCTCTTACCATCTCCGAGAACGACGTGTTTTTACATACAGACAGACAAAGGACTTGTCTACATCGTCTCGGCTAAGGAGGTTGCTGCTAATCAAGAATACTCGTATATGCACTTGTCTGGTACATTGATTTGCGCAAATTGAATATACCATTTGCACCTTGAGGTACATAGTGTAATAATTAAAATACTTCGAATTCAAGCGCGTGTGTCTCAAACTGAAATGCTAAGATTGCATTGTTGTGGGCCACCCGGCAAGCGACCAGCAGTTGAAATTGAGTTTCGCGGTTCCCACTGCCACCACTTGCCGCCGGAGTAATTAATTAAGTTAAGATAATTCATATGCGAAGTTAGGACCACAAAATAAGCCAAGCCAGACATAGGCGCAGGCATAGAGCATTTATCAATGTTACTCGTACTATTTGTATTTGCATACACAGCAAGTGCGCTTAAGCGCTCAACTTTTAAACTGATAAACTGAAATAATACTTGGCAAAGACAATGCTGCTATCTCTCTGTGTTTGGTAAACAATACCAAGTCAGCTTGTTGTACTCGTCGTATTTTTATCCAAAGCTTCATTCAATTTACCCCTTTTTTTTGCTTCTGGAATCAATTTAAGCACTTCATCCGAGCGCCAAACTCTGTGGCAACTATTTAATGTGCCCCAGCTTCTGCGCTCACTTTCAGTTGAGTTGCCGAAGGTAAACGAGGAAACTTTAAGCAAAACTACACATTGTTTTGCAGTTGTTGTTTGTGTTTGTGTTTGGGGTTTGGGTTTGGGTTTGGCTTGGTTTTACTTTATTTTATTTTCTCGTTTTCCCTGCATTTTATTTTGAAGTTTTTTGTTGAATTTTTTGTAGCCCGGCATTTAATCATTTGTCATAGCATTGCTCCGAAGTTTTGCCATTGTTGTCCGTTGTCTTTGTTGCTCTGTCTGTTGCATTGTTGTCAGCGGGAGGTTGCGTGTTCATTGACGTCACAGCCAACTTTCTGCGGGGGGTGCAGGTGCCGTTGCCGTTGCAGGTGCAGGTGCTGGTGCTGGTGCTGGTGCAAGGTGGGCGGGTGTTGCATGTTGCACGCAGTCTCGTTGAGGAGGGCGCCCCAGCACTCAAGTAAGCAGGTCAGGCCGCAGTGAGCGGTTCTTGCGGTTTAACTCACTTCGAAAGCATCCAGCACCCATCATCACCTGCACTTGCAACAGCACCACCCATCACCCAGCGCACCCAGCACCCACCACCCAGCACTTGCACCCACCCGCACTCCATCCAACTCGGTCAGCTTGCGGTTTGGTTCAAGTTTTCCCTCCTGCCCCCCGCGATCCACAGTTTTAGAGAGCCAGCGAAGCACATTGCATAATGGTCTCGCCTTTTTCGTTAGGTGAAAATTGAAATTGATTTTTATGGGAGCTGGCCCGCTGGCCCGCTGTCCAGGTGCCTGTATACTATACCTATTTGTATATACGTATATTCCTTATATACGTGTCCTGGCTTCTGTCAGAACGAAAGCGAGAAATCAATTTCAATTAACCAAATACATATGCGGGAAAATCGCCCCAAAACGGGGGCAAGCAAATAAATAAATAAATATGCATGAAGCCCAAAAAGCTGCAGAGGAAATCAAAAGTTCCCTTCGAATCCCAATTTGAGACGCAGCCCTGCTCCCGGAATCGAAATCATCGGACGCTGTTCATCAATTTTCACCAACAGGTGGTTCTCAGTTTTACAATTCGGCAATAAATAAAATATAAATAGTTGAAACGTTGATCTTACCTTTTTATTTTATCAATTTTTGGCATGACAAGCTGGGCTTGATGGCTCTTTTTTTGGGGCCAGTAATGTCCCTCGTAAAAACGGCCACACTATTTGAGTATTTTGCAAGTCACTGTTACACTTTTTACATCTTGCAATCGCTCAGTTTGAGTTAATTTGTCCCAGTCAAAAGTGGGAAATCGTTTCGCCAGCGGAAAGCCACGGAAGCGCTGTCGCTTTTGTTTTTCGCGGCGCAAACCAGAATCAGGCAATTGGGGATTTCCTTTATTCCCGCCCGAAGCCCACTCGTCCCGCTCATTGATATTAAAAGGGCTCAGCCCCCTGGTGGCTGCTGGCTGGTGGCTGGTGACTGGGGCGGCACCCTCGGCCCCGATTTCTCGCGGTGTGCGGCTTGTTGACTTGCCCCGCTAATAATTGCCAAGACCGCGCGAGGAAAGGCAAACAAATTTACAAAACTGGCAGCCTCCCCTGCCCTTCCGTTCCGTTCCATTCCGTTCCGATTTCGCCCCCCCCCCAGTCCGTCCGCCCGGTCGTCCACATTTCTGTCCGCCGCAGTCAGCAAGTCTGGCAGTTAGCGCCTCAGTCGACGGCCCCGGAAAAAGTCACGTTTTGCATTTTGGGTTTTCCGCCTAGCCCGTCGCCCGCTCCCAAGTTCCGTCCCGTCCGTTCCTTCCCTTTGGCTGATTCTTGCTTTCTTGTTTGTCTCGATGCCCTGCAAATGACAGATGATAATGCCCCGGGGCATATGGGGCAGGTAAATAAATTCCCAGAATATCATTTCAGTGTCAAGAATTTTCCTCGGGACTTTAAGAATTTCAAAGGCATTCAAAAGAACGAATTGTTAACCTGTGTAATATACGTATATTTGAGCCATTGTTGTTTCATTAAATCAACTAGAGTAGTATATTATTTTACTTTTTCATTGCTATTTGTTGGTAGTAAAATATTATCCGATTTCACAAAAATCTACAATAATGTTCCAGTAAATGCTTGTAAACAAGTTGTCAGAAGAGATAACACCAACCCAAAGAAACTTTAGAGAATAATATTACATACCTATATCTAAAATTAAGTAGTCTTTATCGTCTTATATAAAGAAAATAAAGAGTCAGTTCCCAGAAATTTGTTAAGCTTTGTATAACTATTATAAGGTAAGGTAAATTGAAAATTTTCGGAATACCATTCCGTACCATTTTAAAGGCCTTTTCTTGGTATTTCGAGAATTTGTACTCGATTAATCAACCTGCTGCTATTTGGAATTTGGAAAGCCTTAAGACAAGGGATCAAAATTCGATTTATCATTTTTTGTTCCATACCTAATTATGCTTCTACCAATTGCTTATGTTTACAGTCACAACACTGGTTTTACTCTCACCAAATCCTCATATTTGTTGCCTTAAATTTAGTCACAGCACTCGATAACTGACATCCAACCTGCAGGGTATTCCTGGGCTTCAAGCACCCGAAGTCATTCAGCATCTTCCGGCTCTGTTCTCACTTTTGACTTGTTTACCTTTCCGAGATGTTCGGAGCGCCTACGCGATGGAATTTTTTCCCGTTGGCGTTGATTTCTGGCATATTTTATTGCACGTCTCGCTCCCCAACAATTGAAATGCAAAAATGTATACTACGGTTTACGGTCAACTATCCGGCTATCTGGCCATAAAGCCAGTGACAACATTGCGTATACGTTATTTCTAGGCCACTTTCTTTGACTGCCATTGCGCCCGGGGGAAAAAAAAGAAAATGATGCTGAATCCAGGCTATCTGGCACCGGAATTGGAAGCTTTTGCTGCGCAGTGTTTTAATATTTGTTTAGTGCAGTTGCATTTCCGAAATTTTCACAGACCAACGTCAAAGAGCGCTCAAAATTGGAATTTTGGTTCAACGCATCGAAGTGATTGAATCGCAAAAACCGGAAAATGGTCATCGGTATCCTTTTGGGAACGCCAGATCATCACCAAAATTGCAGATGTGTAAAGGCTTGAGAATGACAACATGGCAATATGAAGCAAAGAGGTGTTTGCTGTTCACTGCATATTACATTTCATAATTCCCGGTTCCTAAAATGAACTAGGGTATATTGAATTCTTACAAATGTATGTAACAGGAAGAAGGAGAATATATATTTGTGCTGCAAAAATCATCCGGTTATGCCCCCATCGCCCGCGCGGATGACAAAAATGCATTGCGTCCAACAGCTTTTCCATAGAAACATGCCACGCACTTCTTATTCACACAAACGAAAATTTGTAGCACCTACAATTTGAATGCTATAACGATGGAAAAACATATTATTCCAATTATGTTTATCCATGTTCTCAAAATATGAGAACCGGGTATTTATAGTCGAGACACTAACTTGTTTTCATCTGAATTAGAAATCTCACATGAATATAGTGCATATATGTATGTATATGTCTTGTCTCTAAGATTAAACAGTAATTTTCTAATAAATTCAGGTTTCACATATATGTTTAACCATCCTTTGAGGTTCTCGCTAATTTGTTTAATGTTTTCCAGAGCTTTAAAGGGCCTTTTTTAATGGATGTCAAATGAATTTACGCGCAACATCCTTCTGCTCCCTCCTCGTTGAAAGCCTTGCCTTTGCAACTTGCTTATTTTCGATTGCTTCATTTTGAGGTTCTCTTTAATTTTTTAATGTTTTTAATACCCCTGACAAAAGGGAGACATACTGTATATTTAAGTATTACGGTTAAATGGCCGTATATCATTTGTCACTGCAAAATGTTGTCGCATGCAAAGCAGGTGAAATATTATGCCAACAACAATGAAGGCATTAATTGCTGACACAGTTTAAGTCTCACACACACAGCCACAGACACTTAACACACACACTCGCACCAACAGAGTGGCACAATCTCACAGATACTCACACGTACTGGGGCAACTAATTCAGTCACATTCAGGGAACGGAGCCGTGACGCTTTTCGGTTAATTTTTGCTGCCTGTCACAGGACATGCAAAAAGGTATTTTAATACATGTCAATGTGTTGGGGTGTCTGCACATGTGTGCGTGCGCCTGCCCGGAAGGTGTGTGCGTGTGTGGGTATATGTTAATTGAGTTTATGTTATCAAAGATTTGCTTTGTTGTGGTTTTGACAGCGAATTTTCGATATGTTTGGCGCACTCTAGCCCGAAAAAAAACAAAACAAAACGGGTTGGAACGACCTTAGCCGAGGGTCTCGACCATAAATACCCGCTTCTCAGAGGGTTAAGAGGCATTCAAATATCACATCCAAGCCCCGAGACTCTAGCACTAAATGTTTCGATATAAACATCTAAGACTCAGGCTTGCTAACTCCATATCTATCCAAGTTTTGACAGATGCCTACAAGTAGAAAAAAGTCAGTAGATCCTCAAAACGATCTCTTGCATATTCAAATCTAATATGCCCCTTTGCCCTATAAAAATAAATTATAAAAAACAAGTTGGAACGCTGTAGTCGAGATTTCTCAACAACGAGATACGATGTACCCCTTTTCTCTATGAACCATTTCTTTGATTTTATTTTTTTCATTTCGAAGATATCGATTTTTTTGCAAATAGGAGGGGCGTGGCCAAGGATGACATTATCTGCGCAATAGTTAAACGGACATATTGCAAAAAGAAGTAGGTCTCTAACTCTTATTTTGTTCAAGTTATAGACAAATGTGTCGAAGAAAATACAGTTTTATGCAAATTACGAAGGCGGAAAGGGGCGTGGCAAATTTGAAATAAACTTGATCTGCCTGCAACAATAACACATTAAAAGCAAAAGAAATTACACGTCTATCTCTATTTTTAGAGTTAAGCCAAAAAATCGACTTTTGGACCATAGTGCAATGGGAACAATAGCGGCCCGAGGTGACTCCCTTGTGGGACACCGGACTATCAGTCAGACAATTACGAGCCCAACTAAGGAGATCTACAAAGTCAAATGTCTTGCTGAATTTAGTATAGATGATATCTGTTGTATTGGCAAACAAATTTTATGGCCCCTCCTATATTGGAGGTGCAGCAACTAAAGTGTGGCGAAGCCATGCTCTGCCTGATGGGATTGGAAAAAGCCACAGCCTCCAGTTCCCATTTTCTTGATAGCCAAAATTAAAAAAAAAAAAAAAAAAAAAAAAAAAAAAAAAAAAANAAAATTATAATAATGAGCAATAAGAAACAAAAAAAAAAGATTGACGGAATTCAAGGGATGCGGAATATCAGTCAGACAATTACGAGCCCAACTAAGAAGATCTACAAAGTCAAATGTCTTGCTGAATTCAGTATAGATGATATCTGTTGTATTGGCAAACAAATGTTATGGCACCTCCTGTATTTGCGATGCAGATCACTTTTTCTTGATAGCCGAAGTTAAATAAAAAAAAAAAAGCAAAAATAAAATTATAATAATATGAGCAATAAGAGATATAAACAAAAGATTTACGGAATTCAAGGGATTTCTAAGGGAAAAACAAATTTTTTAAAATTTTTTAATAGGACTCGCTGCGGACTATCAGTCAGACTGCTACGAGCCCGACTAAGGATTCAGAAAGTTAATGCCATGCTAAAGTAGGTATAGATGAAAAAAAAAAAAGTTACAGCCTCTAGTTCCCGTTTTCTTGATAGCCGACGTTAAATAAAAAAAAAAAAAATAAGCATAAATAAAATTACAATAATATGAGCAATAAGAGATATAAGCAAAAGATTTACGGAATTCAAGGGATTGCTATGTGTAAAAACATTATTTCAAATTTTGTGCAATAAGATTAGGAAAAAATATTAAAAAAAAGTAGTGACAACCTCTCGCTTGAAAGCGAGGAATAGACTGAAAACTCAAATAACTTTTGCTTGAAGTAAAAAATATTTGAAGTGTGCCCAGCCGGCATTGATTGAAAAATACTCGCTTGAAACAAAAAATATTCCCAAATAATCACTTTCTGAATAATCACCAAGAAGTGTGCCCAGCCGGCATTGATTGAAAAATACTCGCTTGAAACAAAAAATATTCCCAAATAATCACTTTCTGAATAATCACCAAGAAGTGTGAAAATTAGTAGTATTATCTATCTAGCTGGATGATATTAAAACTTTGTCAAGGGGTGAATTAAGATTTCATGCCCCAAACCATTACCGTATTTTCAAAGTTAATATAGCCACAAAAATATACCACAAGTAGTAACGAGTAGTAGTAACAAGTAGACGAGATTTCTCGAAATCGAGATACATGACATTGCCGAATAGTTAAACGGACCTAATGCAAAACAAGTAGAAACGTTGTAGTCGAGATTCCTCGACAACGAGATACCATGTACCTCTCTTGCCGTTGCCGTGGGAAGGGGTGGGTAAAACTTTAATTGGTCATATCTTCTATATTTATTGTCCGATCTGAATGTAATTTTGCATGCACGTGTTTAACGATCAGCAGACTTAGCAGGCTTAACGAGGGCGGAAAGGGGCGTGGCAAAAATCTGGAAATGGCATTATCTGCATAATAGTTAAACGGTCCTAAAAAAACAGGTATCTAACTCTTATTTTGTCCAAGTTATCGAAAAAAATACAGTTTAATGCAAATTACGAAGGCGGAAAGGGGCGTGGCAAAAATTTGAAATAAACTCGACCTGCGTACACATATAACGGACCTAAAGCAAAAAGAATTACACCTCTAGCTCTTACCATCTCCTTGAACGACGGTTCATACATACAGACGGACAGACAGACGGACAGTCGGACGAACGGACATGGATAGATCGACACGGCTGTTGATGCTGATCAAGAATATATATACTTTATAGGGTCGGAAACGCTTCCTTCTCCCTGTTACATACTTTGCACAAACTTAATATACCATTTGTACCTTAATGTACATGGTATAAAAACCCGAATTAGTTGTGTGTGCGAGGAGAAAAACCTAATTGTTCTGCTGGCTATAGGATGCAGTGTAAATATGTTTATTAATTTGCTGCAACCGATTTTCCCTTTCACCGGGCAAATTGAAGTTGTCAAAGTTTTTACAGTTTTTGCCCGGCATGACTGAATTTTAATGGCTTTCAATTGTTGCCATTTTATCTCTGGGAATTTTCGTCAACTCACTTTATTCGCTTGGCACTTTTTCTGTCCTGTTGCTGTCTTAAATTGTATCCAGGTTTTTGTTTGCATGGCAGACTATCACTGTACACATTCATCATTTTGTGCACACATGCGTACATATATGGTTACATTTTGAGCCAGATCGATGCCATTCAGTGTCCATAATTACATAAAGTGTTGTTAAAGAAATGTTATTTATTATTTCTGCCTATTCAGGCAATTTTTAGTCTCATTTTCGTGTGTAATTCGGAATATTTTAAATACTTTTTTCCGGATTTGTATTAGATTTTCTCTGTGCACCTGCTCTTCCCTTCCGGACATTTTCATAATGAATAATATTTTGTTGTTTTGGTTTCGCTAGGCTTTGACATGGGTAAACATTTGGCCAACTCAAACATTTGTTCGTGTGTTTTGGGTTTAAAGTTCATTGCATTGTGTCAGCCTTCTCCTGGCAATCCTTTTTTTTTTTTCTTTTTTTTGTGTCCTGACCCATGAAGACACAAACTGGCCTTGTTGGTTTTCCCCCGGTTTTTTTTTCGTACTTTTAGTTTGGTTTAGTTTAGTTAGGTCGACTCTGGGCGGGCACCTTGCCTCACCTTCGCTTTATTACCTCAGTCGACGGGCCATACATAGTATATGCCAAGGAGCATGCATATATATCCTGATATCCACCCAGCCACCCAATCGCACCACTCGGCCACGGCGGCGGTGGAAGCACTCACATGTAATGCATTTTTAAATTTGCATGTGCTCCACCAGGCCCACCAGCAACAATGGCAGCTGTTAGTGTCTAACTAGTTAGTTAGTGCCACATTCAAGATAGTTCCTGGCCCGGCCCGGCCAGTCCGGTTGCTGTCCTGCCGGAATTGCCTTCGAAAAACCACAGTGGACTGGGCCCTAAATTTCCTGCCACCCGTCTTGGATTCCATGTCCCAATCTTGAAAATGAGATGCTAAAAACTTGTCCCTAATCTTTATGAATAACTTTTGATGGGGTTATTGGATCAAGGAAGCAAAATAGAACCTTCAGGGTAATTGGAATTTGGCCATAGCTTTTTTTAAGGATTTGCTTATCGTATTTGATGTTTTTTTTCACATAAAATTGGTAATTTTCGGCTTATTTCGATGTAATTAGTTCAGTTCCCGCTGCCAATGTTGCTGGTTTAATAATTTCTTTGTTTCTTTGTCATCGAAAAATCCAAGTGGCAGATGAAGTTTCACATGACATGTTACCTTATTGGAAGTTTTCCGGTTGGCATTTTCCCTGTTTTGGTGGCACAACTGGCTTTCCGGTGAGGGTACCCGCCCCCCCAGTGGTAATATGCATATCAAGCGTAGGAGAAAGGACGAAAAGGACTTTCCCTTTGTCTGCTTTATGCATCTGCTGTCATTTGCAACCACTGTGTGCTGCAGGTGGATGGGTGGTCGCTTGGTCGGGTGGTTGGGTGGTGTTTTGCTGGCAGCGATTGCATTTGTTACAAGCAGCAACGGCATTGCACTTTGACTTTAGCGCTGTTGCATTTTACTAGGTCAAAAGCAACGTCACCGCGTGTTGCCACCCCAAGCACCTTTCCCTTTCACATTTCCTCCCTCCCCTCTGGCTTGTGTGTGCGATGCCAAACATAAATATGGCGCAAAGGTGAAACTGTTGCACCTTGCTCCTTGCCAACTGCCTGGCATAAATCGGTATCTCGGTATCTCTCCCTCCGCCTCCCCCGAGGTGTGCGGGTGAGTAAGAGTGGCGTGCTAAATTTCACACAATCCCACTCACAGATACTCCGCATCGCACACAGCAACACGCCAATACAGAGGGAGAAACGTCGCGTCCATACTACTGCCAGGCGAGCTGCTTAAAGGGCGAGCTAGTTAAAGTTAAATTAGTTTTGCGGAACAGTACGAAAACATAGAAATGTAGGGGAAGGTCAGTATTTACAGCCATGTCCGTTTGTCCGTCCGTTTGTCTGTCCTTTTGTCTGTCCGTTTCTCCGTCCGTTTGTTATTCCGTATGGAGGACCAGCCCCGAAGGCAATAATATGCAGAAAATCAAATGAGGTATTAAAACTTGTTTGATGCAATAATCTGAAATCGAATATTAACAAAAAATTTACATTGGCAACCGTCACGTCTTTGGGTTTGCTTTATATTATCCCTTACAATTTTGCTAAAGGCTTTGAATACATTTTTAATATTGTCATTGCAATGCTCCAATTTGGTAATACCCATCCATTTCGTAGGAATCTCATGTTGATATTTTGTAGCTTCCCCTTCATTTTGCTAGCAATATAATAAGAGAAAGTCAATTAATTTGCATACGATCCTATCGACTGATTACTCCTACGATTGCCGGCTTTGCCCACTCGGGTTTCCTCAGTGCATCCTTTGGCTGGCAAGTGGCAACCTAATAGCTAACTATTTCTAATTGGAGGTCGTTGCCGTCCTCTCGTCGTTGCATCCGCTGCCGCTGAACCGCTCGACTTGTTGACTCCGCCACTTGGATGGCTCTCCAGTTGCTTGCCATCGCCGCCGTCCTTCCTACACCTAAACGTGCATCTCCATTTCGGAATATGCTGCATTTTCCTCCATTAACCCGTATCCATATGTAATTAAATTTGCACTCCATTTTGCGCCAGGCATCTATTAGAAGGTGCATTAGGGGCAAACTGTGCCGGAAGTGGGGTGTATTTAGTCAAAGGGTTATGCTATACCATTTAATTTGGGTTGGTTGGCAAAAAAAGAAGGCAGATGGAGCAGAAAACGATGCAGGATGCAGGGATTGAGTCTTGACTGTTGATTAATGCAGCTGGCTCGAGAGTTGGCAACCTTTTGCGATTGACATTTTGGACACATCATGTATGTTTTATGAGGCATACATTTGGCCGGGCCCTGCCATCTGCTGACATTCCACTTCTTGGGACCGCACAACCTCCGGCAAACGTGTCCTTTTCCGTTGACTTCTGAATCCTTGAATGCTGAGTACATGGAACGGCAACCGCAATGGCAACAGGTCTCTGGATGGAAAACTCGATGGAGTTGTGATGCAGCCTTTGCCGTTGCCGTTGCCGTTGCCATGGATTAGCATCCCTTTGCATTTGGCATTCCGAAATTTTGCATGGCCGAGATATTGCAGTTCCCGGAATAATAATGAACCGCAGGCGGAACACCTGTTGTCCCATTGTCGTCCTGTAGAAGCAACCGAGCGATGTCCTCGGTTGCGAAAGTGCCAATCTGCTTGTTTGCGTTTTGCTCCAACATCAAGATAATTTCACTGGTTCATTAGCTGGCAAATTGCGAGGCCGAGCCTCTGGGAACATGACATAACACAGGCTTGCCAATTACGGCTGTGATTCCCCGTATCGAGTCGCATATCTGACCAAAACCACGGCATGTACCTATCATCCATCATCGCCCCCCGTCCCGTCCCGGCATCCTGCACCCACAGGCATCCTGCACCCTCTGTTTAATTAAATCGAAAATGCACTCATGTCGAATTCAATAATTTCCGCCGACTAACTTAATTAAAACCGCCATTAAAGTTGCAACAGCTGCCGCGGTATCTGCCCATCAATATTTCGGGCATTGCGGCGAAAAAGTTGCAGGCACACACACGTGGCACGAGGCGGCGGAGGGCAGGAATTATAATAAATTAAGAGGGCCGCTCTATGGGCTGCTGGCCGGGGAGGACGGTCACTGGCAAAGGTCACCGGGTGGCTGGGCGGGATATGAGGAATATGGCAACGCAATTTGGCTTCCCAGAAGCCGTATCCATAGCCTCCATGGCCGTAGCCGTGGCCGTAGCCGTGGCCGTGGCCGCAGCCGAACTTCCGGATGTCGCCACTGCAACTGAAGCTGTAAGCTGAAGCCGCAGATAGACAGGCCACTTATCTGCAAGATACTTTTTCCTTTGAGCAAAATTCTTGGAGTTCTTCGCGCTGCCTCCATCCCTTCAAAGGCCATGGATGAAAATCAAGCTTAAGGTCAAAGTTAATGCTCAAGAGCAAGGCCAAGAGGCGGAAATTACATGGGAATTTCATATTTATTTACTGTTTTGGCAGCAAGAAGTTGCAGTAAACTTAAATTGACATTGATATTCTGAAAGCGATGTCAGGAAAACGTATTCATTTAGCAGTCAAATTGCATTTCAAATTGGTAAATTGGTAAATGAAACTGCTGACATCTTGTAAATTGCATTTTCGGGCCTTTTCTGTGCCATTGTCGAGGATAAAGATTTTGCTTAGCTCCCAGGCCCACATCTTGAATATATTTAGGTTAAGGTATTACATTTTGTATCTATTTGAAATTCCCCGATTAACTTGGCTGATTTACACTTCAAGCGGCCTAAACTCGTTGCGATCTGTCAGCGTTTTCCATCCTCGCCATTTGGCCACTAATCCGACTCTTGTTTAAATCTCCAACTTGGCTGGTTGGCTGGCTGACTGGCTTGTTGCTGTTTGTTTAGGCCAAAGGCAGGGGAAACGGCGACGAAATGGGCCCAGCGCTGGAAAGTGGGCCACGATGTGTCACCAATCATTTGTCATATGTGTGTGGATTTGTTGAAAGGACGAAGACATGATAAAATGGCCGCTTACACAGGACAAACTGACAAATGAGACAGTGACGGGCAGCAATGTTGTCATGTAAATGTCTTTATTTTGTGCAATGCCAATTCCGGAATATATAAATGTACATATGTACGCCTATCAATCTCATGCAAATAAGCGAACCTAATTGCCATCGATTTAAGTTGTGCAACAACCAGCACTCATTTGAAGCAATTTGTCAACTGATTTGTTAATTGTCTAGTCCCAATGCCGTGTCATCAATTTCATTTGACAATACCTAATTATAACCCGTGCCATTGGTTTTGCCAACACTTAATTAAATACCGAATCGGATTTGCATTAATATACCATGTAATTTAAGGTACAAATGGTATATTAAGTTTGTGCAAATGTATGTGACAGGGAGAAGGAAGCTTTTCCTTGATCAGCACCAATAGCCGAGTTGATCTAGCCATGTCCTTCTGTTCGTTTGTCCGTCTGTCCGTCTGTCTGTTTGTCCGTTCGTCTGTAAATATAAACACGCTGTTCTCTGAGATGGTAAGAACTTGAGACATAAGGCTTTTAGTTGTAAAAGCCATGTGGCAAGTTTTATAAAGCCCGAACACAGCCTTCCGTCTCTTTAAAACTATACTAAAAAAAACATATTTTTTGCTGCATATGTGTCTTTATCTTCGAAATGGGTGAAGCAAGTGTATGCATTTTTATGCTAACAGTTGAACATTTAAATATCTAGCCATGTGAAAATTTTTATAAAGATCGGTCAGTAAGTAATGATGATACGGCCTTTGCCAGCTTCAATGCCTGGTGTGTATGCCTGGTGAAAATAGGTGCTTGGNTTTGCTGCATATTTGTCTTTATCTTCGAAATGGGTGAAGCAAGTGTATGCATTTTATGCTAACAGTTGAACATTTAAATATCTAGCCATGTGAAAAGTTTTATAAAGATCGGTCAGTAAGTAATGATGATACGGCCTTTGCCAGCTTCAATGCCTGGTGTGTATGCCTGGTGAAAATAGGTGCTTGGTATCTCGTTGTCGGGAAATCTTGACTATAGCGTTTCAACTGGTTGGCTGGTGTGTCTCTTCACTTAAATCGAACCCCACCAGAGGAACTGATTGTTTTGTACAACATATATATTCCCTCCTGCTAAATCAGTACATTTATTCAAGGCTTTTAGGATTTTTGGTTTGTTTTGTTGCTCTGCTTATTAAGTCATCTTGAGCTTAATTATTATTTGCCATTTATTGACTTTGATTTGATTGATTTATCGCGGCGTGCACGGCGTTTACCTTTACCCGATAAGACCTTTCCCAGCGAGTGCTTCGGGCCGTGTGTGTGCCGTAAGTTTTGTATTTTGTTCGATTCTCGATTTGATTCCATTTGCGATAAGCCGATTGACAATTGGGTGTGATTGACACACTCGCTGCCAGTTTTTAGCTTGTTTTTCGCCTTTTTGTTCGGTTTTTTTTTTTGCGTTTTTAGGGGTCTTTCTTTGGCATTTGCTACTGCTGGGCAAAATGAGAAAGATAATGCTTTGATGGAGTGTCGGCGATCGGCGAGACATTTATTGATGACACTACTTAGATAGCTACTTGTCGCGGCGACATTGCGTAATTTTCGTGTTTGATTGCTGTTGATTAATTGCTTACATTGTTATCAATCGGAGAGGGAGCCCCATCAGCGCGCTGTAACGTTCTCGGGTAGCTCGTTTTAATTGCCATCCATCTTGGCCGTGTCTCGTCCTTTTTGTGAAGCCCCTCCACATCCCCTTGCTCCCTTTTCGCACTTCCGTTTTCCCGCGTGGATCCTTAGCCGTTTTATTGACACGGCCAGCGCAAATATTTGGGATGAGTGCCGGAAAGGTGCCGACCACAAAACACTTGGCAAAGTCTCGGGAGTCGATTCGATGGCAGGGATGCCCTGTAAATAAAAACACATTTTTCATTTTCATGAAGTAAACGTTTCAGCGGAGCTATTTGTAGTTACCTTTTTACACCCGGTTCTTAAAAAGAACAGGGGTATATTAAATTCGTACGAATGTATCTAGCTTTGTCCGCCTGTCCGTCCGTCCGTCTGTTCGTATGAACGCCTAGATCTTGGGGACTATAATAAATAGGAAAAAATTATTTGCATATTCAGAATTGTACGATAACAGTTTAGCGCAAGTTGGTTTTTCAAAATCGGCTAGCGCCTCTCAAACCCCCTCAAATCGTGAAATTCTGTGGCGTCCACAATTTTAACTCTAGAGGTACAAATTTTGGATACTTCATTGGTAGAGCCAATATCTATCTTTGTAGCGAAAATCAGCCGGTTACGCCAACTATAAACTATACATTTTCAAACCACAGAAAAGGGTTTTTAATAAAATTTGTGTTAAAAAAAGTTTAAATTATAACTAGAATTATAACTTGTGTGTTAAGGTCGGCAATTTAAATCCTTACCATTATCTATAAACATTTTCTAAATATTCAACTAGTATCAACCTGTTTGTATTGATTTATCAAACATACGAGCAATATCCAGGGCATACCCCTTTTATTTGGGGAGTTAATGTAACAATGAAGCGAATCCGGGAGGGATGAATGCGTTAAGCATTTGGCAACCATATGTGCCAAACACATACCAGATGCATATCTGTGTGTGTGTGCATATAGCACAGTATGTACACATACAGGGGAATCCAGTCAATGAAGATTAGGCGACGCTTTTTTACGGTTTCATAATCCAAAGGGAAACGCTTGAAGTTTGTAACTAGACCGCGATATTTCATGACGCTTTGCCCCGCATAGTTGATACCTTTATTTCTTTTTGTTTTTGGGCCAAAAGGTACGGGTTGTGTGGGGGAAGTGGGGGAGGGGCTATGCTTTTGGGGTTGTTTGTCGCCTTCGGGACAAATGCCATTTGACATTTTCGCTGAAAGTACCTCCCCCACGCAGGCGGCAAATGCGTTTCGCGTTTCGTTCGTTCGCCGCTGTGATTTGCCTTTTTGTCACATTAAATCTTGTTTATGATGCTTAAGAACTTTATTTCCGCTCGATTAAATTGCCATAATGGCGGGCTGGGAATGGTTTTTGGTTTTCTGTTTGTTTGTTTCGCCTCTTCTGCCGCTGTCTGCCTTTTGTTCAGAGCTTTAGCCGTTTACCTTTTGCGGACTTCTTTCGTCACTTGGCCAACTGGCAGGGAAAAATAATAATAATGGGGTAAGGCCTTTAAATCGAATAAAAGTTGGGTAAATATGCCATTTGGCATTTGGGGTGCTGAGACATTTATGCGCGAGCCTTGAGTGAGCAGCTGCGTATGTTCCTTTGAATTTCGCTGGAAGCGGCGACACCTCAATCGCACACGCAATCTCAATATCCTTGTACTCAGCGCTCCTGTCCCTCATCCCGCCGCATCCCGCCGCAGCCAGCCGCATCCTTGTACATCATAATCATTGGCTGGCAATGGCAATGGCATTGGCATTGGCAATAGCAATGGCATGTTTTAATTAAACGAAATTGCTTGTATTCCATTGATGGCTTAATACGGGTCACATGTACCGCCTATCAGTGGAACAAGCGCCCGCTTGTGTGGGCTGAGTGGCTGAGAAATATTCACTTAGCCGAACACGAGAAAAGGACATGAAGGCGACCACCACCGACCACCACCATCCCCAGGAGCAGGCCAATTAATTTGGTGACAATAAGAAACAAGTACGCCGCAAACACCAAGGCCAAATTAACGAATTGGAAAAATAAACAAAGTGGGCTGTGGCCAACAAACGAACGTCAAGCCGAAACGGGAACCGAAACCATGAAATGGTAAACCACCAGATGCACACTCAACTAAATTAGTCATTCATAATCGAAGGCTTTGCTCTGCCAAACATATTTGTCTAGGAATTAAGCTGAAAATGCTGTTTTAAAACACAAATACGTGCAATTCATGCGAATGCTATTGCAATTGCAACTGTTTGTCATTTGAATTGTTCGAGAAATGCTGACAGTTGTTTAGTCTTTGACTTGGCGAAATAAAAGCTATAACATGTCTGTGCATCGGTATTTTTTTTAATTTCACATAAATACATTTGGTTAAATTGTTCTACTCTATAAATATTATAGAATTAGACGCAAAGAATCTGTATTTATATGCCCTGAAACATCTTGCAATAATCTGCCCAATTTGGGGACAACATGGCGTATGCGTTTTTAATCTTTGCATCACTCATACGCCAGGTTGTCTGCCGACAAGTCAAGAGGTAATTTAAGTAATTAAAGTTAGTAACAATAAAAATAAACTAAATTTGGGTACATTTTTGTTGTATTTCCAGGTAAGCCGAGCGAAAAATCTAAAAACTCGAGGGTGGTGACGGTGAGTTTTGATCCGCAAGAAGCTACAAAATCAGCAACCTTCCAAGCCAGCAGCATTCCGACCAGTCATTCAAAATTCATGCATATATATAAGTATACATTATTTGGGGGCGGAGGGCATGGCTTTTCCGCTCACCCGTCAGATTTTCCTACAGTTTCCCGAGAGCGGAGCCTGCGATGATAAGATAAACTTCTACACTCGCAGTTTGCCTTTGTTGTGCGCCGGCATTGTTGTAATGCCATAACAATCAAGTGAAATTACGCTAAATGACACGCTCATTACGGGCCACTGCCACTTGGCCGTGGTTCCCAGTTGCCGGTTCCCGGTTCCCGGTTCCCGGGTGGTGCCGGAGTGATTACTGTTCCGGGTGGCTTGGTGGTCCTACAGGGCCTGATTTTTTTTTTTTTTGTATTTTAAGACGGTAAACGCTGCCAAATCAGGCATTGAAATGGGAGGAAAATGCCCTCAACGTAGCTTTAATCGATATTGTATATAATTGTTGATTCATTTAAAAGCAATCTTAAATTGGGGTTAAAACGTGCAATTCCCTTTAAATTTGCGGCTAAATATATATATTTATATGAGTTAAGAGTATGCAAACAATAGCTGGCAAAATATACGAAACTTCCTGCTCTGATGTCGGGCTTACGCTTATTTTTTTTTGTTTTTTTGTTTGGGAGGCAACAAAGCAAAAATTATTGCCTACTTATGAGCGCCTCCGATGAACATTTCCATTTTTTTTTGGGGGAAACGGGGGCGTCGCACATTTATTATTTAAATAAAAACATACAAATAAGCGCTCGAAAAACGCTTTATAACACTTTCACACACCCACATGGCAACATTATTTGCATATAAAAATGTTCATTATGTTGTCAAATGAACAATAAATGTCAATGCCGCCTCTCAGGCTCTGCCGCCGTTTTGTTCGGTTTTTTGTTTCTGATTTTTTGCCATTGTTTGTCTGCGCAACATTGTTGGCTAAGAGGAAAATCGCCAAAAAAGAAAATTATATGAAAGAAATGAGCGAACGAGGGGGAATCTGTGACGGCGCTTTAAACGGTTTTATTGGCTTTTCAAATTGGCCAAAGACCTGGCAGAATATTGTTGCCCATAAAGCCGGCGAGGCAGGCAACCGGGCTGGCCTGGCAGCTATGGCAAAATTTATATTACACAAAATATGCCAAGGCGGACAAACTTTGCTTTGACCAGCAGAAGCTTTTGAAGTTTTTCTCACCAACCCGCTGCCTTCAGCCCCCAGCCCTGCCCCAACTTTCTCCTGTTGCTTGTGCCTCGCTGGGGGTGGCAGTGAAAGTGAAAGTAAAGTGTAATTAGGTTTGTTTTGCGTGGCTGCTGTCTGCAAATGAAATGCCTGATGGACAAGGTGAAGCTGCGGACGGATGGCTGGGGCTTCTGTTGATTATTTCACGAAGGACCCCCTCGCAAACAAAAACAAAAGCATCCCAACCTAGCCGCACAGTCAATGCGCCAATCCGGGCCATCTCCTTTCGATGATCAAGCATCTAATTTAAATCAGACATTGGTCAGAATGCCTTAGATAATGAGAAGGACCAATTTAATTGGGACCACTCGGTTAAATCGCTATTCATCGCCATTCACAAAGTAATTGATTTGTACTTATGAAATTGCACAAAACTATTGTCTTGCAAACAAACAGATTAAAAAGATTCCCTAAGCCAGAAAATCAATTTGATTGCATTTACTTGGCCAGGCTGCTATTTATTCTATAAATTGATTGAAATGGTTTCTAAATAGTTTGCTGGGGAAGTTCCTTTGAATTGGAAAATGAACACCCCTTGGCCCGGCCCACAAACTTAATCAATTATTCTTAAAATAATTCCCAGAGCTCTGGTGTAGTTTTGCATGCCCCCGCCTCGGGGTGTTTTCTACTATAATTGGTTAAAACCAAGTTATTTAATTAAAGTCACACCGCCGGAGTGGCATTTGTCATCGGTTTGTTTTTGTGTTTTTTTGCTGCTGCTCGTTTTATTTTCGCTATCGGTAAGATAAAGACATCGACAAATATTGAAATCCGTCGATGGCCATTGTCTGTGGTGTTTTGTTTGTCAACTGCCGACTGTTATCGGCCATAAATAAGCGATTCAAAGTGCTAAGCACTCATTGCGCCATCGGAGCGATACCATCGGAGCGCTGGGGGTATTAAAATCACAAGACCCGAGCAAATGCCAAGAAATGCCCCACGCTACAACTCTTCAAAACTTGGCCCTTTCACTGTGACTCAGTCAGTCAGTCAGTCAGTCAGTCAATCAGTCAGTCGGGCAGTCAGTCAGCGAGCCAGTTAGTCAGTTAATATTGAGTGAGCATATAATCTGTTAATAAGCATTTTATATGCCAAAATAATTTGATTTGCATGTTGGGGCTCCCCCGAAATGGATGTCGATTTCTGTCGTTAGGCGCTGTCACGAGCCAGCCCCCAATAAGGAAGGGTGTTGCTTTTCAGGGGGGGACAGGGCAGGTTGTTGCTGCTTGTGGGTTGTAGGCTGTCGGCTGTGGGCTGTGGGCTGGCAGGGGGGTGTGGAAAATGGTGTCATGCTTGAGTTCATGTAATTAACACGAAGACGGAATTTACGGCGAAATCACAATTTTCTTATGTTACATCGCCTTATTACCGAATAATATCATTTTCATTGACATTCTATTATAACGCGGTCTTTTATAGAGTGTTTGCGCGTTAACTTGATTAAATTGCGCGATTTCGGCTTAAAGAGTGTAACAGACAGTGCTTAACAAACTAAATGAAATGAAGTTTTGCTTGAGCTTTATTGAGGGAATTAATATTACATTTGAAAGGTTATCCTCAGTCTTAAATTCAGTGTTCAGTTGTGTCTTATTTAGAGTTCCGTACTTGTAGATGGCAGTCGGTCAATAAGTTGAGCTGTAAGTTTTCAGGTTTTCATGGGGTTATTATTAGGCCAAGAAAAACCGAGTGTTTCAATTAATTTCAAGCCCATCTGTGATGAATGGAAGGAAGGGGCCAAAGCCCCAAGATTCGAATTGAGAGTTGCCTGGCGATTTGGGATTGCTAATGTTATTGCTTTATTAACCAGCAAGCAGGACAGCAGGATGTTAGGATGGCAGGATGGCAGGTAGCCAGGTGGATGGATAGATGGAAATTGATGAAAAGGACTCGCTCTCGCAGACATAGAAAAACAGAAAACCCGGTCTACGGGCATGTGTGGGCTCAGCAATTTCCGTTGAAAGCTGTTTTATTTGAAAGTTAAGCCGACCCCAAAGCCAAACTGACACAGTGAGGCAGCCAAGCCGCTGGGATTGTCATCTGCATGCCAAAACTGACCCAACTGACTGACTGAATGACTGACTGACTGACTGACAGACTGACTGTTTGAATGACTGAATGACCGACCCACTGACTAACTCACGTAGTGAGTGAGTACTTAAAGCAATGGCAAACATTAGCATAAAGCTGGGGCTATCATTTCTAAGTGCGTTGTTGTTGCTGCTACGTCTAGGGTTTCGCTGCCTTTCCTTTCTCAATTTTCCATTTTCTTTATGCTACTACACTCGTACTGCCGATGCTTCTGCTTCTGCTGTTGTTGTTTTTGTTGTTGTGGGACAGTAGGGAATATCAGCTGGCACGAGGACAACCAACAAACAAACCAACAAACCAACCAAACAGCCAACCAGTCAACCAGCCAACCAACCAAGCAGCCAGAAGCTACGAAGCGTCCTCGTCCTCGGCGGCGTCCTCGCTAAATCACAGGTGTGCAACAATGGCCACAGAAACACTAACAAAAAACACCAGCACCACGGCACTCAAAGAAATCCGAGGCATTATTTATAAATTTCAGTTACACCTAGCATGTTTAGGGACTTGTGTTCAAATTGTTGAAACGTTAACAAAGTAAAATTCATAAAATCATCATGTCATAGGGAAGTAAATAGGAGTAACATTGGGACATGTTTTCAACTGTGTTTCCTTCACAATTGATGCATAGTGGCTCCATATAAAATGACATCATAGCATGAAAATTTCATGCATTTGATTTAATAAACACATACAATATATTAATATCATTTACAAGGAAACAACTCGACTTTCTTTGGGTGCATCAACATAAGGAGCATAACGTGTGAAACATAAGCAGGCAACTACTCCGTGCCCTTCTAGCCCTTTGTCTCCTGTTTTCCGCTACTTTCTCGCTTTCGTCAAAGTGCGCAGTCTCTGAGAGAGACTTCGGCGAAAGCTTCCGGATTGCCGAAATTATTTGATATAACCGGTACTATAAAGTTACAGCGGAATATTGCATACGACTCGGTTTGACGATATGAACGCGTCGATCTCGTTAATCCATTCTTTTACACAACTTTTAAGTATTATTCAGTACGTTTATTGTTGAATATGCATCGACCTAAAGCACAATCGTCATGTTTTGTAATTATACTGTACATGGGATGTGATTTGTTTTTTAATTTAAAACAAATTTAACTATGTTTTTAAAAATTATTGACCTTTTTTTAAGTTGATTAAACTACGTACTTTCATTTGTAATCTGTGTGATATTACCCGAAATCTTTGTGTGGTTCTTGAAAACTAAATGCCGGGTATCTATAGTCGCGACGAAAAACTTTGTTTTTGGGTTAGTTTTACCAACATTTTGTAGCCGAAAGAACCATTTGTACTGCCATTGCTTGCATTCCGATTTCTTGGGCCATTCTCAGTCTTGAAAGCTCTGGATGCGAGGAAGCGTTAGAGCTTTTGATGCCTCCTCCTCTTCGTCGGTCAGCTGTCTCTCTCTTCGGCTCGCAGCTGTGTCCTTAATTGTTATACGCGGGCATTCGAGGATTTTGAAAACGCTCGGCCCGTTCAGTTGTTGCTTCACTTCAGTTCAGAGTAGTTCCAGGGTTCAGGACCCGAATTAGAGAGCGGTGGGGTTTCGGCAGCACGTTCTGTCAGGATTGTTCAAGCAAAGTGAACCAAGAATTTTCCAAAATCTCAACCATACATTCGAAATCATAGTGTTTTTTGTGGAGTGTCTTTTTGTTTTTTTCTTTAGGTAGTGAATATATAGTATATGTGGTGTTTTGTGTATTGTAGGTCTATTTGGGTATGAAAACGTTTCAAAGCCAATCGACTTATTCATTTTCCATTGTGGCATTTATCTCGAGATGGCATCGAACACTGAAATTTTTTGTTAAATAAAATCAAATCTTCAAATTAATATTTTTTGAAATTGCCTTTTTAAAATGGCGCCCATTTAAACTGTTCGAATGCTGGAAACTGTGATACTTCTGTTCGGCAGTATAACAAAAATCCGAATTCAAAAAGGCCGGCTAACAATCAAGTTTCCAGGAGAAGTACGCACAGAACTTCCAAATGCCAAAGATCACTTAGTTTCTTTAATCCAAGAGTTGAAAAAGGATTCGTTATTTGACCATAGATCATACAGAAGTGAGTGAGATTTTTGGAAAATCAGACAAGTGCCAAGAGGAGCTTTTCGCATAGCTTGCGAGGACACTGTTAGGACACTTTCACTCGCGCCAGCCGTGAGCGAACTTTCTCCTGCCTTCGGCTTCGTGCCGCTCGGCACTGTCCTGTTCGGCATTTGGCAGACTCGGGCGGCAGCCGATTGGGCGGCTCGGGTGTCGGGCGCATTGGGTGAACATTTTTTGGGGTATGCAAACTCATTTTAGCTTTTGAACTCATTCAGTTCAAATTTACCAGCGGATTTGTGCGGATTACAAAAAACTATTCGCACGCACTCGCGCGCCCATTTCCTTTGCCGAAATATACAACCATCGATACACATACAAATATCAGAGACGGACCTGCAAGTAAACACACTCGTCGTGTGTTTGGCAAGGACCAAGCCAGAGCCAAAAACCAACATCCGAAAACCGAAAACGAGAAACCAAAAAACGAGAAACCAAAAAACCAAAACCCGCAAACCCGCAAACCGAAACAAAACAAATAAAATTATATACGTACCGGCAACCATCAAATGCTTTTAGATGACATCCCAAATTATACAAAGTCAATATCCTAGTTCGGTTTTCCTAAATTCGGATATTTTATGTATTGATTTTTTTTTGCCAATTATTTTCTGGTGCTATCACAGTGCGTATGTGTAAATTCTGAGCGCGCGCGGCTTCGTAGTGTTTCAAAATCGGTTAATCATCTATCTAGACGGCGATAGCGAATCCAAGGCGCCCAAATCATCGCTGCTCTCCCCCGTCGGCTGGCAAGGGCAGAGGAATCCAATCCAACTATAGCGGCAACAAAGTAATACAAGTAATAACAAAACCAAACAAAGGACAGAGCGGAAAGCGGGCTAAGGACAGCTTTAACCGAGGGGACACACAGCAAGCAACACAAAGATACAAAATACAAGGCAAGTGATTTGAAACTGCGAGAGCCTACGCGGCGTATGAGTAATATTCTTTTGCAGCCGCATCGGCACATGCATGTGCACTTTTGTTTGCTCCCTTTCGCTTTCGCTTTGGCTTTCGGTTTTTGTTTTGCTCGGCTCCTTTTTTTTATGATTTTTTCCTCCCGCCCCCTTGCCCCGCTTATCCCCTGTGAAGGGAGGCGTGGCGGCGGGGGGTCCTTTGTTTGCTGGGGTTAAAGGCAAACAACAGAAATTAACAAAGGCAAGGGCTGCAAACTCAAACAAAAACAAGGCAGAAAGGGGACGAGAACGAGAACAAGAAATTTAAGTCAAGTGCTGCGGCACAGCTTAACTATAAATATATATAGTATGTACAGTATGCATGCGGGCCGAAATGCAGATACAAGTATGCCAAACAACTAGGTCTTGATATTGCATAAATTTGGCCAAAAACTGCAAGCTAGCAGTGATTGCTAATATAGTTATCCGTGAAAAATTCGTAACTTTAAGCGTCTAATAAACTTTTGCTTGGGCCACCAATGCATTTCGCACTAAAACCACTTTAACACGCTCACTCTGAGGAGACCTCCTTAGACAAACACAAAAAGAAAGGCAAAAGGAAAAGCTTTGAATATCCTTGAAGCCCTACTGTTCAGTTATACGAAGCGCGAATAATTGCAAATAATTTGCATTTTGACGACGGAAACAGGTTTCGCCAGCGTTTTATTCGCCTGCCAGCAGCGCGAACTCACTCACTTTTACAGAGATGATGAGTTCTTCAAACTTTTCATAATATTTTTAATGGTTTTTCCACACTCTGATGCAGCTCCTGCTGCTGACAGGTCAAATGAATAAAAAAGGAAAAAAAAACACACAAATAAAAATAAAAGAGGAAGAAAATAAAAGTTTTTTTTTTGCAAAATTGATTTAATCAGTAAAAATGAATCTATTATGTCTGGCGCGCCATAATAGTCCATCCCTGCCCTTCTATTGTTCGCGATTTTTGTGTGGAAAGTGCAAAGGCCCTGGTGCTATATGTACATGAGGCATGAAAGGCTGTGATTACGTTCTTAAATCCTGCAAAAGGGGGACACACTGTGAGGTG
The DNA here is from genome assembly GCA_021223825.1 of Drosophila ironensis. Lineage (NCBI taxonomy): Eukaryota > Metazoa > Arthropoda > Insecta > Diptera > Drosophilidae > Drosophila > Drosophila ironensis. The sequence goes on from JAJJHQ010004838.1 coordinate 588,383, forward strand.
GCTATTAAAGGCCGCAAATTGTACATTAAAATACACATCATCATTACACACGTTGTGGTTCATAATATTTTTTTTTGCGCTTGTCGTTTTTTTCGTATTTTTTTTTGTATTTTTTGGGGTCAACGCTGTCAAGAGCAATCAGAGACAGAGGCTTGGTTCTGGCTTGGCCACTAAATAATCGGAGCAGCCCCTGGTGCACACACCCTGCTCCCCAGTGACGGCGCCACTGGCTAAAACATGTCCTGTACACCCCTTTTTTCTCGTTTTGGACAAGCCTTTGACAGGCATGTCATTTAATGTGCGCCTAAGTGTAGGCCATAAATTTTTTATATGCATTTTAACGCATTTCAAGTTATGATTTTCCGTCGGTGCCGCCAGTGCCATATACATATAGTACATATAAAAATTTCATTTCTGTAATGAAAATAGAAAGGCATTAGAAATGTGTGTGCGCGCCTTAGTTTCCCTTGTTTCACATCTCCCTTTCTTAGTTGGCACAGCTGAAAGTTATCGAAAGGCCTTTCGATTTGTAGCGAAAACCATATTGATGCCATAACCGAACCGAACGACACAATTGCTGCGGCCCAGAAATGTCACAAAACCGATTAAATAATTCAAGCCAATCGTTTTGGGCGTTAGCGCTTTATTGGCAAGGTATTTTAGTTTTGGAAGTCTATTAAAATTTGAGAGGGTTGAGAGGCCGTTTTAATTGAAAGGATTGTGGTTGGTAGCACGAAAATACAAGTGTAATCAAAGGAAATTGTACACCTATGTTAAAATGTAATTTTTATTTAAGTGGTAGACACACGAGATCCCTTTTAATTATGTGAAAAATATGAATCCAACACATCTTTACGCTCTTGACAATAAATCATTGGAAATAGGGAAAAATGTGTGTGAAAACTAAAAAAAAGTTCAACCATTAAATTGAAACTAAATAATTCAGCGCACATTTCAATGACCCCATATGTGTCTGAATTATTCAACTGTTGGAAATAAATCATTTAAGCAACTATATGAGGCCGAGTTAATTATTCAAGGAACATTCCAGCTTTTTGTTAGACAAAAAATCATATGCCAAGGATGGAAAACATAAAAATTTAATGAGCGCAAAGCGCGGCGGCCATAAACTTAAGTTCCTGATTAAAGGCAGCAGCCCAGGATAAGGAGGACCACACCTAAGGACGAACGAGGCAGTCCAATGCAATCAGCTGTTTGGAATCTAGAAAGGCACTTTCTCCCGCTCCGTCGCCTCCGTGGGGCTTTCTCCAGTTTCATTAACGTGGCACATAAAAGCTTTCGATCTGCTGCAATGATAGTTCCCACTTCTTCGCGGGGAAACTTCTTGTGCGACAGCAGCAGCAACACCACAAAAAAAAACTGAAGGAATGTGAGAAAAGGGAAAATGACTGGGGCAAAGGTGCCGCCAAACGGCAGACAGGACACGTCAGGATAACACTCGCCGCCCGTTTATACATATGTACTGATGCGTACTTTAGCACCTATAAATTTTTATGCATAAATATTAAAATGAAAGCGAGAAGGTCCTGGGAGACAACAACCGGGGGTGGCATGTGGTTTCCGATGTTCTTGAAAATTCCACTTTACGGCTACTGTCCGTGTTGCTGGGCGCTTGTCAAGCTCATAAAATTATGGAAATTTTCTTGCCCTTTTCCGGCCATTATCATTCAAGAAGGGACGGGTGGCAGCATGGGAGATAGCAGCAGCTGACCATTGAAATTGAGTAACTTGCCGGGCATTTAATGTTATGGCATCGTGGGTGTCACTTTTCCCAGGCTGTAAAGTTAAGCTAAGGGATAGGTTCAATACCTGTCCTTTTATTTTTATTCTACCCCTTTTTTTGGCACCTGTCTGAAGTTGCGGCTTGCCAAACTTTCGAAATTTTCCCGGCCCACAAACAACGGCAACTGCCAATCAAAAGTTTTCCATTTGTTTCTATTTTGCGGCTCACTTCGATTCGCCACCAAACTATGTGGGCTCCGGCACTGAAAGAAATTGCCGGCACTGAAATTAAAACTGACAAGCCAACCCGCGCGCCATACAAAAAATGATACTGTCATTTATGAGTGTGTACAATTTAATTAACTGATGTTAACTCTACCAATCGATGACTTGTCATGGGAGTTGTCATTAGACGTGTCACATGTACCTTAAGCTAAGAATGGTATATTAAGTTTGTGCACATGTATGTAACAGATAAAGTATATCTCTTTAGATCAGCAGCAACAGCCGAGTCGATTTAGCCATGTCCATATGAACACGTCGTTCTCCGAGATGGTAGGAGCTAGAGACGTAATTATTTTTGCTTTAGGTTCGTTATATGCCACGTCCTGTTCCGCCTTCGAAATTTGCATAGGACTGTATTTTCTTTCACATATTTGGCAATATCTCCCAGACGGTAGTAGCTAGAAACGTAATTCTTATTTACTTTAAGTGTCTATTTGTCTATATATCCGAAATGGTTAAATCAAGCAAAATAAATCTTTAGCTTGTTGCTAAAAATTATAATATCCAGCTATGTGTCAAATTTTAAAAAGATCGGGCACTAAATAATGAAGATACGCCCAACAAATATGTTCCCACGCTCTATAACCATTGCTGTAAAACTAAATGATTATGACATTGGGTAAATGGTATCTCGTTGTCTCTAGAGTCTAGACCATAGCGTTTCTAGTTGGTGTGACTGATGCTCGCTGCTGGCATTTGGCGGGTATTGTAGTATGTGGAGTAGGCACGCCCCCTGAAAGGCAGACAGTGAGACAGACAGGTGGGCGGAAGGACGGGGGCGTTGAATCGCATTGTCATAAACTTTCATCGCTCGAATGCAAGTTGCCTGCCTGTCAAGCGTGAATTTTCGTGCCAAAGATAATAAATGACAAAACCAATAAGCAAAAATAACTGAAACATCCGTGGCGCTAAAGGACAGGTGGGAAATTTTCTAGTGAGAGGTGAGGGGGCCTGGGGCAGGAGGACATATGAGTGGGCAAAAAAGTTTCAGCAACTGAAACAGTTATTTGCAAAGGATGCTAATGGAAAGGAGAAAGTTTCCACCGGGCAAATGGCAATGGAAGTGAAAATAAAATGAATGTGCAAGTGTTCTCAAATGAGCCGGTGAACATAAACGCCTTAATTGCACATACACAACACTCAGTCTCACTGTTACCAGAGGCTCTCCATCTAAATTGATATCTACGAGGGTCCCCCCTGGCTCTTGGATCTGCTGGAAATAATTCTGGAGGGGCCCTGATTTGACTGAGAGTATCTAGAGCCCGGTATCCCAGCCCGGTATATCGAGCAAGGACCTTCGCCTAAATATTCTCGTGCATCGTATATAGCATTTCCATACCTGAATAGCACACTCACTCGCATCAGCATAGATCTACATAAGCAGGAGGAAAGACCCGCTTCAAGTTAATTACATGCATAAAAACGGGGCACAAAAAAAAACACAACAAATACTCGTGGGGGGACCCCTCTGTGGCCGGAACATGCAAATTTTCTTGACAACACCGCACACACAAAAATGTAGACATGTGTGTAGCAGGCGTCATGCTTACATTAATTTGTTGATAAATTGCGCAAAAATGGGAAAATAGGTTAAGAGCCCTCAACTGGCGGACGACCAAACCATAAGTTTCCCTTCCAAAAGTGAAGCCCAAAAATAATTTACCGCAAAAATTGAAATATAAGCTTTATTTCGGGCTTAGGTGCCTTTGAAATGCGCTTACTTTTGATTGCATTTTAAAATATTATATAGCTATCTTAAAACTAAGAGCTTAAGGTTTAATTGTTATTTTGAAGATGTTAATTTGCATTGTCAACTAAAAACATTGAAGTAATAGTTTTGAAATAATTTGGGGGAAAAACTAAATATATCTCTCGACTTTAATTGTTTTTGAAATAACAATCCCTTTACCCTGTTAATTACCTAATTACCCCTTTTAATGCCTATTGTCTTGTTTTTATTTCCAATTTATTTATCTACATCTGTTTTTATGACATTTGAAAATTTAAGTGTGTTTTTATTTGGTTTTAACCGCGCGCAGATCTCCCCGCTTGGTTTATGTTTATCTCCTCTCGTAGTGGGTCGATGTTTTGCTGGTTTTCCATGGTTTTTTGTTGTTTTATTTTTATTTATTTACTCTTTTTGTTAGCTTGTTTTTATAATGCGCGAAATTAGCAAAATAATAAAAATGGCACAAAACAAGGTCGCGCATAAATAATGAGAAAACAGCGCAAGTTGCTCGGCTCGCTGGCTTTCTACGTGCGGAGCAAACTGCATGTGGTGGCGGTGGTGACGGCGGTGCCGAGTGGTTTTGGGTGGGTTTTCTCTCTTTTATTTTTCCGGGCCTGGTGCATCCCCAATATGGGGGTCAAGAGGGGGTGCGCCCGGCTGGGGCAGGGTCGGAAAGTGGGGCAGGTGGATCCGGTTTAAGGGTAGATGGATTGTGCACTCACATGTAAATGTATGTCGATTGCGGATTAGACGCTTGCATTGTTTTGTTTAGCTGGCTCCCCGGCTCCTCCTTTGTTTTTTCCTTATTGGTTTGATTATGTGTTGTTAATTGTAAGTAGGGCAGTATACATGTGGAAAACCACGTGGAAAGCCGTCGAGAAATATTTTATTTGCGCTCTAGCCGTACTCCAACAGTCATGGCAGATATGGTAAACATTTTTGCCACAATTTGATTGCAAGAGCTCCAGCCTCTGAAGCTGAGCAGCCATCTCATTTCCGTAAGGAAAAGCGGCTGGCTAGCGGGGAAAATGCGCAAATGGAAGTGGCTAATAGAGAGTGGCAAATAGCATAGCATACTTAGTGGCGATCCCTGCTGTTCCATTCCATTCCGTTTCGCTCCTTTTTTGTGTGCTGGTCATTCCATAATGCTAATAACATTTTCATATTTTACGCTGAAAGCATTTTGTGTGCCAAGCACAAAAAACAAACACCCAACGAGGGACGGGTGGCGGTGGGGGGGGTCTTTATTTAAAATGTCATTAGCTGTGAATGGCAGCCATGTTGCCATTTTAGCCATTTTAGCCATTCTGTAAATAACGCACGGAACGTCATGCAAATGTTAAAACCGCATTTGCATTTGCATTTGCCGGCTGTCAACGTTCCTGCCACCCAACGGCAATGGCAACGCCAACGAGCACAAAAACCTGGGGCGGAGGGGAAAAAAGAAGAAAATCCGAACCAAACCAAACCGAAAATGGGAAATTCCACTCTCGGACCTGTGGGCGTGGCATTGTTTATGTGATGAGCAGCCAACTCTCCGAGAAAATGTGCAAAATCCAATGTGGTGTGTGGCAATGGGGGGGTGAAAAAAAAACACAAAAATCCATGTCCCTCCGGAAAATGTAAGGCTATTTTGCGTCTACACGCAGGTTGCATCTGATTTCTTATGCACAGCTGTATGAAGAAGTGCATTAAATTCGCATACACCAGCACCGCAGCAGCATACAAAATGCAGTAGCAGTAGCAGCAGCAGCAGCAGCAGCAGAAGCAGTGGCTGCTGCTGTTGCAGATACAGGTGGCACAGCTGCAAATACGGCTCACGCATAATGGCATTGATTCTGATTGAGATTCTGATTCAGATTCCAAGTGGAGCACCTTATGCACGTACATTTTCCACCTGCGAGTGTTTCCTAAATTATTAAGCCCCTCTTGGACTTTTGCCTGACGGAGGAAGAGATGCAGCTCCCGATTCCGATACCGATTCCAATGCAGCTGCAGATGCATTTTCATTTCAGTTGCAGATAAAGAGGCCGAAGAGGCCCCAGGAACACTCAAAATTGAGAGCCATAAACCTACAACTTTGAGCTGTAATCGAGCCCACCTAATGGCAATCAATTATAACTGCTTGAGTTTCCTTGTTAAGAGATTAAAACAGCCTGCAACAAGGATATAATTATATGTTGTTGGCCAGCTCGTTAAATAAACTTGCGAAATGTAATTATATGCAAAGTATTTTATCATTTATGATAATATTAACGTGTCATTCTGTGGACAAAAAAGCTTACAGCTACTGCATTTTCAAGTCTGAATATGAAGTCAACCATTATGGTGTCCGAGATTTAAACCAGGACATCGTATAGCTAGTTTTATTAATGCTAAAATTGAGAAGCAGCCAAGGAACTGCTGTGGTGTCTAGGCGATAACTAGCCGACTTTTATTATTGCTAAAATAGACGAGTACAGCGGTAAGACACCCACGGAACTGCCGTACTGCCGAGTTAAATTAATATATAAATACCCCGCCTATACTACGAGTAATTTATATTTTTGGTAACCCAAAACTCTGGGAACCCCCGAAATCCATTTGGTCCCATTCATGGGTTTGCTTGCCATCGAAAAAAGATGATTAGATACCCATTCACATTTATTATTATGCACACATGCTCGGGTGTATAGTATGTACTTCTGCGCGTATATATATGGGACACATTGTACAAGTATTTATATATGTACAACACTAGTATGGTATATGGCAAATGTGAATGGGAAGGCCGACGTAAACGTAAACGTAAACGCCACCGTAACCGTAGCCGTATCCGTGTCCGCCTTCATCTTGTTCAAATAAGCAATCAATGTTCATTATTTATAAATGTTTGTTTACCTTAGCATTTTATGATATTTTTTTCCCTTTCGACCTCTCCCTGGGCTCTTCTTTTGCTTTTGGGTTTTCCGCCTTTCCCGGCTTTTCCCGGTTTCCCCAGTTGTTGTAATTTCGTTTTGTTTTATTTTATTTCATTTTATTTTGTTTTGTTTTCACACTATTAGCCGTGGCCCATGTTTGCCTTCGGGGCCTGCGGAACACACTCGAAAGGATTCGGGTGCTGGGAACCCTTTTGGGGGCTTAGCAACAGTTTACCCTTTTAATGGGCCACCCGTCCTGCCGTCCTGCTGCGAGTACGAGAATAAAAACGGCTTCTGATCAATTTACCTCGAGTCTTGCGAATACAATACAGCCCCACACTTTCCCAGCATAGCCCCGGACTATCCATAATTAAATCGGCAACTCTTTTGTGCCCAACTAATTGGCTTCTCTTCAGTTAATTGCGTCTTTATTTGGCATTCAGTGCGTTGCATGCGTGTGCATTGTATTGTCTAATTTGCCAGAATCATAAGCAAAATGCATTTCGAGTGCAATGGGGCAAGGCCAGCAGGTTGGCCTGCTGGAAATTATGGCTTTGTGATGGCCATTGCTTTTGCATTCATCCATCCGTGTGCGAGTATCTGTATCTATTTATCTGCCCATCTATGGGTTTTTAGCTTTGCTCCATAGCGCGCATTGTTTGTGTGTAATTTAATTAATTTTATAATGCAAGCCCTGCCAGTTACACACGGCAGGCAATAAACCAAAGTCAATAATATTTGTTTATTCCATTGAACCTTTGGTTTGGCCAGCGTTTTAATGAGTTTCGCAGTTTATTCATACGCAAATTCATAAATATCATAGCTATGTTATGCCCTGGCAATGCAAACAAACTCACACAAAGTGCACCGAGTGTTTGACTTTTATTGCGGATTGCCTACGAGATTGGAAATCAAAATGAAAGCCCCTTCCCCGCGATTGAAGCATTGCCCAAAATTAACCCGGCTTTGTGGTTTTGTGTTTATGTTTCCTCCATTTAATAAACCAACATTGGGCAATTATTTATGCAGCGAATCAGCGTTGGTGCAACCTTTCTGGCTTGCAACTCCAGTGAAAGGTGATGCAGAAGGTGGGATATCCGGCCAGGACTGGACGGCGTTTGACCCCAATTAAATGCAATTCCAAACCATCCATTTCCATTGGGATTTCTTTGCTCTGGCAGTGCGTGCTTGCGAGCGTGCGTGCGGCGTATCCGAGTGTATCTGATTGTGTTTCAGGACATTAAAAAGTAATTTAAATTGAATTTCTTAGTGCGGCTGCTGGGTTGTGGCGCCCGAGATTGGATTGGATGCACAGTGGTAGGTAGGCAGTGGTCGGAGGAGCGACTGCTTTATTGTAATTAGAATTGCGAGGGCAATAAATCTCAATATACGGGCGAATCCGTCGTAGTCCTTTTTCTGTGGCCTCTCTTCCTCTTGCTGCTTGCTGCTTCCGTTTCAATTCCATTTCATTTCGTTGCCGGGTGCGTGGATTTAAATTGCAATGCCAGCGAGGCGGGACTCCTTCCTGGGCCGACCAGGCAGGCGAAAGGGTGAAAAGGGGCTGGGGGCCACGACACCATGGCAATGCATAAATCTAGCTCCGCTTCTGAGTTTCCCGGGAAAATCCTGGAGACGAAAGCCCTCCTCCCCCCTCCCGTCCAAAACGATAAAAGCACGAGAGGGTGGCGGGGGAAAGGGGTGGAAAAGTCGTCGCAGGAATTAGCTCAAAATTGCAAAACTTAAGCCGGGCAGGAGCAACAAAAAAATGGAAAATAGGAGAAGAGTGAAAGGTGCGGCAAAGGGTAAAATCAAAACCACGAAACCAGACGAAGCCAGACGAAAGGCAAAGGACGACGGACGACGGAGGACGGGCGAAGGACGAAGGACGAGCCGAAGGTGGCTTATTCTTTGTTTTATGCCATCTACATAATAGATGGCCCAAGTGAAGGAGAGCAACGGAAACAAGTCAATTTGCATTCCGGCTTAAACGAACATCGCCGGGCTGGCTGTCTTTTGGTTAATGTTGCAGGCAAAGAGTACGTTTCACTACTACTACAAAAAAGATAGAAAAACGAGAAAAACTGGAATAAAAATAATCAGAGAACACAAAAGAGAAGCCAACGGGATTTCGGTTGCATCAGCAATTACAAATTAAATACGCACAAAGAAGAGAATCCACCTGCTGGGGACACGATTAAAGGAGACAGCTCCACCATTCGCCGTCCAAACTTGCTTTATTGTTTCAAAATTAGTTTAGTGCGCCCCCAACACCGGCGCTAATCAATCAACTTGCTGGGGAAAAGTTCGATTAACTTTGCCCCGAAGTTGCCTCGCAACAATTAACCTTAACTTTGTTAATGAAACGGACAACAAAACATGACAGCGAGCATTGACGACGGGCAGGTCAAGTGCGGAAATCTCTGGAAGCCTAAGGGTTTTCATAGTCTTACAAATTTTCATTTGTGCACGAAAATATTCAAAGGGGCTACCTCCCCTTTCTGTGTGGGAATTGTAAGGGTAATCACAATTTTCCTCTTCCTAAATCACCTCCACGCAGTTCTGTCCACTGGATATTGACCTGATCTGTGTTCTCCAAACTGCCGGTAGACGAAGACACAGCCTGCGGACGATTAGGATTTTCCTCCGACCCCGGCAGGACGTAGTTAATTCCTGATCGTTGGCATCGGAAGCTGCGTTCCGTCTTAAAGTTTTTTATAAAAATAAATGCATAACGAGATTGGCCACAGATGTCTGGACGCTCTGCGGGTGTCCTTGCTGAAGTATTCTTCTGCAACATATCCATGGACTCCTCCTCCTCATCCCTACCTCGGCTTTGCGGTTTGCGGTCTCATGATGCACTTGTTTAAGCTTTAAAGAGTTGTTGTATGCAATTTGCGCACTAGGTTTGTGGGGTGTCGCTAGGTTTCGATTATACGTATTAATATCACATTTAAATCCAGTGGCTCCAGCGTCAAACTTGTGGACGTCGCACAATTTTTCGGCTTGCTGTGGTGCGGGGTAATATGAATACGATTACGTACTTGCTTCTCCCGCCTATTATAGTCTTTTAAAAAATTATTTACTAGGATTCAATTACTTTCTGGGACTTTATTCTATTACCTACGATAGTGAAACCATAAATTTAATACTTCAAATCAATTGAAAAGATTAGACATAGAGACAAAGCAATTTAAATCTCTTCGAAGAGATAGACAAATATGCAGAACTAAAATTCAATAATGGCATAATCTGCGCATTTGCTTTACGCATCTAAAGCAAAAGATATTATTTCTCTAGCTCCTACCATCTCAACATTACTAAGGCGGTAATAGGCGTGGCAAAATAAACTCGATCTACGTAAACTCGTATGCAAAACGGACTTTCAGCTATTTAACGACGTGTCTATACATAAAGACAAACAGACAGACAGACAGTCAGAGAGACAGTCAGATGGACAGACGGACAGACAGAGGGTCGTATAGACGGACGGACGGACAGACAGACGGACTAGAGTGTTGATATTGATCTAGATTCTATAATATATACACTTTAGAGGTTCGGAGACGTCTCCCTTTCCCTGTTACATACATTTTTACAAGCCTAACATTCCATTTGTAACATACTATTTGTACCAATTTATTTCCCGTTGAACAGGCCAAATTTTTCAAACCCATTTTTTAGTCTTTTATTCCCCGAGTAGGCCAGGCGATTTCGTTCGCTTCGAGAGCACTTTAACTTCTCGACATTGCCAGTAAGGACTTGTAACTCCTCCAAGTCAAACCTAAATCTAAGCTCTTAAACAATATAACCCAAAATTAGTAAAATGAAGCTGATGCCGGCACATCCAGAAAATAAGTCTGACCGCGCCCAGAAATCGCCCATTCCTTGCGTCGAGGATCCGACCGATTCACTGATCCCGTTCCCGTCGCGTAAAGTAAATTCGGGCTCCAAGAAATCGCGCATTCCGGTGCCGGTGCGATACACCGCCACCTTGTCCGCCCAGCCAGTGGCCAAGGACGTGAAAGCAGAGGGCACAACATCTCCATCGAAATCGTGCGACCTCGAAGCTAGTAAGGACCACTTGCTGGTGCCATTGGTACGCGACACAAGCCCTACGTTCCCCAAGGTTCAGAAACCGAGCCGCATACCAGTGAGTTTGATAACGCAAAAATACCTCTCTATGAAAAAAGGGAAAACTGAGCAGAAACAGCCACAAACACCGTCGATGCAGGCCCAACAAAATGTACAGGAACAGGCAGGGCTGAAGCAACAGTCAAATCCGCCGAAACAGCAGCCGGATCAGAATCGGCAGAGCGGGGAGCAGCAAAAACATATAGGGGAATTGACGGGCAAAGCTCAGAACTGTCAAAAACAGAATATACAGTTGCCTAATGATCGTAAGGAAAATTATCAGTCAAATCAATGGTGCAATATGATGCAAGATACAATTTCAAATGTAGAAGCCCGACCTCAGGGAAATCCACCACACGAGCCGCAGCAGAATAAGATGGAAAACCCGTCTTTCAAACCACCAACATTACCACCAACACCACCACCGCCGGTTGACCAGAATGCGGATGCATATCCGCCACCAGAACCGCCGCAAGGTCCAGTCGAACCCTTCAATCTCTATCCAGTGAGTCCCAAAGAAGGTGGTGACAATGAATTGAAGTTGACGCTGTCGAAATTCGTGGCCGGGAGGACTGAGAAAATAACGGAGCCGGTTATCGAACTACTACGCTACCAGTGTAGCGATAATTGCATGATCAACGTACCCAGTGCTTTGATGTATCGCTGGTCCAATCAGATGCTACTGAGACCGCCGCAGGAAGAGTTGATCCAGTTGAAAGACATCACTTCGGATACAATGCAAATGGTGGTGGACTGGATGAGCCGGCGCTGCGAGAAGATCCCAGATACGATTATATCTGAGGTTGATGCTATACGTGAAATTATCCGAAAATCCCGAAAGGCAAGGGGACTGGAATGTCGCAACAATGAGGACGAAGATGATAACAAGATTGCAGACGGAGGTGCAGTCAGTAATCACAAATGCGACAACGTAAATGGTTCCTCAAAATCCGCGATGAATGACCCTGACAAAAATGAAATATCAAATGAAGAAGGTATCGGGATCGATGCCAATCGTAGCGGAACCAATGAAGTTGAGAACTTATCGACCAATCGAAAGGAGCCTTTGATTGGAAGGAAGAGGCGTGCATCTGATCTTAAAGCCCTCGAATGTGAGGGGCGCCTGTTGGGCGAAGAGCTGTGCGACCTGGTGCAACTTATCCTGGCTGCTCACCACCTAGGCATCGGAACACTCGGGCGCTATGCGTCCCATTATTTAAACGACCTGATGGATCAAAGGTCGAGATCCGAGCTGTCCTTGTTGATAAGTATCAGCGACTGCCTGTCAGACTTGCGCGAGTCGCTAGTGAAAAATCGTCCGCTGGTAGATGAGCTAGTTAATAAGGCAAAGGACTCCCAGCCAGACTACGCCCAGCCCTTGGCTATCAATACCCATACACTGCCGGCAATATTTACTACAGTGGAGATTCCGATCGAAGAGCAATTTCCGGTGACCGCCGAAGTACAACCAAGACGTTCGTTTACATCATTCTTCGGATGGCGCTCCGCCTCCGTCACAGATCACGACAACATGGCCCCCTTCTCGCCTCGCAATGCTTCTGGGAAGAGCGGGAACCATCATCAGTACATTGATTAAAGGATCTGAATGGGAAAGCAGCAGCTTTTCCATTTACTCTTTCATACTGTCTTTACGAAGCCATTTTTAAGCGATTATTAACCTTGTAAATTTTATAATGAAAAAAACAACACCACAGCCAGCTTTAACTATTTGAGCATTCAATAAGATAGTTATAAAAATCAGCAAAACGACTTGTGGTATTTATTGGGTCGGCTCGGTTCATTTTTGCACCAAAGACCTTGTTTAAACATCGTATCTTTATAGAGCTATAGAGATCTGAACGAATTTTCCAAGTTGATTTGATCTGTTACACTTCATTTTCTGTCGGAAGGCATTGGTAGATATTGGTACAGATCGTGGGTATTTACACGTATGTCTTATTGGTTATTTGCACGGCTATATCGTTTTGAGGTATCCCAATTCCCTCCATCCTATTTGTCTGTATAAGAATGCCATAATGAACGGCTTGCCATGTCGGGGTAAGTGAGGAAGAGGTCGAGACAGTTGAGAGGTGAATAATGTCTCAGCCACACACACACCGCAGTTGGGCGGCAATTAAGCGATAAAATATGCAACAAGCCAATTATGCGCACATTAAATGCCAAAGACCGGCAAAGCAACGTCTTTGCCAGATTGGCCCACAGATCAATGGGCAAAGGGCTTAGCTCGCGGCCAGGTCCTGGTAGTTTGCTTTACCTGTGTCCTTGTCTGTCGGAACTTTTGTACAAGTTCTTCGGCTGGGCCGGCTGGAAAGGTTACGCCGCATTAATTTTAGATGGCATTGCCGCGAGTTTTCAAGTTTTTAGCGACTTTGCACATAAGCCGTTAAGTAGGTACGACCCGACTCGAAAGGACAACAGTTGAAAGGACTCTCTGGACAATAGGGCAACGACGATGGACAGAAACGGAGAAGCTGGCGCAGCGATGGAGGGAAAGAAGTTAGCACCTAGACACTTTGGCAGAGGAAACTCAGTTTTCTTTGCTTCTTCGCTGCCAATTGCAATGCGAACGTGTGCGGCCTTCTTGGGGCTTCCGGTTTTTGTTCTCTTTTTGCTCTTTTTTATTTCCTCTTTCGTGGAAAATTGCATTTGCAGCTTTGAGTTTAATTTTAAATGAAGCGCTTTGTCAGCGTTTTTAGATTGCAAGCTGCAAGCAAGCATGAAAAAATTAAACAAAGCCAGTACTGTCCGCCAAAATAGGGTTTTGGGGCATTAAGTTAATTGTATTTGTAAAAAAATAACGAAATTACCAATGTAATAATAATCTAATATGACAATTCAAGCAAAGAATCGGGTATGCTATTTCTTTATAATGGTATTCGTATTATTGAGTACATTTTAGTGAGCTTTGTTTCCTTGCCAATCAAACTCGCACCGTTCAAGGACCTGATTTCTACTCTGTTACACGTCACATAAATATTTGAACGATTTGTTAACGTTTCTCGGGATGAATGCAACAATGAAAGCTATCAAAAAAATAACAAAATATATTCACAGTTTGTAGAAAACTATTCGGTCTTAATCGAACTCGTGCAGTTCAAGGACCTGCTTGTGACTCCGCCTGGCTTTTATACGTAACTAAAAATTATGGAGAACAATATAAAAGACGTCTCGGGGCAAATGCAACAAAGGGAAATTTAATAGACCTAACGACGCCGTCATAATGAAGCTATGGCAAACACACGCCCCAGCCATATGTGTGTGTATATAGTATAATGACGTCTGAGCAGCCATTTTTATTTTTGTAACACGCATACGCTCCGTGGTCCCGTGGTCCCGTAGTCCCGTCGTCCCGGGGTGCCGCACATCATTGTCGTCTCTTCGCCGCCACCTCCGCCGTCGCAGTTTGTTGCCGAATCGCGTGAGCACCTTAAATGCTATAAATTTATTTGTGACCCGCAGCCAGAGGAGCAACAAAAACGATATAAAAAAAAAAAAATGAAATAAAGAATGAACTTCGATTACTTTTGGCTCGCGGCCCCAGCAACAGGTTGTCTCTCTTTTCTCTCCTTTCCTTCCAGTTTCAGCTTTTTTATTCTTTCATGCTGTCTGTCTGTCTGTTTGTCTGTCTGTCTGTCAGAAGCGTTTTCGCTGGCGATATTATTTGCTTCGTTTTGGGCCATTGGCGTTGCTAATGAAAATCTACACGAAACTTGTAGACAAGTTTCAATGCTTATTACTCTCGTCCGGTTGGGGGTATAGGCTCCTTTTGGGGTCTTAAAACATATTAATAATATCAAACGGAACAAATAGGATCAAATAGAGCCCACACTCCATAATTACCCGTAGATGGTAGGTAAATTGTAAAGACTCTCTAACTTGTTAACTGTTCGCATAGCATCAAAATATCGAAATAAACTGGATTTTTGAGCTCAGCCCCACATTGGGGGAAAGCTTTTTCAGGATTAAAAGACGCAGAACTTATTTTACGGATCCTGTTCAAGCTCTCGCCACAGAATAACTGTGGCTAACAATATATAAATTACAGCATTAATTCTCTTGCAGCCGTAATACTCTTGGAGGATATGAATGTAGTAAAATATTTGGATAGCAATGCACGTTGCTATATTCCCACATAAAATTCCACTGCTTGTCTTGAATTTTATTAAAATACCTTCCGGAATTTGCAGAACATACCGAAAGCATATTCGCACAAATTTGCGAGTGCCGAATTTTTAGAAGCTGGCACTTTTCAATTGTAATGCTTTGTACCATATTTATTATTTTTCTTTCGCCTGCGATTGCTACGTCAGCCTTTGTCGACCACCACACCATCGTCGTCATCATCATTGTCATCGTTCGGTGCAATTTAACAGTGGATATTTCTCGTTAACGATAATGTATAGCAGCCTGCTGTTATAACAACCCCTCGGCCATACATTTGCCAGGCCCCACGGACCCAGGAAGGGAAAGCCTTTAACTTTGATAAAGGAAAACTTTTGTCTACCGCAAGCATGAAATGAAAATCGTCCATTGAACTGTGGGCTTGGCACCCACATTTCTTTCACCCAACCAACCAACCATCCAACCAACCAACAGGCAACGCTTTTCCGTTCCGTTCGGGTCTGTTACTGCCCCTCCCTGCCTGTCATTTAATCCATTTCAAAGTTTTCTGTTCCGCGGCGGCACATTCAACAATGTTCGCCTCCGTCTGTCAGCGAAACGAGTTCGGTTGATTCATCAGCCAGACAGAAACACGACGGCCTCGCCTCGGCTCGCCCTGCCTCGGAAATTGTGTGGGTTCTATTGCTTCAGCTCCAGCTCCATCTCCAGGTCCAAACTCCTTTTCAGCCCGCCTTCGATGGCCAAAACTGTAAGAGATTTCCATTAGGAATCGCTGGATTATCCAGTTTAATTGATTAAACACAAGGACTAGATTGGTGGCAAAAGACAGAGAGACCGCAGAGTTGAAAACTTTTTTCGGTTTTCAGGATCTGTCGCCAAAACTTTAAATTTTCCCAAAGCTAGTCGAGGAATAATGCTAAGAGAGGTGCTTGTTTTATTTAATTTAAACAAATGTTACAAGTTTTTCCAATGATGAGATCAAATTTTCTAACCCAAGTTTAATTGCCATAACAATTTCAATATCTGTTGCACTCACTCTTACTATCAATTAATAATAATAAGTTTTTTATATGCAAATAAATCACGTAAATAGATTCCACTGAATTTTCATCAAATCGTTGCACGCATTGCAATAAACAAATCGTTTATTATATTTTGTTCAATGAAGTTAACCGCTGACGCTTCGATTCAGCCGCTTTAATTGGATCCCAGAAATTTTCCCATTTTCAGCTTAATCGGATTTTGGTTTGTAATGCCCTTAAATTGCTAGTGATTCGAACGAGTTAAAAGTGCCTCAATTGTAATTGTCTTATTGTTCCGAAACGGGCTGTGCGGGCAGAATATATTTTGTACGTGCTGTCACTGTGATTAACGTACTGCAAAGCTCATTCTGAATGATTTATTGAGTGTTGCTGTGTGTCTTCTTAACCACCGAGTCCCATCATCGCTTTTATTTTCACGAGCATTTCCCGTTCCCATTCAGGGGCGCACATTAAGTATACGCCGCCTGTGACCGCCGAGCAACAATTGCAATACCGTGCTTAATATGATGAATTCATGTATATACAAGAATTATGTACATAATGAGTGGTCCAAGAAGGTTGTGATGGGTAGCGGTAGGGGGAGGGGGTGTGGAAGAAAGAGCGAGTCAGGCAATGCGAGACAGAGACGGGAAACGAGGCTACTTATAGTCATTGTTAAGTTTGGCCAAGTGGCACAAATGGAAGCAGTCACTCAGTCAAGAAGAAAAAAGCAAGTAAAAAACAAGTGAAGCCAATCAAACAGTCAGCGGTTGTCAATTAAGCTTAATTATGTTCAACAGACACTGCAAGATGAGTTTCGGCGACAGAAGATTTCCAAAACCACCCCCAATTATTGTTTCGAACACCGAGCTCTCGTGAAAATGTTCTGCAAATGGATGGCTTTAACAAAAAACAAGACAGAACGATTTTATTCGAGTGTCTCGACTATAAATCCCAGTTTCTAAGTTTCCACCGGAATTATATAACATGGAAAGGTATTAAGATTTGACTGATATAGAATTAAAATTGAGTGTGTAGTATATGGGAAGTGCGCGGCATTTTCCATAGAGAAACTTGCTATTTGTGGGGGCGAAAGTGGGTGTAACCTGCTGATTTTAACAACACAGGCAGATATTGGCTCTACCTATGTAATATCCGTACTTCTTACCACTAAAGTTAAAATTGTGGATGCCACAGATTTTCCCAACTTGCGGGGAGTGGTAGTCGATTTCTACAACAAAGTTGTTCTGAACTGTTATCACAATTCTGAGCAATTTCTGTGAAGTTATCACTCTTAATTGTTGTCTTAATTATCCTGGTGCAGTCTTCAGGTCGTAGTAGCTCATCACCTTCGCAATTGGTCCTGTTGCGTATGTTAAAATTTGCAATATGACCGAAAAACAGATTGCTATGTGTGACGGCCGTGTTGCAAATGCAAGCACACTGATGCCTGTTGATTTCGCGACTGGACGAGACGGACATCCGGTCTTCGAAATCGTCGTATTAGTGGATATTTATTTATAAGGGGGGAGGAAAGTAAGCTAAATATTTTCTTCTTCTTAAATATCTAGTAGCTCCGATGGAGTTCTGTCCGCCGGATATAGTTCTGAACTCTATTCTCCAAGCTACCCGAAGACAAAAGCACAGTCCTCGGCCGGACGCAGGTAAATCCTGATCGTCGCTATCGGGAGCAGCGTTCCGTTTCAGGAAATATGGACTGTACAGACCAATATGCCGTGGACTGAACTGCATCAGAGCCACAAAAGTTTTAACAAAAAGAAAATTTTTAACTCACTTTCCTCAAAGTAAGGCCAGTGGCAACTGGGACCTAATCAGTTTGCTGCTTGAACCATTTGAGAATTATAGTTATAGCAGCAAAGTTTTCGATGACAATTGTATTTTTTTAAATACACATAAATGCAGAACGAGATTGGCCACAGATGTCTGGACGCTCTGCGGGTGTCCTTGCTGAAGTATTTTTCTCCAACATATCCATGGACTCCTCCTCATCCTTACCTCGGCTTTGCGGTTTGCGGTCTCATGGTGCAATTGTTTAAGCTTTAAAGAGTTATTATGTGTGCAATTTGCGCACTAGGTTTTTAAATTATCGCTAGATTTACATTATATGAATATCATATTTAAATCCAATGACTCCAGCTTTAAAATTATGGACGTCGCACAATTTCGCGGCATTCTGCGGTGCGGGGGAATATGAATACGATTATGTACTTGCTTTTCCCATCTATTTTGGTCTTAAAAAAAATTTTTATTTTAATTGCTTTCGATAGAACTTAAGCACTTTGACATTTGTCAGTGCAAACTTGTTACTCAGTCAAGCCAAACCTTAAATTGAGCCCTTAACAGGAAAAAAGTCAGTAAATTGAATTTGAAGCCGGCACATATGCCAAATATGTTTGACCGTGGCCAGAGATCGCCCATTCCTTGCGTCGAGGATCCAACCCATTCACTGTTCTCGTTCCGGTTGCGTACAGGAAAGAAACGGAATTGGCAATGCGGGGAGCAGGAAAAACGTATGGAGGAACTTAAGGGCAAAGCTCTGAAGTGGTTGGAACAGGAGATGCAGAAGGATCAGCAGAAACCAAAAAAAACTCATAGATCGCCAGGAAAATTCTCTGTCAAATCGATGGCGCAATATGCTGCAATATAAAATTTTGAATGCACAAGCCCGACCTCAGGGAAATCCACCACATAAGCCGCAGCCTAATAAGCTGGGAAACCCGTGCTCCAAACCACCGCCACCACCACCACCGGTTGCCCAACAAAAACCGCAGCCAACTCCGCAGAATGCGGATGCAAATCCGCTACTAAAACCGCCGCAATACCCGGTCAAACCCTTCCATACTTATCGAGTGGGCCCCAAAGGAGGTGGGGACAAGGAACCTAAATGGGAATGGCCGCTGTCCGAGTTCGTAGCCGGAAGGAGTCAGGAGAAAACCAAGACGGTTATCGAGCTACTACGCTTCCAGTGCAGCGATCATCGCCTGATCAGCATTTGTTGTTGAAGATACTCACAGAATGTGGAAGCACTCCATAAGGTTCCTCAGCTCACGGGATAATACACTAAAAATTTTCCATTTTCCTTTCACTTCCCTTGTCGTTTTATATGTGTTGCTGATCCTACTCGAAGTGCATTGTGCGACATATTAAAATACTGCTGCTTATTTGTGTGAAAAAAATATATTTATCCTTAATCAACATGAACCGCCGAGGTATACTCATAAATGCAAAACGAAATTGGCCACAGATGTCTGGACTCTCTGTGGGTGTCCTTGCTAAAGTATTCTTCTTTAACATATCCATGGACTCCTCCTCATCCTTACCTCGGCTTTGCGGTTTGCGGTCTCATGGTGCAATTGTTTAAGCTTTAAAGAGTTCTTTGTGTGCGATTTGCGCTCTAGGTTTTTGGGGTATCGCTAGATTTAGGTTATATTAATATCATATTTAAATACAGTAGCTGCAGCGGTAAAATTGTGGACATCGCATAATTTCGCGGCTTGCTACAATACGGGGGAATATGAATACGATTACGTACTTGCTTTTCCCACCTATTATAAAATTTAAAATAATTATTTACTAGGATTAAATTACTTCTGGGACTATTCTTAACAACCCTACAATAGTGAAAGCAAAAATTGAATTCTTTAAATCAATTGAAAAGATTAGACAAAAGGACAGAGCAATTTACATCTCTGGTTTAAACCATTGATGATAGCTTGGTAAAATAAAATACCATATAGAAATAAGTAGAAGACCTACAGTACATCTTTTCCTGTATTCCCATTTTACCTTCATCAATTTACTGCCATCAATTTTACCTTACGCTTTAAGTAAACTTTGAAGCAAATGGTCTGCATATTTATGTGATTAGTGCTCCTTCAATTGATTTCAATAGTTCCTCCTGCTTTGCTTTCCACTCCTTTCCCTTTCTTTCCCTTCCATTCCTTTCCTTTCCATTTCCTTTATTCCTTTTTTGCTGCTCAGTCATGGCTTAAACCACTAAAGTGGTTACCTTTTGTCAATAACCGCCGTTGGCTTACCTTTCACCCGGTAATTTGCCACCTCCATCCCCCCGAGGAAATGCAAAAATCCTGCATTCGCGGACAAGGAGTCGAATTAATTAGATGTGGGCGACGGGCAAACAACAACGGAGAGTGGAGGAACGGGGGGCGAAGGGCATAAGCCACGGAAATGGTAACCTGTAATGGCAACAAACAGGACCCCTGGTCGGTGCAAACAGACCGACAGGCCGGCGTATAAATAATAAATGACACGCACAAATCCTGGCGCATAGCCTCATATGCATTTTACATGCGATTGACCACTAAATAAATAAATAAATAAATTGATTTCATTTTCCTTTCCGCCTTAATTGATGCACACACACTCGAGCGTGTGTGTGCTTTTCTGATTTACATTTATTCCGCGGCCCGACTCCTTTTTCTGGCACGATAATTGCCGTAATTGTGTCTATAAATTAATTTATCTTCACTGCCCTGAGTGCGGTTGCATTTTCCGGGTTGTCTGGACATCAAAATGCGCTTTAAAACAAGCACAACACGTTCTCGTAGACTACTTGAAAAATACTCGTACAATACTCGTACAAAAAAGGCCTTAAAGCTTGGTTGATTTGAAAGCTACTGTCAGGAATGCCGAGAACAACAATGGGTTGCTGCTTGCTTAAACACATCACGTTTGAGTTGCACCCGCCGGAATTGCCACGCTGGTCTAGTCAGGGAGCTGGTATTCCCTGGCATCCTCACAAGCAGCTTATTGCCCATTGTCCCCGCCGCTTAGCTTGCTGACGCACTTGCTCATCAGGTTCTTGATCAGCAGCAGAACACAGAAGAGGTCGCAGGCCTGCTTTCGGCTCAGCTGCGACCTGCAAGCTATTTGCACGATCATGGCCTCGCAGCTCTCAAGGCGCTCCATCATGCAGCGAAAACGATGACATTTCTGCGGGGGGTTTTGGGCGCATTAACAACCGCTAATAGAAGCGCTGTCCTCACCTTTTCATTCGGGTCGCTTTTTTCTCCATCTCTCCTCTTGCAACTAGGCTCAAACGGATCCTTTTCCTGCCGATTAAAGCGATAGATTTTTTCCAAATATCGATAGCGCTTCAGCTTGATCCTGAGACGTTGACACTCCTGTGTGAGTTGCTCGTTGGTCTGTTCTAGTTCGTTGTTGCCGGTGTTCGATGTCCTGTTGCCCATATTTCTTTGTCTTTCTTTACCACTTGCTAATAATTTTGATTAAATGATTTTGATTATATGCTAAGGATTCACATGCGCAGTGTGACAGACACGCGATAGTCTACTGCCTTCAAATAAAATTGACTCCGATATTCGACACTTTTTCACATGTTTTATTTCCATCCTATATTTACAGGTAAGCATTTTGGGACGCGAAGGCAACGAAGCCAGGGCACCAAAACCGCATAAACCGCCGAGGGACGGACAGGGGGGGGCGGGTAAAATCTTCAGCGCTGGAGGCTGGCTGAAGTGTCAACCTAGTTAAACAGCCAACGCTTATCCTTCAGACAAGCAAAAAAGATGGAAGGTATAGTATATGTGTATGTGGAAAACCACCCTTGAGAACATGCCACTTTTTACTGGCCGCAGGCAGATTCCCTTGAATTAGCTGCCAAGCTTAAATTGACGTTTATTGTTTTTAGAATTTTTATGAGCTAGCAAGGGAAAAAAAACAAAAAGAAAATACGAAGCAAGTTGGAAAATCAAGCGAGTGATGGAGAGCAAAGATCAATGGCGAAATGCTTGGCACGTTCGTGGCCCAAAAGTGGCTGTGAACAAATTTCTTCACAAAATCACGCATACGCAGCGTTACACGTTCGCATTGTGGAAAAAAATGTCAATTGTATGTACGAGTACAAGCCTTGATGCTGGTGGTGGGTCAATTTAATTGATTTATTTTAAAGGTGCGTACATCTCACTCTATATGCAAAGCATAAGCATGATTTCCCTTTCACTATTTTTGCATAATATCATGCATACGCGATGTGGGAGCAGACAAAAGCGTTGCCTACTTTTTGGGGCATTTTTCTTGGCCTTCGCCGCTTAAGCAGCTTTTGTGCGGCGGCAGCAGCTTTGATTTAGTTCGCCTGGCACTCCCACAGATACCACCCGAAAGCAACCAAAATAACCGAAATAAACCCGAAAAACGAGACAGAAGCACACGTGGATTTGCGAGTCGAAATTATATTTCATTTTTATTTGCAAGCGTTTTTGCGCCTCAGCTCCCACTGAGCCAAAAAAAAAAAAATACCAGTAAAAAAAAAGATGCAAAAAGAAACCCTTTGCCACTGCCTGCTTTTTATGATTGTCTTGAGGATTTTCGTTTTACATTTGTATGAATTTTTAATATGCAAGCAAAGGAAATAAAGCAACAATGCGAGCCAAGAAGCCAAGAAAGCATAAATATCAAACAGCCAAAAGCGAAAAGGAATCGGAATCGGAATCAGAATCAGAAACCAACAAAGCTACAAAGCAACAAGGCAACAAGGCAACAAAGCGACTGGGCAGGGCAGCAAATATAAAGATAAAAAGGAATATCAAGCCAAATAAACCTTAAGGACATTGTAATATTAATTCAAACGGACATGTACAAAAGTAAGAACGTGTATATATAAATATACGTGTTCAAAAAAAAGGAAAGCAAAGGGAAAGCCCAACTTGGAACGGTCTTAGGACCCCCCAGCCCCCCATTTCGTTCCTTTCATTTCATTTCACTTTTGTGGCTTATAAACGCTGTGTACTATATGTAGACATGCATAGAATCGCAATTGTATGGAGACAAATCTGGCTAAAATTTCACGCAGCCCAAGATTATCGCTTGTGTGTTTTTTCAAAATTTTCATTTGCTGTCAAATAAAATGCTCCATTTTCCTTCCCCTTGTACTCGTACAGCCATCGACATATTTTGTATTTTATACGGTTTTGCCGTCTCAGTCGGCACACAAAGGAGGAGGACACCGACTTAAAGGCCATCGAGAATTTAATAAGAGCCCGAAACGGAGCTAGAGCGGCGAGGAAAATTCCTTTATTATTAGCTCGCTGGCAAAATGTATATTTAAGCGTTTCGCCATACATATTTTATTCTACGCTTGATTTCATTTCTGTGTGCCTACAAAAGGCGAGAGCTCAGCGAGTAAGCGAATTTTAATTGCCACAATAAAAACAAACGAAAAGGCTAAAAAAGCTAACAAAAAAAGGAGAGCAATGGCGGGACAGCATGCGCTGTGGTATTTTAAATGCGTATGCCATCGAGTTAGCCCTTTGTGCTTTGTTTTATAGTACATTTTCATATGCATAATCTATTTAATAACTCAATTAAATGAAGTGTCATTTACAGAGTCAGTCGGCGTTTTTCATTTGAATTGATTTTGAATGGAATTTGTGGTTTATTGCAAATTATTTTCAACATAAATCACAAATTTGTCTTCAAGTCTATGGAATGGCCCTTGTCTCTTTTGTAGCCGGTCGAGTCCCATATTTGAGTTGGCCTTATCCTTTTTTGAACAAGGCACTAATCGTATTTCTCCAAGGCAACTGATATGCGACTTCGTATACACAATTTGTATCCTTGTAACCTTCGCACACCCGGGGAGAAAGAAGAAGACATTGTTGCCAAAGTATGCAATAAGGATAACCATTTCCCCAGACGCTTAAACTGACCTTACTCAAGTGCCAAGCACACACAAAAAAAGGGAGAAAAACCCAGCGAGAAGGGTGGAAAAGGCCTTGGGCTTCACTTTGGATTCTGGGCTTTCGTTTTCTCGTGTGTGCGTCCTTTTTTTCCTCCAGATTTGTTGTAAATTTTCAAGACAAGAAGGAAATTCAGCATAAGCGCCAGATGGAGTGGAAGCCATTCGGTTGTTTACACATTCCTGGAATGCTCTGATTAACATGTTCCCATACCGAGTCTCACACGTCCGATGCCATGGCTGTGAACAATGCATTTCCGATTAATCACACATATTTTTCGATTCTTTTCGATTGCCTTATTTTATAGAAAAAAAAACTCCAATAAATACTAACCCGGTAGATAGTGAAAATTCACTTTAGATTGGTACACATTCCTGGAATGCTCGGATTAACATGTTCCCATACCGAGTCTCACACGTCCGATGCCATGGCTGTGAACAATGCATTTCCGATTAATCGCACATATTTTTCGATTCTTTTCGATTGCCTAATTTGATAAAAAAAAAAAAACTGCAATATATACTAACCCGGTAGATGGTAAAAATACACTTTAGATTGGTATGGCTGAGCCCATGTCAAGGGTCATAGGCGTGGGAGGCTGGGCCCTTCGCTCGGCAGGAGCTCCCAGTCCTGGGCCTCGAAAATCGCCGATGTTTTTGCACCGAGAAATTGGAAGTGAATCGATTGAAATCTCCCGCTGCGTTTCGGCATCCTTTCGATGGCAGTTGCCTCGAAAACGAGCCACATACACGTTTTTTTCAGGACCCCAAAGTGCAGACCTACACTGCGACAATGAAATGAAAAAAGTTGTCCACCCAAAAGGCATGCGAAAGCTCATGGAATTATAAAGATTGTTTGGGTTTTTATTTTGAGTGCATCTGGTACTGCACTTGGTAATCCTTTCGGCTTGAGTCAACTATAACTTTTAGAGCGTTTTGTGCGGCTATTTTTCCTTTTATACTCGTATACGAGTATTTTGCACTTTTTGGACCCTTGACGTCTGGCGGCGAATTGATTTTCCATGTAAGCACATTAAGAGTGTTTTCGCAATTTGCCTGTGGCTCAGTTAGTCAGTTCATCAATCAGTCAATAAAGACAACCAGCCACCCATCCACCCAGCCGTCACCCCGGCCGGCAGTCAACCAGTTTTCCATGTCTGTTATTACAGGACAACATAAAAACTTGTGTGTTCGCAGGCTACATGGAAAACCGTTTACTTTCACAGCCTTTGAGTGCGTGTGTGTGCCCCATGGTCCTCCATGGCAGAAGACGCAAAGTATTCATTTCGCCCCACGCTGCCGCTTGTTGAACTAAAAACTGTAAAACAATCAAAATAACATAATTGAATTGCATAACTTTTAGAAAGCGGAGTGCTAGCCAGAAATAAAAACAGGAGAGCCACAAAAAGTTCCCTTAAAACGCGGATGACTTTGTCGCAGGCTATCGGGCAATTCAATGGGAATATTTTTACAATGCCACCGACCTTAATTATAGCAAAATCAAGCAGTAAACAAATTTCTTGCCATGTGTGGGAGAGAGCCTTTCGCTAAGTGAGTTAGTGCAACTCAATTAAAAGTGCACGAAAGTTGACATTTTTAAAACACCGGTGCAACAAAATGTTATTACCTTGTCAAACCATCGCGGACGTACGGGAAATTGGCCACCACTCAGTGTGGCACTAAAAGCTCTCCAATTAATAGGATTGAACCCACGGACGGGTTTTAGTCCTTTGTCCGTGTCCCTTGTTGGATCGTAATCGAATGAGGGGCAGCCGCAGCAAGAAATCCGAAAATATGCCATATTTATGGATCACAAACAAAGGGCGAAATGTATGGAATATTGAATTTGTGCAGAGCTATGCGAACCATGTAATTTGCACACTTTTTGGGCTGGCCGTTCGTTATATTTGGTGCCTGCAGCAGCTTTTTTTCTCGCCCCGAACTTTTTTGCGCTCGATTTTAGGTGTTTTTTTCAGTCGCCTCTTGCGACAATGTCGCTGCAGGATATTGTGCGTTAAAATCTGTCAACAGAAATTCAATTACATTTTGTTCTGTGCTCTGTGTTGTGCATGCCACCTCGTGTCTGCGTCTGCTGCTTTATTGCCGTCCCGTTCGCTTGGTGCCCCCGAGTGGTGCCATCTCTGTCGTTGTCATTGTCAGCTTACAACTGATACAACTGTTGTTGGTCCTTCGGGCCGGCTTGGGTTGCTCCTGATACCCGGTAATTGCGTGACAGGGTATGCTGGGGCTACGCCACTCAATATCTGAACCCAATCTAGCCAAATCAAGGGTTGTAGCAAGGATCCTATATGCCGTTGCAGGTTGCACTCGTTGTAGCAGCTAGGATCGAGGGAGTACGGGGTATTGCAGCTTAAAATCTAACCCAAGCTTGCGAAATCAAGTACAGCTGCAATTTTCACTCGATGTAGCAGCTGGGAACGAGTGAGTTCGGGATATTGCAGCTTAAAATCTAACCCAACCTTGTGAAATCAAGGATCCCATGTTCAGCTGCAAGTTTCACTCGATGTAGCAGCTGGGAGCGAGTGATTTCGGGGTATCGCAGCTTAAAATCTAACCCAACCTTGTGAAATCAAGGATCCCATGTACAGTACAGCTGCAAGTTGCACTCGTTGTAGCAGCTATGAACTAGTGAGTACGGGGTATCGCAGCGCCCGACAAAGAGCCCCGCCACAGCCGTTCTCACTTGTTTTATGGCTGCAACTGCTGTCGTTCATCTCCCGGCTCGTTATGCGCTTCTTCATCTGCTTTTCTCCGCTTTCCATCCACACGCTCCCGGCGTGTCCTCGTCCGCGTCCTCTCGTTCATGGCCCCCGCACATCCTGCTTAGTGTTTTTAACTGCTTTCTGTTTAAACATCGCCGCAGCCGTCGACGCCAGAGTTGGCGAATTGAGTCACAGAAGAAGGAGCCAGGACCTAGTGCGGCTACAAGAACAAGTGGCCGACACGAGCGGGCAATGAATCCGTCAAGTGCTTGGGCGGCATGAGACATTTAATCTCTCTATCGATTTACCACAGATTCCCCTCGCAGATACTCTGCAGCAAGTACTAGTACTAGTATCTCGCCCAACTTGAGCCTTGGGCTAAACTGGGGTGCAAACTATTTGAGTGGATTTTGAAACTATTTACCATATGCACCTCTATGTAAGTGGCTTTGATGCCCTTGCAACCGACACATTTTCATAAGCTGAAAATAATGATTTGAAACATTATCTCTAAGCATTTTCGGCATTAAACTAGTTAACAATGTTGCCGAGGCTCTGTGAGAATTTCGATTTGCGTTGCATTTGCCCCGAAACTTTAGGTAATCCCCTTGCTTGGACGCTTTGCCATAAATTACAAGCGAAAATAAGCAGTTTTAATGAATAAAACTACTAGTTCTCAAAGCCTTTTTCGGGATTTGTTTGGGTTCCTCTGTTTTGCGGTGAATAAACCGAATTTAATTACAAACTTTCGCAACGCAAACCCTTTAGGTAAATTGTGGCTTTCGGGTAAAGTTTATTTTTCCAGCGTTTGGGCTTTATTTTTCTTTCTCGATTTTAACCAACAAGGCCCTGGCACTCGCAAGAGCCAGAGTCTTGGCCAGGTCCAAAGGGAAGCCGACAAAACGAGGTGGTCCTGCTGGCGTCGTGGCTCGGGGCACCATTTTATTTCCGCTAATAGCGAACAATGCATTTTTTAGCGGGGATTTGGTTTCGGATTACACAGGAAGTCGCTTGTCGGTGGATAATGGCGATCGATACGAGTGCCGAGATTGTTAGGTAAATAAACCGGGCGGGCGGACCATGGGATTTACTCGTTCTACGATAAATAGCGCACCTACGCCCAGACATTTTAATCGAATCTAAAGTCTCAGATTGATAGATTGGCACAATGGCAAGCTCGGGCGGAAAATTGCTCCCAAAGCCCTGTGTAAAACTCAATGAAAAGTTAAATTCATTATTGAATTTGTGCTGCCAGCTTAGTCCTTTACTCGAACGCTTAAAGTCGGCTATTGGATTTGTGTGTGCACTGTGTCGTCACACTTTGACTTTCACCTTTTTTCCACCTGCCGGCCCTGGCCCCGACCCCGGCCCCGGCCCCGAACCCAAAGCCGGCGCACGGAAAGTTTTTAATCAGTTATGTAAATTTGTTTTTGTCTTCGGAGCCGAACTGCACTTGGCCAGCTTAATTGGCTTTCACCATTTTATTTTATGAATTGTGCAAATATATACGAGTATGTATGGGTGTGTATGGGCGACGGGGTTATTTTCCAATTCGACATTTTCGCATTTTTTGCCGCCTGAAAGTGGCCGGGCATATTGATATTGATTTTCCTCACCCGCTGCCATTTTTTCCACGACCCCTACCTACCTCCCCATCCCCCCTGTCTCTCTGTCTCCTGTCAAATATTATATTTTATACATATTTAATGGATGCCGTGCACAAATATCGCAGCCAATTGAAACGTAATGCCGTATACACTCGCATAAATATATGGGTTATGCGAATTTTAAATGACCCCGGCCGAGCCGGGAAAACGTTTTAATTGGAAACGTCATTGTGCATGCTTAATTTTAATGCATGTAATTATTGATCGGGGCTTGGCAGGCGCGTCTGCCGTCGGTTCGATTATCCGGCGTGGATAATCCCCGACAAGGACGCCGGGACGCCTGCCAGGACGATATGGCCGGTTATCATCTGCAAGTGCCGCAACTTGAGTCCCAATGTCCTGCTTACAGCTGCAGCTGTCACTTGCCGTTGTTGTCCTGCGGAATGCGCCTGACAAGGATATATGTGCGGTGGAATCTCTCCGGCACTTACTCACGCTTTCGTGCACTCTAAAAAAATGGGTGGACTCAATGAGGCAACTGTTTGCATTCACTTTTCCTCGGGCATTTAACACTTCTTTGGTCTGATCTGAGATGTGAGCTGAAAGTTAAAAAACCAAGTGTATAATAATTTTCCTATTCTCTTCCTATTCTATTTTCCATATCTATCTATATTTAAAACAAATTAAAATGTATTCTTTAACTTGAAAGCAAGCAATTAATTTATAATTTGTTAGGAGAGCAGATTTAATAACCAATTAACCAGTAAAAGTTTTTAACGAGAAATGCAGAACAACGAGGAATACTCTTTAAGCAATTTTAGTAACAATTATCTGGTAAATTCTCTCTGTGTAAACACACACCATCAATTGAAATGCACAAATTGCAGGGAATTCGGTCAAGAAGGCAGACAAAGCGAGCCAGAGGGCCAGGAGAGTGAGAGATTTAAGGACCAAACAGCAAGGACATACATAGTCCAGGACTTAATGCGGCTAAAGGGCTGACTTTGACTCTGATACGGATTCGGATACGGATACGGATTCGGGTAGGGATTCTGATTCGGTCAGCCAGGAGAACAGCTGCGATAATCCAGAGACATTTAATTAGACCATTAACTGTCAGTTGCATGTGCCCGGTGTACCTGAAACTGAGTATCTGTGTATCTGAATGCGAGCTTCGTGCGACTGCCGCCTGACAAATTGATACAAAAAATATTATTTATTGCCAGGACCTCTTTCTTTTTTGTTTTTTATCTCATTTTTTTTTGTCTCACTTTTTCGGTCTCCGAATGAATCATGGATGTGTCTGTTTTTGTTCATTTTTTTCAGCCTTTGCTTCATCATTTGTTTGTGCCCGCTTCAAATAAAATAACACAAATTTGTTCTTTTTACACCTGACCGATTTCAATGATAACTCATATTTGGTGTTGTTTTTTTAGCGCTTGCATAATGAGAAATATGCTCTTGAAGTATGAAATTTATTTACGCTGAACTTTTTTGTGACAAGGGACGCTGCACGGGCTTTGACGGCAAACAAGAAAAAATAGTTTATTAAATACCTACTCGTACAATGGAATTCGATCAGTGAAAATAATTAAAAACTCCTTAAGCTCTGCACCCAATCGATTTATATTTTAAACGAAATATCCTGCCACAAGCACTTTGTGTTAAATGAGCAGTAAGGCCAAACTTTCATCGATTTTAAATTGTGTTCGAATTGATTGCCGTACATTTTAATCAGATTAGAGGTAGGACTGGGACAGAAACCCGTGTAGGCCGCCCTTTTGGCCCTATTGTCCTTAACAATGAGAAATTGATTGTGGTCGAGAAAATTGAATGGGCCAAGTATTTTGGCACTCACCCGCTCCGGCCATTCAATGCGATTCCATTAGAATGGTTTGCATTATGGCCAAACAATAATTTAAATTGACCAAATTCCCACGCACAGTCCTGTCCTGAACTACTACTCGTATATGTGCTTTGCAACAGGCAACTGTCAAATTGGCCCACAGAGCAGCAACTGCCGAGCCAAAGGTT
Organism: Drosophila ironensis; assembly: GCA_021223825.1. Taxonomy (NCBI): domain Eukaryota; kingdom Metazoa; phylum Arthropoda; class Insecta; order Diptera; family Drosophilidae; genus Drosophila; species Drosophila ironensis. Next base: position 618,438 of record JAJJHQ010004838.1, read on the forward strand.
CATACACTGGAGCTCAAATAAATAGTATATACTTTAAAGATGAATGCATATTCGATCGAAAAATAATATTCAAGCAAATATGGAAGCAAGGTTCCTTTAAAGAAGTCCAGTTTTTTTTCCATTTTTCATAATGAACTTTGACTCTCTCATTTCCACCGCTATTGTGTTTTAAATAGCTAACAAATAGTTGGCTTTTTGTTTGCCCAACTTTGGCTTTCTGGCCAAGACGCTCGTTTGTGCTGTGTTCGAGCCTTTTGATTGGGCCGTCTGTTTGCTCGGCGGTTACAACCTCCGATCGCCGTTGCAGCCCCTATTTTTGGCTGTTGTGCCATTCGATTCTTAGCACTTTCCCTAGGCAGGGTCACAAAAAGAAAAACTTTGCGCCTATTCAAATTTATACGACCAAATTATCGGACCAAACCCGTAACCTTCAAAACCCATTCACCTTTTAAATCAAAAGAAAAGCACAAGCCGACATTCCAAATCCTTATTTCAGCGTTTTTCTCTGTTATATGGAATTTCACCACCTACAGGGGGAAAACTTAGTTATACCATCGTGGACTACATAACGCTTATTTGGAACGTTATTTTATTTCGATTTCACTTCCTGCAACTTATAGAAAACACTCTCTTTTCGCTTATTGCATTAATCCAAACAAATTGATTTTATTGCAAAAGAATCCAATGAATAAAATATGGGAAAAGTTTGAAAGCTCTTTTTTAACTTTAAGATACCGAACCATCGAGTGCCCATTTGTCGTAGTACGCTTCGCCTGCGCTGGGCTGATGGGTTCCGGGTTTGGTTTATACTGTCGCAGCCTTTATGACTGGGTTTTTGGTTCCCATATCCTTGTCCGAGTCCCGCATTCTTTCTTTTCCTTTATTTTCATTTGGATTTTATTTTTGTATTTCATTTTTTCGGTTTGTCGCACTTACTTCCGGCTCACGTACCGATCCAAGGTGTGGGGCGTGTGCTTGACAAATATTGTCTTTATTCTCCGGCTGCTCGATTTCTTACGCATCTCTCGTCAACAGTTTTTATTTTATTTTGCCTCATTATACCCAGTTTTTGTTGGAAACAAGGGCATACTACATCCGTGCGAACGTATCTAATAGGTTTTTGCGAAATCAATCTAGCAAGATTCGCCTGTCCGTAACTTTGTCCGCCCATCTGTATGAGCGCTTCGACCGCGAAAATAATATAAGAAAATAAAATGTAGCTCGTGTGATGTGATTTTAGGCCCACAATGCAACAGCAATTTTAAAATATTAACCAAAAAAAAACTTCCCTTCCCGGTTAACTTCCTTACGTATACGTAATACGTCGGTTATTTTACATATTATAAAAGAAATTTTGAACTTAAAAACAGGTATTTATGGTCGAGCCGTCTGCACTTGTTTATCCCTTGGTTTTATATTATTGTGGTCCCTTTTTGTGTCTTTGGCTTCGCTCGTGGACATTTCATTTGACTCGCAGTTATCATCATTTGTTTTGGCCGTTGACACCACCTCACCGATGGACAGGCTACGGGCTACAGGCAGCAGGATACTGGCTACAGGATACAGATGCGTGTGTGTCCTGATTATTGTTATTTGCACACGTGTGTGCCCACACACAAACTGCTTACCTGTCATCTCAGGCCATCTGTCTTCGGGATCCTCGCTCGGCTCCAGCGTTTCTTATTTTATTTACGCCCTTCCACTTCCCCTTTCCCCTACCCAGGACCCCGGGGACCTTTTGATTAATTCTGCTTTTATTTAATTGAAAGTTTGCGAGAGAAGATTTACCTGAATTAGTTACAAATGCATTCAATATTGAATGAGCGCGCCAACGAGCAGAGCGTGTGTTCAGGGGGTTCCCACTAAATCACTCAGTGGGGAAAATTCCACTTATCGGGCAATGAAAATTAAATGAAAATTTAGCTTAGCACTGCAAATTGAATAAATTAATGCGTGTTTTGCGGTTGAAACGAAACAAAAAACCCCGTATAATGCAATAAAAGACCGTGTTTCGGGTATTTCAATGCGAGTTTGAAATATTTGTATCAGTGGGAATCGCATAACTTTAGTTTTGATTGCACTAATTACCCGGTAAACCGCAAAAGAAAGCGTTTTGCTAATTGCATTGCCCGGGTCGTTAATTAGCATTTTAGCATTCAGCCCTTAATGAGCTCATCCCACGCCAGGCCCGCCGTTATCCTGCATATATATCCTGTATGCTTCCCCGCCGTATATATAGACATCCTTTATTTCCATATCGGTGCTGTGGGTTGGTGTTTTCCGGGGCGCGCGTCGTGTTTACTAAACTTATTTATAGATTGGCCCGCAGAGGGCTCTCGGCACATGCCGTCCAACTTTGCCGGCTTAATAGCGTTCTATGTATACTCGCAGGATATTCGCCGCCTGACGTCAGTTTGTCATCCACTCGGTCGGTCAGTGAGTCCGTCTGTCAGTCAGTCCAACAGTCAGTCAGTCAGTCAGTCAGTCGGGCCGCAAAGCTGGACCAAAGAGTAATTTGCATATTCAAAGCCAAGGATTGCTTTTTGTCCCCCGTCCCGGACGCGTCCCCTGGCCGCCGCACAACGCACCCGAAAAACAAACAAAACGCATGGCCATAGGTGAGGAAAATTGTCACAGGACAAACAAAGAGCGGGCAAGGATAATAAAAGCAAGAAAATGAAGAGAAAACACACAGAAAGGTAGAGAGATAGAGAGGAGCAGGCGGTTGGTTGCCTTTGATTTATCGCCGTAATAATCGTGGAGAAGAATCCTTGCGGGTAACATTATTTACAACTATGTTGTCCGGGAATGATGAATGATTCTAAAACTAGAAGCACCGAAAGGTAACCAGCTCCCTCCCACACAAGCCCAAGACAAATAGGTGAAGGGGGGGAGGGCGAAAAAGGACATCATTTTGGGGCGGATTAAATATCAATAATTAATGTCTCGGCCCTCAAAACATCTGAAGCTCAAGACAACATTATTAAAATTAAAATTGAAGCGATGACTGCGTGGAAAATGGGTTTCTATTACAAAGGTAAAACACTCGGGGTAATGTAAATAGTACCAAAATTCAGTAAGCAATGCAGAGTTGCCAATGAAATCCAAATTCCTTTAAAACTTCATGGAAATTAGATCATTCAAGACCCTTGGAAAGATTCCTAATAATTTGACGGGGAAAATGGAACCGCAAACATCCATAGGAAGCTCAAGACTATCATATTAGGGCAATGACTTCCTAAAACTAAACTAAATGTTTAACACAAAAATAAAACACTTGGTATGCAAATTTTGCGTTAATTTGCAAGTGCATTGCAAGCAAATCCATCTGTATTGTGCATTGTGCACTATAATTTGTGCAATTTCTCGCTAATTTGCTGTGAAAAATAATACCACATATGTCCTTACGCCAAGGACACAAGCGGAAAATCTGAAAATCACTCGCTTAAGTAAGTTCTTGGCTGCGTGCGAGTCCTGTCGCCCATAACGCAGCTCTTTTCCCCCCCTGCCGCTCTCTCGTAGAGGGTCCTGCTCGTTTTTTAGCGTTGAAAAGCCTCATACTACTCGTTTTTGTGCCCTCAAACTTTCCAGGCTTTTGTTTACTTTCGTTCGCTTCGCTGGCTTGCTTTTCCGCTTTTCCAGCCCCCATTCCGGCTTTTCTGGCCCCACACATTCCGCTTCGTGTCCGTCGCCGTCTGTGCGTCATGTCTCATGTCTCTAGGCTTGTTTGCGCTTAGTTTGATTGAATGCTCCTAAGTATGTGGCTCCCACTCCTCCTTCTCCTCCGGCGGAGCGTGTGTGCGGGTGTTCCATCAAATCAAAGGATCAGACAACGCGTCCTGTTCCCAGTCAATGGCCAACAGATGGGCGACTCTTGATGCGGCAAATGCTCGTCAGGTTCCTGGAACACCCAAAATGTTTGTGGTATCTTTTAAATTGTCTAACGAAATCTGAATAATTTTCAAGCATTTCCAAGCGTAAAATACAATTTTTTGCCAACAAAAGCTCAAGCATAACAAAAGGATTGAGTGAGGATTATAAGACATTATAATCGAATTTTATTTTTAGACTTAAGGTTTTCTTTAAATATTTAATATGCTTGTAACAGCCATTTCCAAAAAAAATGTTTACCCAAATGTTTTTCTTCATTGAAATTAAAATTGAAACAAGTGAAACAAAGTGTATATTCCTGTATTCTTGATAACTATGAACAGCAGAGTCGATATAGCCATGTCCGTATGTCTCTATGAACGTCTAAATCTTAGAGATTATAATGGATAGACAAAAAGATTCTGGGGTTACCACTTCAAATAATATCATATCATTACTATTTTTCAATCCTCGGGTGTTAAAAGTATATGTATTCAAAATTTATTAATAAAAGTTGCGCCAAAATGTATCCTAGCCAAAAGTTTATTTAAACAAACATTAGTAAGCATAACTGTAATTTTAATTTAAGCTTGAAAGACTTGGAACTTAAGACATTACGTACGGCCTGTGGGCTGTAAACTTTTGTGTTATTCCAAGAAATACCACGCTAATTGCTTGAAACAGAATGCAGAAAGCAGAAAGCAGAAACAGAAACGAGTCTATAAAAGTTGGACTTGTTGCGAAAAAGGCCGGGTCCTAATAATGTGTGAAAAAGCCATCGACACATATTGTAAATGTCGAGTGGGCTTAATTAGAAATGGCCCAGGACTATAATCTGGGCCAGAGGAAAAGGAAAGGCAAAGGGAAATGCAGGTTGGCGATGGAGAAAGTGGAAAGTGCAATGCATAGGAAGGCCGTGGAAAGCCGTGGAAAGCCGGGGAAGGGAGGGTATCGCTGAGGCTTAGTTATTGTCCATTATTTAGGGCTGTTAAGCGATTTCCGTGCTGAAATTGAATGTTTTCAGCTTCAGTGTGTGTGTGGCATATTTCTATTTAAAGCCAATGCAAAGTGCAGCACGCACACACAACACAGCAACAACAAATAAAGTATAAAAACTAGGATCGTGTTTGGTCGAGTCTCTCGACTGTAAATACCCGGTTCTTAGTTGAAAATTAAATTTTGTTCGGCTATTTCCGGGTCGTTTCCATATCTGCGTGAAAGTTGTGGAGGCCAGAGAATATAACAATATAATATATTGTAAGGAAACCAAAGTTTTTCAACCCAACTGATCTTAACCAGCCATGGGCAGCTCTTGGCTCGTTCGGCCTTCAGTGCTCCCAAAAACAAATAGCTGTGAATGTCTCGAACAAAAGGGGATTAACATTCCCAAGTGCTCGGAATTTGACTGTGAAAAGGGAATGTGTGAAGAGAAGGTCTCGATCAAAAGGGAATCGAAATGTGCACGTCATCCAAAGTTGACAGTGAAAAAGGAATGTGTTAAATTACACAAACAAAGTGTGTAGAACCAAAAAATCGGACGGAGACCCTTTTTTTATTTTTTGGCCGGCTCCCAAGTTGAAAATCTGTGCCCACCACTGATCTAAACTGTCATTGTGGTCCCAGTACCTCTCTCTTTTATATTCCACGAGATCTAAGCGCACAAACGGACGTGGCTCGATTTTTGAGGTTGATCAAGAGCATACACGCAAATATAGGGGCTAAGGGCCGAAAGCAATCCAATATACCCTTGTTCTCCACGAGCACCGGGTATGGAACGGAGTAAAGGAAGTCAGAGCAGGGCTGCGATGGAGAAAAAGGGAAAGGGCCAGAGAACGAGCAAATAAAACGTTGCTGGCCACACGCCATTTTCATGTTGCATCCTGCCATTACTGCTGCACTTGCACACTCGCAAAATCGTAACACAGCCGCGCTCATAATTATAACTCTTCAACTTCATGCAGCTCTAAAATAATTCACCTTAATACACGTGGCCCCAACTCGAAAGCCGCCCCAACTTAATGATACAGACTAGACACTGAGGCCACCACACCGCCATCCCGCTTAGTGGGATGAAGTGCATGTGGAGCTATTCTTGTGACCCTGAGTGTGGCAAAAAGAAAAAAAAAAAAAGAGAGCGCACAAACGGTTCTGGCGTTCTGGCGTTCGCCGCATGCAAAACTGCTCGTTTATTCAACAACATAAACATTGTTGTGCACATAAATTTATACAAAGTTCTAGTTTACATACCAGGCTAAAAGTGGGTTGTTTCTGGTGGGGCGAGGGTGGGACGCAGGGGCGTAGGGGCATAGAGGGGTAGCGGCGGTCTGGGCGTGGGCAAGCTGGCACAGTTAACGGGTCGAATCGATATTCATATCAACCGCAAAATGTGTGTCGCTGTCGCTGTCGCTGTGTGTGCCATGTGTTGTTGCACCATTTTTATTTCCCTTCATTTTCTTTTTTTTTTGTTTCTGCCGTATTGTTCGTGGGGCGTATGTCCTGAAAGTAGGCTGCACATTTTGATGCATTTTAAGAAGGCGGAAGACTGCAGGACACGGCCAGGGACACATGCTCGCACATATTTTGCTCGTTTTCGGTTCGGCTTCGGCTTCGGTTTTACTGTTATTTACTGTTATTTATTGTCATTTTATTATTTTTTTTTACCAGGCTTTGGGCGCGCGCCACCTGGATCCATTTTGTAAAAAAGTTAACTTCACAACAATGACCGCCTGCTAGCCAAATGCATAAAATATTCCACGTTTTTCAGCCCCTGCATCGACATTTTCCATTGTCAAACAGACAAAGCTGAGCAGTTTTTAAGCCGCTTTTCGCATATTAAAATAGACTCTTATTTATTTATGTTTGATTTATTTAAATTGTTTTTTCGAAAAGTATTTGCGGTCGGCTCTGCGTGCTGATGTGCCAGCAAATCAAAATTAATTTGTTTACCAATTTTCCAAACAAATACGGGCAACCATGGGCTTTGCTTTGCTTTGATTTGATTAGCGGATTACAAATGCAATATTTGACGAATGATTTATTGTTTATCCAACTATTTTTACCATCACTGTGGCCAAGAGAAGTGTATAAAACCAAAGATACTGCTCTAAATGGTTGAAATGATATCCAAACACAAAGGACTCTGCCTTGTGCCTGTATGGTAAAAGTTTCACCAAGTTTCGCTCGGTTTTCCGTGGGCTTATGGAAAGCATTTTATTCGACTTGCAAATAAATGAAATTCAACGAGCAAGTGAAATTATTTTCGCCACCATTCAACAGTTGGCCACGTGGACGCTTTTGGGCTCCCTTCGGTTCGATTCGCTTAGGCTGGCCCTGTGATACATGCGGTGGGTTGGGGTTGGGCTTGGGGGTTGGACTCGGGGTGGTTGGGTGGTGCGGGGGCAGGGAGTGGGGTTTTGGGACAAGGCCGCGGTGGTTTCTGTTTGCGTTTGCGTTTTGTCAGCCGTGACAGCGACGGCAATTGCGCCACCTGCGGCTCCATATTGACACTCACGAGTGTGTTTCGGTTTCGTTTTCGGTTTCGTGCGTTTGTGCGCCGGGCAAGTACCCTTGTTTGTTTATGAGCCCTAATCAAATTGCTCATAATTAGATGCAACAAAGTTGAATCTTTTCAAGCGTTTTTCGACGTTTTCTTGGCCCAGAAACTCTCGCTTCTCGCCTCCCACGGCGCCCCCTTTTCGGGGCCGGAAGCCATCGCCTCCACCCAGAAAAGGACTTCCTGTCGTGTCGGCATCGTCGGCATACCAGAAACGCACGAACGGATACGCCACGTTAGCTGTTTGCCATGCGTTCGGAATTTTCAGCCAGCACCGAAAATCTTTGCCATTCTCGGGCAATGCTCGAAGGTCCTTGCTGAAAGACAACACAGCAGCGGCTATGGCCCAGCCCCGAGCACCAGAGTCTTTAAACTTGTATTGCACTTGGAGTTTAAGGGTCCGAATCAGCCATAACTTGTAAGTTTTATGCGGCCAAATGTGAGGAATCTCGGCCACCAAAACGCAATCCTTTCAAGCCCATTCTAGCGGTGGCCTGGTACGAGTATGTGGCGAGCCTTTTGTCTCTGTGCCGCATTGTGGAAGTTGCACGAGTTGCTGCCGGACAAACAAAGGAGACAGATAAACTGATTGACAGATGAACAGAAGGAGCAAGATGGCCACAGTGCACTTAATGGTGCACCGAGGGTGCACTTTGGGGTGGCACAGCGGGCACATAGTGGGCTCTGGCTGGTGGAGAAGACTGTTTGACATTTGCTGTCATTGTCAACGTCGTCGACAGTTGCTGTGCTACTGCTGCTGCTGCTGCTGTTGCTGCCGCTGCAGTAGCTGCTGCTGCTGACCCACCGCCTTCCATAGCTTTGTGCAATTGCCCGTTGTTTACCCAACTGGCTTGACCCACCCACCCGACAACCTTAGCCCAAAAACCCACACGCCTCACACTCCCAATTGAGCACCCAAGCCAACGGAGTGGCTAGCAAGGTTGACCGCCGGTGGGCAACGCCTTTGTCTCTGCGGTCGAGCACGTCTGCTTATTGGGATTGCAGAGTGACCAATGTTGCAGCCACGCTAGCAACACGAGGCACTTGAAAAAATACCAGCCACAGGGACAAGATGACGCAGGTTTGCTTCTTTCAATCCCAAAGGAATTTACCCAATTTTCGAAAGGCCAAATTTAAAGAAGAAATCATTTTAAATCTGATTCCCTTAATAAACCAGAATTTTCCACATTATTGCATATATAATGCTAATCAGTCATGTTTCCGTGTCCGTTAGTTTGTCCGTAAAACTAAACGCCTCTGAGTGTCTTCTCAAAGCTTCCACAAATTGTTTACCTATTACGCATACATTTTAATTTATATTGTAATATATTTATCGAAATACCAGTCATGAAACACACAATTACTCCGCATTGCAAACCGGAAATACCTGTCAATTTAGTTTATTTATTTTTTGACAAGTGCACGCCCCTTTGCCATCCCCGCCTTCACCGCTTTCCCAGCTTTCCTCGCCTTTGCCGCAGACACTATTGCCGGGATGGAATGCCGGCTGGCTGGCTGCACATTTCAATCGATTGTCACAACAAACAAACAGAGCCAGAGCAAGCAGTAAAAATATTTCATAAAATATTTACATTGTTGTGTGTGGCTGGCACTTGGGCTGCAGCTTTTCCTGTTTTTCTATTTATCCATTTGTTTATTTGCCGATCCTGTGTGCGGCAACGGCCTGTCCGGCCACACGGAGAGCATCGAGTATACGAGTATGCTTGGCGCTTGATTGATTTTGTATTAATTAAAGGACCCGAGCTGTTAACGGAATACAAGTTAAGAGATTACGGCCAGGCGGCCAGACGGTCAACATTCCATTCTTGATTTAATCTGGGAAAAGTGCAGCTTTCTGGTTTTATTTGGATTTTGAGAGCCTCGTTAAAGGGGAAACAGAATGTGATTGAAGTGCGAATGGGCTTGTTGTGCATTTATTTCATTTCTCGCACAAGGTAAATAATTATAAGGGTCAATTAGATTTCTCGTCAAGATTTCTCGACAACGAGATATCAGGATATATAGCTAAGAATATATAGCTTTGTAGGGTCGGAAATGCCTCCTTCTCCCTATTGCATATACATTTGCACAAACTTAACATACCGTTTGTACCTTAAGGTAGATGGTATAAATTAGACTTCTGAATGATTGCACCCAAAATGGCAAATGAATCACCTATTCTAGAAGTGGACACACTTTTTTCTGCAGAGTATATTTGGGTATGAGTGGGGTAGTATTCCATAGTTGTACAGCAAAATTGGTGTACAGTATTCCATAGTTGTACAGCAATATTGGGGTGGAGTAGTCAACACTGTACAGTGTTTTGGTGTGCAGTTGACTTACTGTACAGTGAGTGAAATTTCATGACTGGTACGTCTTATACTTCGTACTGGAACTTCTTACACTGGGGCTTTGGCACTAAATACTCATTCACGAAGAGTGCAACCATATACTGTACTCACTCGAAGTGGCCTACAGAATACTGTAAAGTAGTAAAGAATAAGTGCAGCATTTTAAGAACTCGTACTACTGTACATAACTGTCATGCTACAAATAAGTACATCCATGTAGAAGTCTAGTATAAATACAGGGGCATTGGAAAAGCCTGCCACCAATAGCAGCATACGACAACAAGTAGGAAAATCAATTGTCACTAATCAATTTGTTGGCAATTTTTCGCCTCGTTATCGAGATGGCATTGCCAAATCTCGGGCTTAATTTTGGCATTAAAGAACCCACACTCATAGACTCCTTCTCGTTGTTTTCCTTGCAGATTTTCCCCGAAAAGACGCCGTAACGGAAACGGAAGTGACGCCACCAAGAAAGCGCCGTGAAGCAGACACAAACGGTTGAATAATGCAAATTAAAACACAATAAAATGTAAAACACAAATGACAACACAACAAACAACCGGGAACCCGAAGTTCGGTGGCGAAAAATAGCGAAGCGAAGCGGTTGACATGCCAAAAAATGCGCGTGGCGGCAACTTTTCCACTGAATTGATTTGAGCAACAGCAACTGAAATAGCAACTGAAACTGAAACTGAACTTTGGGGTGGAGAAAAAGCGAGCGGGAAGCGAATCGGCGGCAGAAACAGAAACAGAAACAAAACCCGAAAACAGAAAACAAAAAGTGGTACTGGGCATACGCTGCGTATACGCGATATACGCAACAAGGCTCCGCAAGGGGGAGGGGGCGTGGCAGTGGCAGTGGCAGCGACAGCGGCAGCGGCAGTGGAAATTTGCATAACTTTGCTGGCGTGGCATAAACATCAAAAACAAATTGCAAGTAACAAAAGAAACGGCCATAAAAAGGCGCCATCGTCGTAAAAACACAAAATACAAATACAAAACAAAATAAATATATATATATTTATAAACAGCCCTCTCTGTCTTGTCCACCTTCGCTGGCTCTGGCTATCCCGCTCCCTCAAAAACACTCTTGGCTTGGTGAAATTAATTTATGCAGCTGCAAATGCCGCGCGCAAATCAAATACAAAACGTATGCTAAAATAGTGAAAAACACACTGTTCACAGAACAGATTTTATTAACCCCACTTAATCCATATACCACATGAGTGTATATTTGTAAAGATAAAACAGCAAAAGCTACTGAATACGGAGGGTAAAAACTATTAGCCATTGTTTGTTGTTGCCGGGAATTAAACAAGCCAAAAAGTCACAGCTAAAAAATATACAAAAGGTCATCAAAACTCATTAAAGAACTTTGCAATCGTTTGAAAAGCGCATCAAAAAGGGTTTAAAAACTGTGAAATACAAGTTTTGCAAACGCAAACGCTTGTGTTTTTAACCCGCCAGATACACCGAGAGAAAGCAGCGTGGAAACAAAGAAAACAAAGTGAAAAGCCGTGGAAGCCGTTGCTTATAAATGTACCAGGACAGCGGCTGCAGCAGCAGTAGCAGTCGACGTGGCAGCAGTGCAGCAGCAACATCTGCAACAGCATCTGCATCTGCAACAGCAACTGCAACAGCAGCAGCACCAACAGCAGCAGCGAGCAGCAGCGACGAGGAGACGGTTGAAACGCTAACGATAATAACAACAACGATAACTGAGACAGATTTAAATGCAGCGGCCACAGCCACGACCACGACAACGACGGTTATAGCAACAAGCACAGCGGCAGCAACACTAGCCACACTTGCCACAACGCCCGAGGAGACGGCCGGACAGGGCGCACACCCGGCCACACAGCTGGCCACACACCTGGAAACACCTGCCACAGCCACAGCCACAGCCGGCGGCAGCGACATCGAGGACTCGAGCCTGGTGGAGAGCGACAGCGAGGAGTGTCAATACATTGAAATCGCCCAGGGAGGATCCTCCAACAGCCGGAGCAGCAGCAGCAGCAGCGCCCACAGCAATGCAGCGCTGCAGCAGCAGCAACAACAGCAGCAACAGCAACAACAGTTGCAACAGCTACAGCAGCAAGTGCCACCCTCTGTGGCCGCGGATGTGCAGCTATTGCGCAAAATTGGCTACATTGCGTCCCGGGTGCGGTGCCTGGCCAAATTCTACGGCGACTTTCGGCTGGTGAATCCGTACAGTGCCCGTCGCCAGCGCCGCCAGCTGCAGGAGATCCTGCTGCGCCACTCGATCTTTGATCCTGGCAAGGAGCACCAGCGTGCCATCGTCTTGGCCGCGGCAGTGGCCACCATCCTGCCGGCAGCACAAGCCATTGCCAAGGATTGCCGCAGCAGCAGCAGCAGCATTGAGGCGGTCAGCAGTCGCAGCAGGAGCAGTGAGCACGACCGAGACCCGGAGCCAGAACCGGAACCGGAACCGGAGGAAGTAGACCAGGAGGATCTTCTGGAGGTGGAAGCCAACAGGGCGGAGCTCGTTCGCAGGGCATCGACGGCCAGCAGCACGATAAGCGGCACGGGCAGCGTTTCCGCTTCCGTTTCGGTTACCGCCTCCGCTTCACAGTCGTTCGCCGTTGCCAGCGGCACCTCGCCGATTGCCCTGCTGGAGGAGCTGCTGATTCAGTTCTACGAGGAGCAGGAGCAGCACGAGCAGCAGCACTGCAGCAATCTGACGGTGATCCAGCGCCAGCTCACCACGATCAATAACAATTTCAACAATAACAATTGCAACAGCATACAGAACAACAACATGTCCACTTCCATGTCGAATATGTCGGCTGTTGACGAACAGCAGCAGCAGCAGCAGGTGCAGGTGCAGCAGCAGCCGCAGCAGCAGGAGCCGCAGGAGCTGCCGCAGCAGCCTGCCACATCGGCGGCCACCGGCCACATCCACTTGCAACCCACCAATTTTTCGGACAATGCCGCCGACAATCCGCGACGCCGCCGCGCCAGCGATTGCTCCGCCGTTCAGGCCGCACTCCAAAACCAATTGCACTGCATTACACTGAAGAACAACAATTGCACCGGCGGCCCCGGAGGCGCCACCACGGTCGGTGGCAGCAAAGCGATGGCCTTCCATCGCGGCAGCTGCGGGGCAGCCGGCGAACACCTGTTGGCCGCCAATTCGATTGCCAACCGGGCCACGATCATACTGAGCAAATCCTGCAGCAACGTGGACGGAGACGCCCTCGGTCTGGGACTCCACAGCCTGACCGCCAGCAGCAACAATAAGCTGCGCGCCAGTGCCGCCGACATTGACTCAAATGTGGCGCTCAACGGCGCCAGGGATGCGATATCCACCATTGCCTCGAATAATGCCAACGGAAATGGAAACGGGAATGGGAACGGCAATGAGAACGGGAACGGAAATGGGAATGGAAACGGAAACGGGAACGGCAACAACGAGTACAGCATCCTGCAGCTGAACAACACGATCATCCAGTGCCACTTCAACGATGACGATTTTCGTGCCCTGGTCAAGGATCTCAAGCGCAAAGTTGAGTACTCGGAGCGCATGAATTGGTTATGTGAGTACCCATTACAATTATTGTACCTTAAAATATAATAAATAAATCTGGTAAAATTTGAATACAATAAATCAAACATGCTAGCTTTAGGATCCAAGAAAATCAGCCTGGCTTCCGTGGTTTCCTAGTTATATCTTAACTTATGAGTACGAGTATTACAAATATTTCTATCCAAGTCTGTATGAAATTGTCGGATCCATAGCTAAACAAAAGATGATCCTTTAATAATATCATGAAATATTTCATGCTATGAGTTTTCCGTTCAACAAAATCTGAGGCACATGTGAACCTTAAACTTTTAAAGACCCATTCCGTCGGGGCGTAGGGGCGTTTTGATTCAATCTCTTACCTCAGGAGATTGCGTTGGTAATTTTGGCGCTTTGTTTGCTGAACCGATTGAACCGATTACACTCATTTAAAGGGTATTCCCCCGGCGCTCGAACGCCAATTACTCACTGACTCGCCGGGGTTGGATATTATTCAAGCACTTATTTGACCGAAATAATTGATGGTCCCGATCCCGTGCCGCTGACAAATGGTCAAGTGCTCTGCCATTTGCCATTTAGCATTTAGCATTTCCCCCGCCCCTATGGCAGCCCCGGCTTTTATCCTTTGGGTTGTCCTTTTTTTTTGCTGTTGCTGTTTTGTTGCTGTGCAGCGTGTGTAATCGCCTCAAATGAGGCATGAGCAAATGCAACACAATGGGGAATGGAATCAAATGGACAAATTTAAATGCAACTACAATGGAATGGCATGGAAAAATCATTTCAAAACGCTGCACAAAATAAAATGTGACGACGCCGGAAAAGCGCTTTTGCTAAATTGTCGGGGGCCGAACTATATATATATATTTTAATTCAACGCCCCGTCCATTGTACCTTGGAAAATAAACGTTGCAAGGAAAATAAGAGTACGGCACATGAATGCAGTGGTGGGATTAGAATTTGATTGGTTTTTGTGTGCCAGAACCTGTACCTACTATATCCGGTAATTTCTTTGCCAAAGCTATTTGGTATTAACTATAAAATATAGATTGCCATAAATAGCTATAGAAAAATGGGGGACCACCTACAGAAAAGGGAAAAAATTGAGAACTGGACGTGCCTCGGCAATGATATTGCACTGGTGGGGAATGGGCCAAAGGTATGTCCTGCCAACTTCTCAGGCTCCATCAAAAGTTTACAATTTTTGCAGAATTTCCTCGCTTTCCTCAGAGCATTGTGCTCTGCAGTTTTCTGGGTGTTTCGATTGCTTCAACGCCTTCGACCTTTAACGGCAAATACGCCCTTTATGTGTAGCCGTGTGTCCTGCGAAGTGCAATACAAAAAATAAAAACCAACAATGACTGCGACTGCGTTTGAGACTGCACTGGAGAAAAAATCCAAAATCCTAAGTTTTAATTCTAAGCCCAACACTTTATTCTACAAGTTTTTATAGGTCTTAACCCCTTTTTTTTGCATCCAATTTGCAATTTTTGAACCTCTATTGTTTAAGCTTTTCTCAGTGCTGGAAAGCGATCCCAACTTTGTTGAATGGCATTAAAAGTTGTCTTTGTATCGATGCCACATTTTCTTTCGCTTTTTGCATTTTATTTTCCCATTCTTTTTGTCATTTTTATTTTCACCCTGTTGGCTGTTTGCCTTTTGTCCTTGCAGTTCGCTTAGCATATAAGAAGGCTTTTCCTGCAGAAAAATGTGTGCAGCCTTCTGGCATTTTTCCACACTGTCGCACTTTAAACATTTCAATTAAATGTGTGTGCACCCTCTTGATTGTTGCCTGCATTCCGTTCAATTGGTTGCTAGGATTTTCTGGCAATCAAAAAGTTCCTTTTAATCACTCGAGTGTCTCACGCGCTTCACTTGATATACAGTATTTGTGTATTTATTAAGTATTTCCAAGACTAAATAATAGGAAAATCTTGTAAGGTAAATAATGCAAAGATGCCAAGCCAAGATGTAAGCAATCAGCATACATTTTTCCACCAAATTTTTCATATATTATTTTCTTTTTTAAAAGCAGTAGCGAAGCATCCATGCAAAGCTACAAATTTATTCCACAACAGTTTTTATACTTCAGGTACAAACAGCTAGAAAGAGATATCTCCGACCCCATAAAGTATATATATTCTTGATCAGCATCAACAGCCGAGTCGATATAGCCATGTCCGGCTATCCGTCTGTCTGTCTGTCTGTATGTATGAACCCCTCGTTCTCGGAGATGGTAAGATCTAGAGGTGTAATTCTTTTTGCTTTTGTATCTTTGAAATTGTAAGAGCTAGAGGCATCATTTTCCGCTGATTGCTAAACAGAAGTGTATGCACAATATATACAGAAGTGCATGTATGTGTGTACGTGCTGACGTGTTAGGAAAGTAACCAAAATATTTTCTTCTTTCTAAATTCCCTCTAACCCCCAGGCAATTCGGTCCGCTGGATATAGTCCTGATCTGTATTCCTCAAACTGCCCGTTAACGCAGCTCCCGATGCGTACGATCCGAGGACCGAACTGCCTGCTGGAGCAAATTTAAAGAGAAAAATGTTTTATTTTTGCGATTAGAAATTTATTTTTAATCATTAGAACATTAAAGTTTTATTTAAATAAAGAAACAGTCGCCAAAAATTAATATTAAAAATCTGGTTTAAAATCGGGTTGATAATCATCCAGCGAATCAGATGAATTAAAATCAGGTTCCAAAACAGATTGAAAATTATCCAGCGAATCAGAAGCTTCAGATGAATTATCTTCCTTGTTGTTGTCTGTATTTTCGTGCATTTCCACACCTTTCGGATTCATCAATGGTTTCGGATTCATCAATGGTTCATCAATGGTAGGCCCAGGAGCACTAGCACTGTTCATAACGGGTGCATCTTCATCCGCCTTAAAATCAAGTGAGCCTTTTACCATGGTCGCATTAGGGGAGCCGGAAGGACCTTTGGAAATGTTCTTCAAATCGTTTGTTGCTTCTGTAATTAATTCTTTTCCCAGTTGAATTTTTTGCACTTTAGTGGCAATGTTCTTATTTGGATTTTCAAGGGAAGGTTCTCTCAATAGTTGACCGATTTCCGCACCTTTCGGGTTCATCAATGGTTCCTCGTAGTCCTGAACTCCGTTCACAGCCTCAGTTTTCTGCGGTTGATTATCCTCGTCGACACTGTTCATAACGGGTGCATCTTCATCCGCCTTAAAATCAAGTGAGCCTTTTACCATGGTCGCATTAGGGGAGCCGGAAGGACCTTTGGAAATGTTCTTCAAATCGTTTGTTGCTTCTGTAATTAATTCTTTTCCCAGTTGAATTTTTTGCACTTTAGTGGCAATGTTCTTATTTGGATTTTCAAGGGAAGGTTCTCTCAATAGTTGACCGATTTCCGCACCTTTCGGGTTCATCAATGGTTCCTCGTAGTCCTGAACTCCGTTCACAGCCTCAGTTTTCTGCGGTTGATTATCCTCGTCGACACTGTTCATAACGGGTGCATCTTCATCCGCCTTAAAATCAAGTGAGCCTTTTACCATGGTCGCATTAGGGGAGCCGGAAGGACCTTTGGAAATGTTCTTCAAATCGTTTGTTGCTTCTGTAATTAATTCTTTTCCCAGTTGAATTTTTTGCACTTTAGTGGCAATGTTCTTATTTGGATTTTCAAGGGAAGGTTCTCTCAATAGTTGACCGATTTCCGCACCTTTCGGGTTCATCAATGGTTCCTCGTAGTCCTGAACTCCGTTCACAGCCTCAGTTTTCTGCGGTTGATTATCCTCGTCGGTACCGCCATATGCAAAATGTCCAACCAATGTTGGCCCAGGAGTACTAGCACTATTCATAACGGGTGCATCTTCATCCGCCTTAAAATCAAGTGAGCCTTTTACCATGGTCGCATTAGGGGAGCCGGAAGGACTTTTTGAAATGTTCTTCAAATCGTTTGTTGCTTCTATAATTAATTCTTTTCCCAATTGAATTTTTTGCACTTCAATGGCAATGTTCTTATTTGGGCTTTCAAGGGAAGGTTCTCCCAAAACTTGACCGATTTCCGCACCTTTCGGGTTCATCAGTGGTTCCTCGTAGTCCTGAACTCCATTCACAGCCTCAGTGTTCTGCAGTTGCTTATCCTCGTCGGTACCGCCATATGCAAAATGTCCAACCAATGTTGGCCCAGGAGTACTAGCACTATTCATAACGGGTGCATCTTCATCCGCCTTAAAATGAAGTGAGCCTTTTACCATGGTCGCATTAGAGGAGTCGGAAGGACTTTTGGAAATGTTCTTCTGTACATGTTCCCGTTTTTCCTCTTCCTTAAGATCTAGGATTTTCTTCTCGATCCAGATCTTGGCCTCGGCCAAGGAGCACTTGCTTAGGTCTTTGTCGTGGTCTACCTCATTTGACCTCGAGGGAGCTGGTTCATGGCGATATTCAAAATGCAGTACGGTATTGCCCAGATGGGCACTGACACTGCCTCCTTGTGTGAGCGTTGAGATAGTGGAGTGCGCATCTTCCCACAACTGGATATCCGGTTTTAATTTCAGATCACTTCCTTCGAAGAGATCCTTCCACTCTCCGCAATCGGCGTGCAAGTTTTTCAATTCTTCGACAAGCATAGCATGGTCTTCATCGGTCTTGACGGATTCCAAATTATTACGCAAATTCAATCGCATTCGCGTTGGGCGTCCAGGCATCTTGTTGGATTTTTTTTTTGTTGACTTTTTAATTTCCAAATATTTACTCTCTGAGTGATGCGAACGGTTGCGACACAAATGGCATGGACTGCTGTAACTATTACGAGTATAAAAGCGAAAATTTTCTTTTGACTTTTCCTAAAAAAAAGGGCAGTGGCGACTGGTACCCAACCAGTTTATTGCTTGAACTATTTGAGAATTATAATGAACGTTAAAGGTTTTGATTTGTATTTGTTTATATCTAATTTGGGGTTTTTATATTATAATATTTAAACGGAAATAGTTATATTTAAACGGAACAACTAATTGGTAGAGACGATAGGTACAAGGTATCTCGTTGTCAAGAGCTGGACTGCAGCGTTTTACAGCCTCTTTAATTGGAAGAAATATATTATTCGCGACAGGACCAATTGCGAAGGTGATGAGCTACTACGACATGTCCGTTTCCGGGTCCGATTCCTGGTTCTGTCTGTCACATACAAACATATGTGGATGAAAATACAGTTTTATGCACATTGCGAAGGCGGTAAACTCGATCATCGTATGCATATAGCGGACCTAAAGCAAAAAGAATTACACCTAGACCAAATCATCCTATTCCTAAAAAATCCAACCTATACCACAAAATGTAAAGCAAAAATTATGTAAATATTTTAGTTATAAGCTGGCAAAGTGGGGCAAAAGGTGATCACGAATTAAAGCCCTTTTTGCGATTAGAGAACTTCTTCACCTAGTATTGGCCGTTTAGAGTTTTTTCAATAACTGTTTGCCATATCTTGTCCAATTTTTATTCGAATTCAAACATCCATATCTTTAAGTATTTGTGGGGAGTCCAATTATCTATCCCTCTCACTATTTTTATACCATGTACCTTAAGGTACAAATGTATGTAACAGGCAGAAGGTGACATCTCCGACCCCATTATATATATATATTCTTGATCAGCATCAACAGCCGAGTCGATATAGCCATGTCCGTCTGTCTGTCTGTATGTATGAACACCTCGTTCTCGGAGATGGTAAGAGCTAGAGGTGTAATTCTGTTTGCTTTTGGCGTGTTATTATTGCAAATCTTTGAAATGGTAAAAGCTAGAGACTAAGTCCACTGATCGTCAAACACGTACGTGCAAAATTACGTATGGATCGGACAATAAATATAAAACATATGACCAATTAAAGTTTTACACACCTCTTTCCACGGCAACGGCATGCCGCTGCACATGCTGGGGTGACGTCATCCTTCTCTTCTTTGACTTCAATTCGGTCGCACGTGTATTCATACAGAAGTGTGTGTATGTATACACAATACATACAAAAGTTATTGTATGTGTGCACCTGCTGATTGTTTGAATGTCAACAAACGGGAATTTGGTGAATTATTTGAAAAAAAAACAAAAGAAATGGTTGATAAAGCAAAGAGGTACATGGTATATTGTTGTCGAGAAATCTCGACATATTTCATATGATTTTGAGCAATGCCAAGCGCTTGGAAATTTATTATCTTCCAGGATTGAACCCGTTACATTTAATTTGTCTGCCATTTGGCAACACTATTTATTGCCGTTTCGTGCGTGCCCAACACTGTCTGTCCGTTTGTCCATCTGTCACTGCGGGGTGACAAATGGCCTGACTTTGATTTTTGGGTGACAACTTTGGCCCGCAGCTTGGTTACCTTTCACTTTATGTGGGTGCCGGTGGCGGTGGCCCCTTCTGCTTTTCAGATCGTAAATCAAAAACATCGAGCCGAAGCATCGGGGCCGCAGTGAAAAGGCCAAGAAACATAAATTGCCTGAGCCTGAGCATTTGAGAAGGAGCCACAAAACGCAAAATGGTCATAAATTCAAAAACCTAAATGGCTTTGGCAATACCACTACCGCAACAACAGCAACAGAAACAGCAGCAACGGCAGTGGCAGCGGCAGCAACAACAACTGTACTACAGGACAACAAAAGGACGAAACCAGGAAGAGAAAAAGCTGAGGGAGCGGGACATAATACAAATGACATATAACAAGAGTCGGCAAAAATATGTTGGAAATCTACTCGAGACAGTCGCCAAAAAAGAAAGCAGCACAACACAAAAAAGTCAGAATGCCAAACGGCCAAAAGCCATATCAGCCATATCAGGACTCGAAAGGCACTTAAGGACAAGGGATAAGGCTGAAAGCTGCAGAAAGGCAGAGCCAGAAAGAGAGAATGTCTGGAGAAAGTCAGAAGAAATTCATGGGCGACAGGAGGATGGGGGAATATGCGACGGAATAAGGCCGAGATGTGACAAAAGGCAAATGGCAATGGGTTCTCTTGGGGACGACAGCAAAAATCTAATAATAATAAAATACTTTATTGTTCAGTTAACAATTCAATTGTTTCACTTAACAAGAGCCGCTCGGCCCTCTTCTCCCTTCAGTGCAGTCCAGTCACAGTCACAAAAAGCCAAAAAGCCAAAAAGAACGACACTCCCATATAACCAGGATGCGTATGGACACCGAGAGAAATTGTGCAAAAATATATATCTTAGGGTCAATGTTTTGTATAACAGTATCCTTACAATTTCATTCTTTAAAGGAAGAACATCCTTTAATATTTGCACTCAACTTACTAACCACGAGGTTGACTTTAGCTTTATATCTCAGAAATATCTTGCAGTGCACCCATATCGGTGTGTAGATAAACTCGAGTATAAAAAATAAATTGCCACAAACGAACATTAAGTGATAAAGTGTTTTCCAAATCAAAACGATTGACTGGCTGAAGGACAAAATGGCTGTTGTGTGGAAGAGAATGAAATGTCCTGCGTGTGCGTGCGGGCGTTGATGAGCAGAAATCGAATCAAAATTCGGCCAGCTGTCCTGTCCAGTTGATGGACGGACGAGCTGCTGCTGCTCCTGATCCTGTTGCCTGTGCACATTACCTGCTGCATTTGCTGCAGCTGCCGCTGCAGCTGCAGTTGCACTTGACATTTCGAAATGACAGTTTCAGAATGCCAAAGGTTTTTCCATTTCAATTTGCTGCCGACGACTTTCATTACAAGCATTCTCGAGTGCCAGGGAGTAGAAATATTTGCTTAGCCAGAGGAGCAGGCGAAAGGAATTTAATTCATTTCACATTTTTTTACCTGCAAGTAGTGCAGCTCGGGCATCGTCTAAATATACTACGAGTAGTACATTTTTCCGTTCTCTGTGCACTAATGAGCCGAGGTCGACTCCTAATTGAAATTTCTTCACCAGACTGGGACACATTCTGTGGTTTATTTTCTCGTCCTTTTTCGTAGTTCCATTAATTATAATAACTTGCTTGTCGTCGAGGGCCGAGGGCTGTGGGCTGTGGGCTGGAGAGGTGTAGTGATTGCCAAATTAAAGTGCACGCAAGGAGACAACTTTTTGGCCAGGCAGTTGAGCACGAAAACTGTGTCGTGTAAGTCCCAAAAAACCGGCAACTTGCCAAGCCACAGTGTTGCCTGCTTGGCCTCTAACTTTCATGGCTGTATTCATACTCGTTTGTTGTAATGCTAACAGGTAGCTTTCATAAGCTTGAGCGAAAATAAAATAAGTCAAAATCATCTTCGAATACGAAAAGCATTCTCCAAATTAAATTAACAAAGCAAAATCAGCTCAAAATGTCTAAAGCTCACAACATGGTTCGCCGCCAAATGCAAGCAATTTCTGGGCCATCATTTTCCCTTTTCTGCCATGGCATTTCGCTGTAATCCATACTTCGCAGCAGCACTGCTGACAAAAGGACAAAGTAAACCGGGCGGGGAGGCAGGTCCTGGAATGAGTGCACTTCATGTCAAAGCGTACGCCCAGCAGGTGGCAGCTAAGGCAACATGAGACCCCGCTGAGTATATTGGCGCATCCCGGAGTATCCTATGTCTGGGCGAACAAAACACTGCTGCCTTTTATTATTAGCTAGCGGAAAATGTCAAAAATTATTCGGTTCATCCCCAGGACGTCTTCCTTTGAGCCATGCAAAACTGTAAGGAATTCCGAAGGGGGAAGGCTTGCACAAGGTTTGCACATCGCCAGAACAACTTGTTCAACATTCAAATGGCAAAATAGTGGAGCAGCGTAACAGGAAGCGGAAAACAGGAAGCCGGAACTCTACCCAGAGCAAATAGAATGCAGTCGGAAAAGTTTGTGGCATTAAATTTTTCTGGACTGGCATTAAAAAACGGGTATGAATCAATGTTTCTATACAAAAAGCATACGTGCGGGCGATAACAGTGAACCTTTTTAGAATGCATAAACGTTGTTACTCGTACAATGTATTCAAGTTCTATTGCTCGACCAATTAGAATCGCAATACAGTGCAAAACTCACACCCTTCAAGTACGGGTAGATGCTGTTGGCATCCACTTGCCTTGATAGATCCTGTCTGACTTGTCCATTAAGCGCATTAGCTGCCACTCGACCCCTGAACCGAAGGCCTGTGGATGCTCTTCTTTTTTGTTTCTCTCCTTCGATGTTAGACACAGTGCGAAGATTGGCGAATTGGCGATACTGACAGATTGACAGGAGCGGGGCGGATGAGATTATTGCTAGTAGGATTAGGTGGTAACTAGGAAGGAAACAGTGGTGGTGGTCCTGGGCGAACAGGACTAAAGCTGGTGACAGGCAATATCATAATAGGACAAAGGATATGCTGCTGAATGCTGCCCCGTTGACGTGATTTTTTTTAAATGCCATCAATCAATGTTGTAGCCTTGATTAAATCCAATCAGATTACAACCGTTTTCGATTGAATTGCAATTGGAATGCTCATTGGATGTACATACATACATACTCGTACATCGATTTGCGTGGAATTTAAATGGCATTTTACGGCTTAAGCTTGAGCAAAATTCGTTCGTTTATTTTCGAGCATTTCAATTGCGTAAAAGCCGTTGCGTTGGTTGGTTGATTGATGCCAGTGAAATATGCATGGAATATTTCAATATTTCAATTCAAATCAATGAACCGGTCCCCCCGAAAATTGAGTGTGAATTGGGTTTTTTATTGGGGCCAAAGAGCGGAAGTGAAAATCACTGGCTGGCTCTGCTCGAGCGTCTCCGTTCCGTATCTATTTTCTGACCCACTTAAGTGCGAGCGTGTCAAATGAAAACGTGCTCATATGGCTCTTATATTTATATATACATAGCGTATATACATATCAGCCTCCTCTATCCTGCGTGTGTATCCTGTATAAGCAATCATTTTAATGAGCAATAAAGTGTTGCATACTTAAGAGGGCAAACGTGGGAATTTCGGCGGCTGCGACAAGCAACGCAAAGGCAAAGGCAAAGGGAAAAGCAAAGGCGGAACCTTAACCTCAACCGAAACCAAAAACAGACGTGAAATAAAATAAGGGAAAGCAGCCGCCACAAGCAGGCGTGAAAACATACAAAAAACTAGAGCACACACGCGCTCGCATCCTTTGTGTCCTTAAAGCTCTAAACTTGCGAACAAAAAAAAGAGTATACGGAGAAAAAGAAACCATAAGCCAAGTAACTTTTTTCTTCGTTCATTGTTTGACTGTTGATAAACAGGCATTTAAGGTTGAATTATTCCTGAAAAATGAGCAAACTTTTTGCGTGGCAGGCAAAGGGTTGCGAGGCCAAAAAAGATAAGAACCGAAAGGTGAGAAGCTGCCGGAACAAAAGAAGCAGGAGCTGGAACAGAGACTCAAACTGAAACTGAAACTGAAACTGAAACTGGCAGGATACACACAAAACGAAACAATTGCAACTGCAGGCAGGCAGGCAGGCAGCAAGGACAAGATGAATAATTATGCCAATTTCCCCACTCAAATGCCACAAAGGCCTGCGAAATCATGCAAGTGCAGGATGCTTTGGGAGCGCATCCTGCGGAATCAAAATGATAATATTAAATAAGCCCAGGCCTTAGCCTTACACTTTGGTTTCCACAACACCACAACAGGCATTCCTGGCATGCATTCTAAGCAGTCACAAGGAAATGTTTCAAATTGTTTTTGGAATTCTCAAATAGATAATTTGAAGACACCATAAATTCGACTTCAAGTGAGGGATAGTTTATGAGGCTTTATGTGTGGTTTATGGGCTTTGTTTTCCGCCTCAATGCATCGTATTTCCCTTTGGTTTTTTATGGCCAGGATTAGGGAACCTGTTGAGGTCCTTTGGCCCCAAAGCCTGGCAATCGTTCGATTTCGCCTGCGTGATTGTGAGTGCGAGTGCGAGTGAGTGTACTCACGGGTGTATTCAGGTCCGAGAGGCCCCGAAATGTCAGTTATTTTTAATATTTTCGACCGTAATATGCGTAAAGTGAGTATTTATGTTATGCACGCACGTTGCCGCCCCCCCTCTTTTATTTATTTTTTTTCTCCCGTTTTCCTCTTCCCGTCATTTATTGCTGTGTCATGTGTGTGCCCCTCTTTATCACTCTCTTCCTTTGGCTTACCTGCCACATTTCTCATGGCTCACACAACAAATTTTATTTATTATCATTCCGCTTGCCTTCCTTGTTTTTTTTTTCCTCTCCGGGTTTTTGTTTTATTCATAAACATACACCTGGCACATTGTTGTTGGTGTTGTAATTTATACGTGTTGTTTATTTTATACCAATTTAATGCAACTATATATATATACACATACGTGCGGATGTTTGGACTAAAACATTTGACATGTAGTCACGTTCAGCTCAAAGATACAGATACAAGATACAAGATACTCGTACATGTACGAACAAGCCAGATGAAGCAGCAGAAAATATACATTTTTCTTCTTTCTTCTTATTTTTTTTATTTGTTCCTTAAAATCAACAATGAATGGCCATCAGGATGGGCTGTCTGTTGTGAGAGGGATATGAGTATGCATGCCTCGAAACTGAAAAGCAGTATCAAGTTATCCTAGAAAGCACTAAGTTTTTCATTTCTTAAATTGTGCAATTTCATTAGTTTAAAGGTCCCGGCCATAATTGTGAGATAACTCTCGGAGTAACTAAATTTCCGCACTGGCCATTCAACTGCATTCCATGGCAACAAATTCAAAAGAATTTTATTTTTGTGATGTTGCTCGTTTTTCTGTTAAAAAGTTACATCATTCGTGTTCAAAAAATTTCGAGTTCCTTGGTCAAAAGCATTCCATTTAACATGATTTTCGAGGGACACATTTTATACCATGTACCTGGAGGTTAAAATGGTATACTGAGCTTGTGCAAATGTATGTAACAGGGACAAGGAAGCATTTCCGAGCCTACAAATATATTCTTGATCGGCATCAATAGCCGAGTCGATCTAGCCATGTCTGTCTGTCTATCCGTCTGTCGTCCGTCTGTCTGTCCGTTTGTCCGTCCGTCCGTCTGTCCGTCTGTATGTATGAACACGTCGTTCTCCGAGATGGTGAGAGCTAGAGGTGTAATTCTTTTTGCTTTAGGTCCGTCATACAAACTTGATCTGAGTACATAAGATCAAGTTTGTTTCAAATTTTCGTCACGCCCCTTTCTGCCTTTGAAATTTTCAAATTTGTCCGAAAACTGTAATCCTAAAAACTAATTGATTATGAAAATAAGTACATGGTATCTCGTTGTCGTGAAATCTTGACTAGAGCGTTTCTACTTGTTTGTAAAGATTTTTGTCCACACATTTTAATTACCATCCCGGCGATGTCCTGGCAACGGCGACCAACGGAAAGTAATGGCATCAAAAACAAAGCACAATTCAGGGAGGCTGACATATAAAAAAATACAACTAGGAGCAGAAAAAAAGCAACAAATGAAAGCCAGCCAGGTGGAGCAGAAGCAATAAAGCAAAGCCGCAATAAAAGTTGAAATTCGCTGCCGTCGCCTAGGTAAATGTAAATAATTAAAAACACCCAACCACCAGCCAGCCAGCCAGCCAGCCCGACAGGCCACTCTGGCATGTATAGTATATTATTTTACCAAAACAACCTCGAGCTCAACATTTGACTCTTGGCACGAAAATAGAACAGGGAAGCGTCCCCTACATTGATACCAATCAAAAGGATTATGAATTGCTAAAGCTGAGGGCGGTGTGGGTGGCTCGAAATTTGCATATTTCTACCCAGTTTTTCCCTAGCACGACCGACTGGCGGCGGCATAAACTTTTCGCAGCAGCTGCCAATTGCCAGTTAGCTTTTCCCGCTTTTCCCGTTTTCCGTTTTACCTTTTTACCACCTGAATCGAGGCAGAGCACAGCGAACAGCGGAAGGCAAAAAAATGCCAACACCAACGCTAACGCCAAAAAATAAAAAAAATAAAATGAAAAGGAAAACACCTCCCCCTGCCATTCATTTTCACCCTCGAAACCAAGCAGACACTTTGAAGATGTCAACGGCAAAAATTGTTTGCGGTCTCGAATTCAGGTGCGCTTAGCGAACGGTTTTGAATTTAAATTTCGCATATTCCCGTCACCCCGCGCCGCGCCACTTTGGCCAATGAAATCGTTTTAGTATATTAATTAAAAGCTCTGGGTAAACAAGGATCTGCACCCCTGCTGTTGCCCGCGATTTTCAACCGATTTTCCTCGCAGCTGTCGCAGAAAAGCAAATTGGATGGATGGCAAGCTCGGTGGAGCCTTGGCAAATTATTCAAGCAGCGAGCAAAAAATCAACGCAAAAGCCAAGTAGTGCAGGAAACTCACGAAAAATGGAAATGCAAGATGCACAAACCGAAGAGTTTCAATTGATTAAGTCTGAAATATCTCAAATGCAATAAGAATTGTATATAAATAAAAGTCAATGCGGCACAATTTACTCCGCAAAAAATTGCTTTATTGCGAAATTTGTGGATGATAAATTTATAAGAGCTAATATTTTATTGAATAACTGATCGAATCTAAGCATATTTGGAAGGTAGAATTATAAATCACTCTAGATGGGCTACTAATGCAAATTTAGAAGCTATTAACTGAGTTTTTCTGTTTAAACAAAGGTTTTTACATTGTCGTAGCCTTATCATTCAATTAGTTAAGGGTTACACTCCCAGATATCAACTATGAAAAGGTATAACTTCGATTTTAGAGTCTGCTGTCATGGGCTAAATGGAAAGCTGAACTAAACAACAAAAAAAATATGAAGGAAAGGGAATGAAAAACCAACATGGAGGGAAGGGAACAAGACCTGCAGCGAAATAAGCGCGTAGCAATGAGAAATCAAATTTTATTTTTTGCAGGTACGAGTATTTATGCCTGCGGCGTTGCGTGTGTGCGAGAGTTGGGGGGATATTGTATTTTTTCCAATTTCTGCAGCAACAGCAGTGCTGCCAAATGGATGGCCTGGAAAACCAGCGAAATTCAAGCTTTCTGGTGCGTGGCTTATACGCACTTTTTTCCCATTCCTTTCCCTTTTTTTTCCCTTTTTTTTTTAATTTACTACTCTCCTTAGCGGCCCTGGCATGCCACGCCCCCTACAGTGTTTTTTGCAGCCAGCAGGCAAGTCAATACGTTGCCAATTACCGTGCATACGCAAATACAGCCTAAAGAGCACCCTGGGAAAATGGGAAACGGGGAAAGCGAGGGCGAGGGCGAGCATGAACTGAAACAGGAAGCGAAGGTGCCAATATGCAGATGATTGTAAGCCCATCAGTTGGCCATATGCCATCGAGTTTATCGATAACATATGCCACCCGCAGGCACACAGGCAGGCATACGGTTCTAACACTACACTGTATGTCAAGTGGTGTTACGGAAAAAGTGCCACCTTTTCTAGCGAAGAATATAGCTTGCGGTAGTTGTATTCTCCCTGTTGCTACAACTAGCTGTCTATTTGCACATTTAAATATTACTTACACAACTTTCGACATGTTTATCGATATGTTCATCGATAAGAACGGAGTGGGACTCGTTGTACAAACACAACTGACGTAGATAAAGGATCTACTTCGGGTAAAAACTTTTCAATGTTTCTTCAAATGCTTTAAGCACATAGTTGTTATACAAAGACCTATCTGCGTTATTATCTAAATAGAAAGCTATTGAATGCCATTCACTTATAAGTCTGAAATATAGTGCTTCCCCGACAACTATAAGTTAAAGGCCAAGGACCTTTTCCCTACAATATCTTACGTATGCATTTACATCTATCCCAGCACAGATGTGGTGACTTTAGTTGTCAGTTCTTCAACTTTCTGTGCCCCCTTGTGGCAAAGTAGTCAGCAATTTGGCCGTGGCAGTTATCCTGGCCAAAAAGCGAAATACTTTTGCTGCCCCGTCGACACCTCTAGTTTCCTAGTTTTCTTTTTTTCCGCTCCCTTTTTGTTTTTATTAACTGCTGACGAAGGATTTACCAATCATCCGCCCTTTGCAGACACGAAAACCGAAAGCCGAAAGCGAAAGTCTAGCTGCAAAAATAATAATGAGGAGGGGAACCAAAAAAAAAAATCAAGGGAAATTAGGGCTGGGCCACGCCCCGTGTGTGTATTGATTGGTGCCGGAAGGACATTGCAAAACATTGCGATAAAAATCCATTTAGATGCGCAAATAAGCAAAAATCAACAAGGAAATTGACTTTGATGAGAGCCGAGACACAAAGGATGCGGATGCGGCCTATTCAAGGATCCAACTGCCTTGTGCGCTAATTTTTTGGCTTTTCCCTCATCACCAGGTTCCTTACGCATTTATTGGGATTTATTCGAGGCATTTCGTGTGGGTTTTATGGGGTTGCCGGGAGGGGCGTTTCGAAAAGTATTTAATAAAACAATTGTTGCCGGCAAATTCGTTTCCCCGATGGCGCAACACGACAATTTTGACAGCTGTCAAAACTTGAATGCACAAGCGGCTTCCCGTGAAGTCAGGGCAAAGAGTGTCAATAATTAATTTACTGACAGTTAAAGCAATTAAATTTTGGGTTCCCTACATTCATACCACCAAGAGCAAGCGCAATTCATTTATTTGCATTAAATTCTTATGCTACACTTGCACTTAACTAAGATAATATTCCCTTCGCAACTTGAAACCAAAATTCCAAGAAGTTCACCATCTTTTCCCCTATTTAGGACCATCGTTTTCCTAAATATAAAATATATCTTTGTTGGAGTCATACATTATTTAGTGTAAAAATCGTGGGCCCATCAATTCCAAAAACGACCCGATTTTCTTTCCAGACAGAGTTGATTTTTTTTTTATTTTATTCAATTTAATTCAAGAGGCAAGCGCGAGCTTCATTTGTGCAAAGCTATTAATTTACAACAACCGGAAAATGTCAACCGCACATGTGTGAAATGTGTGTGTGCGTGTGTGTATGTGGGTGGAAAATCTGAGGGGTGGAAAACTGGGAAAGCAAAAAAAGCAGAGGAGAAAATGACAGAAGCTGGCCGGTTGAATGCTCTCTAAACTCATTTAATCAGCACAAAACGTTTAATCCCGCAAAATGTGCAAAAACACACACGCACGCTCGCATCGCAAGCCAGTTGATTGGCGGGCATATATCAATCAGTGTTTACTGTACTGAGCTACACACAAATTTAATCAGTTTTAATGCAGGTCATCGCACGAAGAACTTGTGCGGCCTGATTACCCTGGCCGGACCCCAAGGACCATTGCCTTTTGCCATTTGCCATTTGCCTTTTTGCAAACGTAAATAATGACAAGCAGGCATCAGGCAGCAGGCAGGAGGCATCTAAAATGTATTAGCCCCGGTGAAAAGGAATTTACACAAGTCAATTGAATATTTACAAAGAAAAACAAAGAAGGACGCAGAATGCAAGCCGAGAGGCATGCAAAATATCCTGAATTGCCAGCTCGGCTCTGGCATCCACTCGACGCCGGTGCCAACGACAGGATGTGTAAATTGCAAATGCTCACAAGGAGCATGGAGCCAGGCATCCAGACCGGGCCTTGCTGGGAAATAGCTACAAAATCACTCGGCAAACTGGCATTGAAAAAGGGAATATTTCATTAACTTGTTATGACTCCAATTGAAATGGTAGAGCGTGCCAATCAAACTGAGGAAAATTGAAGGATACTTTAAGGTGAATGAAGGCTGTCAGCGAGCTAGCATTTTGCTTATCCAATTAGTGTAATGTTATTCAAACAGGTATATTATGTATATTATCAATGAATGCTGTAGGAATCATTTACGCAAAACGTGGGCATTGTTCTGCTTCGGCTTGCCATTTGCTCTGGGCCATTTAAATTGCATGCGATTTGGCTCTATCGCCCAATTAGCCAATAAATTGCCGGCAATTGGGACCTGTGACCCCGGTTTTCTGCCGGACGGCTTTGGTTTTCTCTATTGCCCCGAATGCCATTGCCCGGTTGTTCGGTTATCCGGTGTCGCCCATTTAAGCTGCCACAAATTTTTAATTGACCTCCGTTGACGTGTAATTAATATCTGATGTTGGCCACTTGGCCGCTGTTGTTGCTGTTGTTTCGTCCTGCTAATGTCGGCCAGTTGGCCATAAATGCCATTGGCCCTCATCATCGTCCCCATTTTCGTTTTCGTTTATGTTTTCGCTCTCGTTCTCATTCCGCTTCACCCTCATCAGCGACAATGATGTCCTGGCCGAGAAGGAAAGGGTTTCCGGCCACACAGCCGCCCAAACAGGCCGCCTAGGCCTAGGGGGCCCTTGGCTATTTATGGACCACATTTGCGCTGGCATTTGATTTGGCTTATTTGTGGTATTTATTCATAGGTCAGTCCAGGTGCTTTCACTTTGTATTAGCAGTTATGTTTGCCCGCCTGCCCGGCCGGCCGGCCAGTGCGCTATTTGCAGTTGCATTTTGCGACTGCTTGCCGGACATTACGTATACGACACGATGACGAGGGAAACCCATTTTGGCTGCGGTTTTTGTCGGCAAAAACGTTTTGCGGTTGCCAGATAAAAGCTGCAATTGGTCGACCCAGTGGATGCTCTTGGACCCAAAAAAAAAACATGTAACAAGTGGGACCGCTGTTGTCAAGATATCTCGACAACTAGCTACCCTAATCATGTAGTTCTTCACAAATTAGGTCAATGTAGATATGGCCAATATAAAGTCATCCGGATTGACACTTTTAAAAGACGGTAAACATATTTGTTGGGCGTATTTTCATTGAAATAAACTGGATCTGCGTACACATATACTTGTAATGGACCTAAAGCAGAAAGAAGTACGTCTCTAGCTCTCACCATCAGACGGACAGACAGACGGACGACAGACGGACGGACATACGGACAAAGCTAGATCGATTCGGCTGTTGATGCTGATCAATAAAATATTCCTTCTTCATGTCACATGCATTGCACAAACTTAATGTACCATTTGTACCTGAAGCTACGTGGTATAAATATAAGCTAAAACTTCGCATTCAGAGTTGTTGGCCTAGCCATTAAGATTCCGGCCAACAGAGACATGGAAAATGCAAGGACAGCTTAGGTAGGTCGACAAAATTGATGGACAATCAGCAGGTGCGGCAAAAAACTCTGCTGAAACACTTGAAACGAAAAAACTGGCAAATTGGCAGGCAGCCAACTACGGTTGGCAATTTCACGCTATTCCTCTCTCCTTTAACTGGCTTTCTTCAACTTTCAGTTTTACTTTTTGTCTATTGGTGTGCGGGACAGTTTTGCTTCGGTCTTTAAGTCATCGGGCTGAGCATATAGAACCAAACAAACATTAAACGTCGATTCTACAAGTATGGGTAGAACTGCTCTTCCATTTGGATGTTTAAGTGTAACTTCGGTTTAATCTACGAATGAATAATGGCCACGAGAGGCATCCTACTTAAAAGCACGCTTTTAATCATTTGGACCGCAAAAAGCCGAGAGAAAAAAAATAATTCGCCCACTGCACTCGCCGTTGATCCTTTTCAGTTAATTATTTTGTGCTCCGAATAGCAGGTGAATAAATACTATACGTATATCTATGTACATGCATATACGTACAGCAGTGTAGTGTATATATAAATATACAGAGAAGCACTCTCATCATTAATCTGCTTGAGCTTGAGCTTGAGCTGGGGCTGGAGCTTGAGCTTGATGGTCCTTCGGATCTACTTGGAATCTCCTCCTCCGCTTTTGCATCCTCTTAATCTTTTTCCTGCCCATTTTATCCACCTCCGCAGTTTTTGAATTGTCGACGTGTCGCATTGTGGCCAAAATTTGTCATTTGCTGTGTGTTTTACATGCATATTGGATGGGAGGAGGGCGGTAACGGGGACGGGGCGGAGTTGAGAGGTCGAAGGTCCCCGTAATAAAAATGGTGGAGACTTGTAGAACACGTACGCTCAACTCCGGGAGCATTGTGTTAAATAATTAATTACAATCCATTAATTAATTAGACAACGCAACGGGGGTCATTAGGCTAAGCAGCCGCACGAAAAAGGGGCCAAAGGCCGAAAGGACAAAGGACACTAGGCAAGGACCCCCCCAAAAGCCTAAAAGAAAGCAAACGGAGAAGGAGCTAAAACAGAAAAAAAAAAAACATTTGATACGACAGCTTGTACACATAATGCGGCCATAATCAACAGCCTTTTTTTTGCGGTTGGGTTTTTCCAACAATTTTTTTTTTTGCTTGTTATTTTATTCGCGTTGCCTTTTTTCTGTTGCGGGCAAAAGGACTCTCGAGCAGCACATTTTATTGCATTCTGTTAGGCGTGAAATTATGCCCCACACAGCCACTTAATTAATGGCATTTAGTGGCGTTTTTTGTTGTTTTGGGCATTGATTTATAGGCCAACTTCCCGGCTTTTTGCAGAGACTTTGCCATAATTAACTGCCTGTACTTGTTGCCAGCGAATACTAATCTAAATCCAAATCTGAATATAAAAAGCTCACTGAAGTAGCCACAACCCACGCGTGCTTATGACCCTATTATTTCATTTCAAACAATTGCATTATTTATTCGACTCACTGGAAGTTCTCTCAACCTTATTGCAAATTCATGCACACACATATATTTGCCAGCTCGTGGATTTTTCACCTGCACACTTTGTGTCAGCTATCCGTTTGCCATTTGCTATGTATTTTTAGCCATCATCCAAAGTGTCCGAATTTTCTTTTCAATATCTCAACAACTGTCAACTCGCAGCGATTATGCATCAGAAAGCATCGCAGCTCGAAAATGTCGCTTCGCTTAACGTTTGCCATTCCAAGAAATGCAATTTCGTACACAATTCACTTTATTTTTCAATTTTCAATTCAATTTTGCGATAAAAACAAAACGAAAGTGAAAAGATGACAGAAGGCCGTAGCCTAGAAAAAACAAGTAGAAACGCTGTAGTCGAGATTTCTCGACAACGAGATACTATGTACCTCTCTTGCCTTTGCCGTGGGAAGGGCAAAACTTTAAACGCTGAAAACTAGGTGAAGGAGTGCTCTAATCGTGATCACCCCAAATTTCTGGGAGACATCAAAAATTCGCCAACTTTGCAATGTCATAACTTTTTCAAAAAAAAATCGCAGAATAACGCGGAATACCGCGATCGGAAGATGACATCCTCACGAATCCAATGAAACACAGGAATAGCAGATCAGAGCTGCATCTTCTGAGAAATTTGAAAGACGGTAAATGGCCAAATTTCACCACATTTGACAAACTTTGGCAGCGCATTATTAAAATATCCGGAGGCAAATGAAAGAGTAGTGATAGGGATCGATAACTGGACTCCCCATGAAGAGATTAAGGTATGGGTCGCTGCATTCGGTCATTGGCCGAGAAAAGGCAAATAGTTTCGAAAAAAATTGAAACCGCCAAAACTAGGTGACCGAGTGCTCAAATCGCAAAAGGGGCTAAAATTCGCCTACTGCGTTTTTACAGGCGATTGGGTTTACCTCTGAACAGCCATGCATTCAATCCTCACAGTTTATTCCGCCTTCGAGCGGAAAGGTCGTCACTTTTGTTTTACTAAATATATATTTAGCTTATTTTATTTTTTTTGCTCGTTCATTTTTTTGTAATCCAAGAACTCTAATGCGTACTTGCTCGGTAGTTGCTTATTTTTTCCCCCTTTTAATCTTTTTTTTTTTTTTTTAATGGACAAGTGAACACCTTTGCGATATTCTTTTGTCAATTTTATTCTATCCAAGGACTCGCTAGCCTTACTTACCTCAACGTCCTCCCGCTTGTAATTATCACTTTTTTTTTTCTAAATGACATTTTTAGTTGCTTATTTCTTTAACCGTTTTTTTTTTTTTGTAATGGACAAGTGAACACCTTGGCGATGTTTTTTTCCAAATTTATTCTATGCAATGTCTTGCGCTTGGTCTCACTCTCCTCGATGCCCTCCCGCTTGTAATTATTACTTGATTTTTTTCTAAATGAGTTTTTTTTTATAAAAAAAATATGGAATGTAATGTGACTAACAGTAATGACACCTTCGTTTCTTATTTTTATTTTATATATTTCTTTTTATAATTATAAAAATCAATGGAATCTTTCAAGCCACTGTTGGAAAATTGGGTCTCGATTTTTTATTTACCATCTAATCAAGGTACTAATAAACAAGTAGAAACGCTGTATTCGATATTTCTCGACAACGAGATACCACGTACCTCTTTTGCCATTGGCGTGGGAAGACTTGAAATTATGTCACTAGCTCTTACCATTTTGAAGATACCAATTTTTTTGAAAATACGAAGACGGCAAGAGGCGTTACAAAAATCTGGGAATGACATTATCTGCATAACCTAATGCAAAGAATACATAGGTCTCTAGCTTTTATTTCGTCCAAGTTATCGAAGAAAATACAAATACAGATTTATGAAAATTACGAAGGTGGAAAGGGGCGTGGCAAAAATTTTACATAAACTTGACCTGCGTGCTTATATAACGGACCTAAAGCAAACAGAATAACAGCTCTAGCTCTTACCATTTCCGAGAACGACGTGTTCATACATACAGACGGACAGACAGACAGACAGAAAGACGGACAGACGGGCATGGCTAGATCGACTCGGCGGTTGATGCTAATCAAGAATATATATACTTTATGGGGTTGGAAACGCTTCCTTCTTCCTGTTACATACATTGCACAAACTTAATATACCATTTGTACATGGTATAACAATTAAGTTGTTGGCCATATGTGATAATGTGCGTCATTTGGGCGGATTGCAAGCCACGGGTGTGGCTTATTTCTGTAGCAACAAGCGCCAAGGCTTACTCTTATCCTTAATTTTCTTAAAAATATTTTATTATTGATGAGCCAATCGTGAAAACCGTCTACTTAAACCAGCAATAAACAATATTTGTCATGGTTTCCATATGACATTTTGGTCGGTTCTTCTACTGACAGCTTTTTTACACCTCCCCCCNTATTATTGAGCCAATCCTGAAAACCGTGTACTTAAACCAGCAATAAACAATATTTGTCATGGTTTCCATATGACATTTTGGTCGGTTCTTCTACTGACAGCTTTTTTACACCTCCCCCCAAAAAAAATATATGCATGTACGAGACCGGGAACTCGGTCCAAGGAGAAGCCACAAACTTGTCCCGCCTGATAAATGGCTATCAAGAGGTGGCCCATGCAATGGAATGGAGTTCGACTCCTGCAACAGCAGCAGCTGGCACACGTGGCGTATGCGCAATGTGAGAAAACAGCTCGCACACGTGCAGCCTTTTTGGGCAAACACAGCAGCAACAATTGCAATATTTGGCAGCAAATTTTATTGCCCGCCCCGGCTTGGCACAAAATATTGAGTTCATTTATCAAGCCTGGCAAATGTCCTGTGTGTCTGTGCTGCTCTGCGGTGTGTCCTGCCAGCAAATTGGTAAATGGAACGGCCACCGAAGCGACCACACAATTCTCCTTTTACTTTATTGTCCCAGCACTTGCCGCAATTACCTTGATTGCTAATCAACAGCAGAATGTTGCAAGTTGCCACTCTATGCGAGAAAAAAACGATACACTCGCTACTGTCAGCCCTACATCAATCATTGATTTGGCCAAGCAAACAGCATACGCTTTTTTGCGTCTGCCATATTGCACAAACATAATTGACAGATAATATTTTGCATCTGGGACCGGCGGACGCGTCTGCAAATAGCGAATACGAAGAAAAAAATGGGACACTTTTGCATTCATTCCTGCACATGGCAATGCATCAAACTTGCATTCGAGGGATCAGGGCGTGGGTGTGAGTCCTTGGCAGAACTCATCGATCAACCTGTCACTTGCGGACACAAAAGTTCGCCGAAAAGCATTCAGGATATGGGAAGAGAAGTAATTCAATTTAATTTGGTGTGGTTTTTCACAACAAAAGGTAGTTGTAATGGAATCCATTTGTTTTTTTATTATCAGAGGTGCGAATACAAAAATTGGATAATATTTTTCATGGATTTTTCCATCTAGCGCCCCCAGGTGGCGCCAGTGTATGTCGACTTACATGAAAAAAAATAATCTCCAACTTTGCCGTCACTATAATTCTCAATGGGTTCAAGCACCAAACTGATTGGGTACCAGTTGCCACTGGCCTTTTTTTGAGGAAAGAGAGTACAAAATTTTCTTCTTCTTAAACCTCCTGCGGTTCTGAGGCAGATTCGTCCACGGGATATTGGCCTGTACAGTCCATATTTCCTGAACCGCAACGCAGCTCCCGATAGCGACGATCAGGATTTACCTGCGTCCGGCCGAGGACTGCGCTTTAGTTTTGGGTAGCTTGGAGTATAGAGATCAGTACTATATCCGGCGGACTGTTCTGCTTCCAAACCGCACGATGTTTGAGAGGAAGAAAATATTGTGCTTTCTTTCCTCCCCCTTATAAATAAATATCCACTAATAAGACGATTTCGACTACAGGATGTCCGTCCGGTCGCGAAATCAACAAGCATCAGTATGTTTGCATTTCGTATGAATTCAAATATACCCTGTATTTTTCAAGAACCGAGCCGGAATTACCATAAATGGTCTCTGTATGTCTTTAATAGGCCGAAATTGATATGCGGAAGTGTATAACCAGAATCACTCTTAATTATCCCATTGCAGTCTTCATGGCGTAGTAGGTTTTCACCATGGAATTTGGTCTTTTCGCATTTCCAACGTAGCCGACAAACAGATTGTCATGTGTGTGTTTGTCGGCCGTGTTTCAAATGCAAACACACCGATGCCTGTTGATTTCGCAACTGGACGGACATCCGCTCGTCGAAATCGTCTTATTAGTGGATATTTATTTATAAGGGGGAGGAGAGTAAGCTAAATATTTCCTTCTTCTTAAATATCATGTAGCTCCGATGCAGTTATGTCCGCCGGATATAGTCCTGAACTCTATTCTCCAAGCTACCCGATGACGAAAGCACAGTCCTCGGCCGGACGCAGGTAAATCCTGATCGTCGCTATCGGGAGCAGCGTTCCGTTTCAGGAAATATGGACTGTACAGGCCAATATGCCGTGGACTGAACTGCATCAGAGCGACAAGAGTTTCAAAAAGAAGAAAAGTTTTAACTCACTTTCCTCAAAGTAAGGCCAGTGGCAACTGGTACCCAATCAGTTTGGTGCTTGAACCCATTGAGAATTATAGTGACGGCAAAGTTATATTGGCGCCACCTGGGTGCGCTAGATTAAACAAGGAGGAACGCTGCAGCTGAGATTTCTCGACAACGAGATAACATGTACCTCTTTTCTTTATTAACCATTTCTTTGTATTTAATTTTAATTTTTGTCAAATAAATCACATACATGCACTTCTGTATGTATTGTGCATACACACACACTCCTGTATGTATACACGAGCGAACGAATTGAAGTCAAAGAAGAGACGGGTGACGTCACCCCACATACATGTGCGGCATGCCGTTGCCTAGGGAAGGGGTGGGTAAAACTTTGGTCATATCTTCTATAATTACTGTCCGATTCGTACGTTATTTTGCACATACGCGTTTGAC
Organism: Drosophila ironensis; assembly: GCA_021223825.1. Classification (NCBI taxonomy): domain Eukaryota; kingdom Metazoa; phylum Arthropoda; class Insecta; order Diptera; family Drosophilidae; genus Drosophila; species Drosophila ironensis. The sequence goes on from JAJJHQ010004838.1 coordinate 656,202, forward strand.
GATCAGTGCACTTATCGCACTGAAAATTTTGCTTGTAGCTTTTACCATTTCGAAGATATCGATTTTTTTCCAAATACGAGGGCGGAAAGGGGCGTGGCAAAAATCCAAGAATTCGCAATAGTTAAACAAACATATTGCAAAGTGCAAAATAGGTCTCTAGCTCTTATTTTGTCCAAGTTATCGAAGAAAATACAAATACAGATGGCAAAAAATTTGAAATAAACTTGCTATGCCTGCAATAATAACACACCAAAAGCAATGGGAATTAGACCTCTAGCTCTTACCACCTCCGAGAACGAGGTGTGCATAGATACAGACAGACGGACATAGCTATATCAACTCGGCTGTTGATGCTGATCAAGAATATATATACTTTATGGTGTCGGAGATGTCTCCTTCTGGCCGTTACATACATTTGCACAAAGTTAATATACCATTTGTATCTTAAGGTACATGGTACAAAAATCCAGTTCACAATTTCACCTATTTATAGTTTTAGTTATTTGAGCATGAAACTCTGTGATTTTGTCAGTCAGGCAAGCCAAGGACAATTAGCCGCTTGAATTACCAGTGGAATCCTCAATTATTATCAGTCACTCTGCGTTTTTTATAGCTATCTTCCCCTTAGAAATTCCCTTGATGGCTCCCTTTTCTTTTTTGTGTTTTTTTTATGCGCAATTTTCTCTCCAGCAGATTTTCGCACCCGAATCGCTTATCGTTTGTAATTACCGGACTGCTGCCGGAGCTTCGCTATCCCTGCATTTGCCTGACCCGTACAAGGCATTGTACGAGTAAATCAATCTGCCAGTTAATGACGAGCCAACCTTTCATAGCCCCTTCGCTTCGCAGGACTTTCCGGCTTCCTCCGCCGGCTTTTCCCTCCCAAGTAATGTGAGCAAATAGAATAGCGAACGAACAAACATGGCACTGCGAAAATTAATGCCCCCAAGGACATTAATTACACAATTTTGCAAGTCTATTTAGAACTTGCGAAAATATACACATTTAATGATGCGCACCTAAATTTCGATTTTTAAGAACGTCAACGTAAGCTTTACAATCTGCGAAAAATTTCGTGTGGATACTCTAACCAGGGTGGCGCTTTGGGCGGACACCACTTGAGGGGTTTTTCACCCCGCCTGTTTGAAATTTGCATAGATTTTCATGCATTTTTTTTGTACTGGGAAAGTTATATTTCAAGCAATTCAAAAACAGATGAATACAGGCGTCATAAAAGCAAAGTTTAACCTACGCGAATAAGAAGTAAACCTGCGTCAATCTTCTCAAAACGCAGATTTTTAAGCTATCGGTATATGTCTAAAAAAATATACTTTGAGAACCACAAGTAGGCCTTACTTTCTAAATCATAGAACTATAAGTATTCATAAGTATTAACACTACGTGATTTTTAAGAGACACCGCACCAAGAACTGCAAACACCATGCCTACCCGCGACTCTTCGCTCAGTGCATCGCGATTCACATGTGTGTACGCATATCAGAAATGCGGCGGCGGCTTAATTAAAAATTGTAAGTGGCAGTAAATTAATTATAACCAGAGCCCGCAAAGTGTTTGGCCTGCAGCACATGTGGGCGGTGCCATCAACTGTTGCGTTGGCGTGGCGTGGGCCTCAAATGGGGGCGTGGCACTTGGCCTACTGCCCCCGTCCCTCCCCCACCAGGTAGCCCACAAAAAGGACGCAGCTACTACTTCAAAGGGAAGCGTTTTAATCAAATTTCGAAGAGTGGTGCCACCCGGTTCAGGAGTGGATGCGAAAACGAATAGTTTTCCCATTTTCCGGTGAAAATTTAAGGGGGAGAAGGCCGGTGGGGTTAAACTGTCGGCCAAGTCAGCTCTCATTACAATGAAATCTTTGTTAATGAAAGCAGCTCGCTCCCCCATCTCATCAACTGTATCAATCAACTTTTGGTGACCCCCACGCAGGTTTTCTAGTTTGGCCAAAAGGCATCGACAGGCCAAGTTCCAGGTCCCGGGCCCTGAAAATTGCAAATTGCAAATACGACAAATGAAAGAGTTCTGCACCGGGAATGTCTATTGATGGATAGCCCCGAGAGGAGGACCTGGCAAGAATTTCAAAAACTCCTTTGTCCAGCAACTCTTGTGTTTCCCCTGGCCCAGGTCGAACATGGAAGCCTTTCAGAATCCTTCTTTTCCAACCAGCTTACAGCGAAACAATTCCAAAATTTAAATTGGGCTCTCATCAAGTGCTTGTCTATCATTGGCAGCTAAATTTGAACAGCTAAATAAATCTGAAATCTAATAGATTGGCCTATCAATGATACAATTGCATTGTAAATGGCCAAACCAATCAAAAATCCATTAATTCATTAATTGCTTTCGAAGTTAATTACATGCAGCTGCTTTTTAATTATTAGACCAAAAGGCAAATTACTCGCCGGAAAGGTAATGTGAAATTGCTGCCGTTTATTGATTCTTTGCCATTTTTTCCCCGGGCTCTTTTGGTTTTAATTTCTGGCCAGACAACCTGGCAGTCGGGTGGAAATACAGCGGACTTGCCGGGGCAATAAATAAATCAGAAGGCACTGTGTGCTGTTGGCACACAGGAAATACAGTCTGACGACTCCGAGAGGGCAATTTGGATTATTGCAAATAAAGCGGCCGAATCCGAATCCAAATCAAACTGGAAATCGCACACAAAAAGGAAATACATTGGCCAGCTCTAAACCGGCAGCTCAGTTTCCTTTTTAGCCTGTTTTTATTTTCCTTTTTTTTATTTTTTTTTACTCTCACTCGAACGCCATAGGCGGGAAATTAAATTTTCAATCGGTGGCACGCTTCAATGGCTGAAAATGAAGCGAACAACCAGAATCCGAACCGAACCTGAGCCCGATAGTTGTTCACCCGGCGGAAGTTGCCACGCCCCCACGGCACCACAGCCCCACGGCCCCACGACCCATACTGCCCCTGCCACATGCCGCCTGCCGCCTGCCACCTGCCACCTGTCTCTGGCCGCTATATCCCGCCCTCGGGGCAGGTGCGATCCAGGCAAAGTTGAAAATGTTTTGCCTCAATTTAGCTTGCAAATGAATCAAAACATTTTATGATTGCGAAGGGAAATGAACTAGCCTTGGTTGCCACCACGGAAACCTAATGAAGTTGGCCAGGAGTGCGGAATCCGGTTGGAATTCTGGCTAACAAAAACTGGTAGATGTTTTGCCAGATAGTTTTACCAGAAAATATATATATATTTTCATTATGTACACACATATATGGGGGGGAGGGGCTGTGTCCTCAATGCTGAATAAGTGGTTTTGCAAAACTTTTAATGCAATCATTTGAAAAACTAGTATTTCCGGCTAATTGGACGTACGTTTCATGAAGAGTCCTCACACTCAATTTGAGAAGAATGCTTCGTTTATTAACAAAAACAAGATAATAACGCTGTTATGATATAACAATTTGTAGTCCGTTTTGTAATTGCAATTCTAATCATTTGTTTTGTTTCATTGATAGGCCTCTCCAAGCGTCCTTTAGGGCCGCCGCACCGCAAAAGCAGTCTACCAAAGCATCAGGAGGTGAAGCGCCGCTTCCTGGAAATTTGTGATACGGCCTTCTCGGACGAGGTGAAGGCCGCCCTGCGCCTGCCCGCCTTCGATTCGTACGAATGGGGCGACGCCGATGTCATCCACCTGATGCAGACGATGTTCATCGAGCTGGGATTCATCGAGAAGTTCAGCATTCCGGTGGACACGCTGCGCGAGTGGCTCTACGAGGTCTACAAGCACTACAACGAGGTGCCGTTCCACAATTTTCGTCACTGCTTCTGCGTTGCCCAAATGGTAAGTCTTCAATATACACCAAGATCTAACCTTTATTTGTTTATACCCGGTTCTTAAATAGAACAAGAGGATATTGAATCCCTATAAAGTATTAATATTCTTGATCAGCATCTACAGTCGAGTCGATCTAGCCATGTCCGTCCGTCCGTCCGTTCGTTCGTCTGTCTGTCTGTCTGTCCGTCTGTCCGTCCGTCCGTCTGTCCGTCCTTCCGTCTCAACGCCTAGAAAGAAATAAACTAATTACACTAATTAATTGTGTGAGTACAAGTTTGTTTTAAAAATCAGCTACTTTCCCCCCAAACCTCGAAGATCTGTGGCGTCCACAATTTTAACTCTAGAGGTACTAAATTTGAATATTACATTGATATAACCAATATCTATCTGCGTTGCGAATATCAACCGGTTACGCCCCCTTCCACCCGCTCTCAGGGTCATACGTTTTTCAACTCACATAACCTTACCAAGTAAAACCTGATTTGCCATCATTATTTTCTTTACGACATTTTCCTGAGCAACATAAATAGTTATTTAATACTCTTCACATGTCGCACAATATTAATAAAATACTTGAGCGTAGCTTATATTATAATAGTGAATGCGAATACATGTTCGTGTATGCAATATAATAATGTAGTATGCAGAAATTTCTATACGAAACGAACATCGTCCAAGGGGCTCATAATGAATGCATGTAGAAATAAATGCCGAGGCACACCGAGAAGCCTGCAATCGATATAATGTGGGAATTTTCATATAGCAGCGCTTATTTCTGGCACTTGTATCTGTAGCTGTTTCCGTATCTGTGGGAGACAATGCGCGGCGCCCAGATGTATGCAATGCAAAAATAAACTAAAACGCCAAAGGGCCATCCACCCAAAAGCTACACTCAACAAAACGGAAAACGGTTAAACGGAAACGTTAAACGCTTTCAAAATATAAACTTTGTGTTGGTTTTGAACAACGAGTAAAATTGAAATTTATGTGAAAATGACTATAAAATAATGTCATCACTTTTGCCCGAGTGTGATGTGTTTGGCTTAGGGCAGGGCCTATTTTTAGTTGCCAAGATATGGCCAAGAAAAATCCAAAAAAAAAAGGAAAACATGAATGCCAAGAGAAGAAGAACAAGAAATTTGTTTTTCTTTTAAATAGCAACACTTTGGCCCTGGCAGGGGAAATGGTCACTCACCCAGGCCATTGTCCAAAAAAACGCTGGGGCGACTGACGTTGAACCCGAACCGCTGGCATCCTCCCAAGCACCAACCACCATACACACCACCACCACCCCTTGGAACCCACCGAGCACTTAGACCAGCGACCCACTTGGCTGCTCAAGTGCCAACGAAACATTTTTTAACCTACATTTTTGGCAAATGAAAGTTTGCCACTGGTGTTGTTGCATCTTCAGCAACGCGATCCTCTTATTTGCTTCCCCTGAGAAATACCAACTTATTGGACTGATAGGACATAATGATAGAACAAGTTCTACAACTTCTATACTCCCAAAACGGATGTCTGTCCCACTGACTTTTCTAGGAGAGTAGAAACAACCTGAATATTAATTTGTTATTCATTATGTTTATTACTTTTCTGCATTCCCTTAAGGTTATTAGGTTTAGATATTTCATTTGACTTTTTATGAAAATTGTTATTTAAATTATATACTTAACAACCCCAAAAATAAAAGGGTATTACCTCAGTTGCTGTTCCTGTTTCCCTTAACCATAAAGAATTCAACAATTTTTGTGCAACTGCTCCGTTTTGAGGTCTAATTTCTTTTTTATTTATGTTTTTTTTTTCCTCTTTTCGCCAACATAAATAGTAAGTGAAATAAATTAAAATGCATTGCCAAGTTGAGTTCGTTTCAATGGCAAAGAAGTCCCAGTAGAGAGCAAGAGGCTGCACTTAGGGAGCGTTCACTGTAGTTTCCAAAAGACATGCATACTCGCCGACCAACTTTTTGGAGCAACTGAAAAGACAAAGACATTGGTGGTGGCAACAAAACGAGAACGAGAACGAAAACGAGAACTTTAATAAATTATTTTTTCTTTTTCTTGTTCGAAGGCAACAAAAGCAAACAGGTTAAGGGAGGAAGTCAACATATTTGAGTGCAAGACAGTGGGAAATGGGGGCAAGGGGCAAGCAAGGGGCAAGGACATTGATGCCACTTGATAGCGAATGCATCAAGTATACGCACGGTTGTCCCGTTGCAAGTATAAAAATGTCATTGTTTTCGCATTTTCTTAACATCACTCTTGCTATTATGTAACTAGTGTGTATCTTGGGGGCAATTTAATATTAAATATACAGAACATTTGCAATATACATATGCCTGACATATAGGTTGAGGTATCAAGCAGCGTTATTGCAGGTGAAGCATTAAATTTCTTTGCACAATTATTTTGTTAAACAGCAAGCAATACAACATTGAAATTTTTTATTTAAACTACCTTAAAATACATTGCATTTTACAGCTCAAATTTATCTGGCACGCTCGAATTTCGACCTCAAATTCGCAGTTTTTTTCCCGCATATTTATCGCTTTTCAACGATCCATATGTGCTGTTGCGTATTTTACTATTCAATGGGGCACATTTGCATAGGCAACTGGGCCCCCACAAATGCGGTCAAAAAATTAGTTACTGGTCAGGGAAATGTCAACAAATTTAGCAAATTTTATATAACTTCCAAAAATATACCCCTGCTTACTGCTTTCAAGTTCGTTTAAATTGTTTTATTAAACTATACACAATATACTATACACATTAGTTCTCCTTTTGGGGTTCAACGACTTAAACGGACTTCGCAGGACATGACAGTCAATCCGTTAAGCGGCTTTTGCTGCGACCCAAAAACAAGCCACCAAAACATTGAACACTACCACGGCGGCGGGCTATCGAAGAAGAATGTAAATTTAAATTATTGAATGACAATGCCCCTTCGAACGTTTTCCACACTCCCCAAGCTGATGGGAATTTTCGTTTCGAATATTTGCTTGTTATACCGTGTGCCTTATGGAGTAAATGGTATACAAAGTTATTGCGACTATATGTAACAGGGAGAAGGACGCTTTTCCGACCCCTCAAGGTATATACTCGTCAATTCGTGATCAGTATTAACAGCCAAACCGATCTAGCTACTCGTATGTATGTCGGTCTGTCCGTCTGTATGGATGAACAGTATTCATTGAAAACGTTGTTCTCCGAAACGTTAAGAGCTAGAAACGTAATTCTTATTGCTTTAAGTCTATTTCTCTCATATTGGACTCTATCTCCGAGATGGAAACAGCAAGAGGCATAATTTTCTCCTACTAGTTAAAAATATGTTAATAAATAACAATTCAAGCTTTACCCTTGCTTTGCCAGTGTCAATTTCCGATGACATCGCCTCACCAACACGCGTATCATTCACATTTAAATTCGTCCGTTCGACATTCGCCTGATACCAGTTAAGATCGAGTTTGTTGTATATGCAAAGTAGGTGTGGTCATAACCTACTTAAAATTCATCGACATCCACAAATTTGGACACACTTGGTGTAGTTAAATGTATTAGGGTAACATGAGTTTAATGTATTTTGGTGATATTTTAACCAGATATCCGGGTATTCATAGTCGAGACACTCGACCTAAACTGTTGATATATGTTTTTGCCTGTTTTTTGGGGGTGGCGGTGGTGTGACCAAACGCTTTGACTAATTTCCATTGGCTGCACTTTTCATCTGACGCTGCAGTTGATTTCCTTAGTGTATTTTTGCCCGCTAAAAACTTTTCCAGCAAGCAGAAAATTCCAACGCCCACCCCCACGCCCATCACATCCACTTTTGCATTTTCGCCTTTTCTCTAGAGAATTTGATGGGAGGAGCTGGTTTTCTGGCTGGTTGTCTGCGTCTGTTTGTTGACAATGAATTTAGATAAACTTGCGAAATTCGAAACGCAAACAGCATTTGCATTTGCATACATTTATAGCACAAGCAGTCCCACCCCTTCTGGCTTTCCCAATGAGATTTTCGCACTCCCACACCGACCAGCCCCCCTTTTCATTCGCACTTAATGCCAAAGTAAACGCAGCGGCGGCGAAAGTTGTGCAACAACTTTTACGACCAGAGACGAGACCCCAAAAGTCTCACCACTTGCAACGCCCATGCAGCATGCACCCCTCACAAAAAAACACCAACCCCTGCCAGGCAGGCCATCTCCTCCTGGAACTTTAGCCGAGTGCTGAGTAAAGTTTGCTCTGCTTTTGTGTTTCGAAGAGCTTCAATTGAACGCTGTTGAAATTCCTTGAGGGTCTCGCCGCCACCGAGTCATCTTCATTTGCAGCAAACGATTTTGCCACCGGCAGTGCCACACCACTTTAGGGGTATCAAAAAAAGAAGAGAAATAAAAAAATTAAGGGGGGGCAGTGCCAGTGGCGTGTCACTAACAAGAAGGAATCGGCGAAACAAAGCTAAAGCTTAGTTTATTAAAGAGGAGCAATTAAAGCCAACTGTTTAGTGTGTTTTTGCTTAATCAACAAATACGATTAAATATAAATTTTGATATTTTTTTTTAAATATTCTTTAATACTTTAAAGCTGAAAATAAATTTGTTCAAGTACCTTTTCGAATTCTTTAGGTTAAAGGTTTTACTTTTCCTTGCTTTGTCAAACTTCGTGTCTTGTCTGGTTGAAATTCCGAAAAACGATCGAAATTTTATGAACTTATGGGGAGAATTCCCCAAAATCTAACCCCCAATTAACCTTAGACTCTGAAAATTATTTTAATCGCTTATTGGCAAGAACAAATACTTGAGCAATAATTTTCTAGAGCTTTGCAAACAAGCGAACCCCCGAAACAAATTTCTTGGCCACGGCCCTGCGGAGGGTGCAGGTCCTGCCACTGGTAATTGCAAAGGTTTCACAGCAGACAAATTAAGTTCGCCCGGGAAAATGGCAAGGAGTAAGGTGCCAGGAGCTGGGGAAAGCGAAGGGGCACGGGGAACGGGGAACAGGGAAAGTAGTCGAGTTGCGACAAGAGGCGGACGATAAGAGCCGTGAAGGATGAAGGATAAAGAAGCGGAGCAAGTCGTGGGCGGGGATAGAATTTAAGTTTCACCTGCTAGCCGGCGGATAAGTTTAAAATGCTGAGCTGCCAACTGCTAATTGCCGGCGTCGAGATAAATGGTTAGATCGATGATGCTTGAAGGTCATGTATCCATCGGATACTAAATAAATCAATCCAACAGATGCGCAACACGGATTCCGATTAACGGGCAAACTTGCGCTTGTACTTCGGGCTGCTACTATGAATAAAGAAAACCTAATATAGACTGGTACATTAAATAAAACTAAGGGACAAATAAAACCAAAAATCCTTGGGAAAACTGACTTAAGAAATTCTATTTAGAATACAAAAGTGGAAGCGAGATTTCTCGACAACGAGATGGAGACAGAAGGAGACATCTCCGACACCATAAAGTATATATATTCTTGATCTGCATCAACAGCCTCGTTGATATAGCCATGTCCGTCTGTCTGTCTATCTGTATGTATGCACACCTCGTTCTCTAGAGGTCTAATTCTTATTGCTTTTGGTGTGTTATTATTACAGGCATAGCAAGTCCTTTCCGCCTTCGTAATTTGCATAAAACTGTATTTGTATTTTCTTCGATAACTTGGACAAAATAAGATCTAGAGACCTATTTCTTTTTGCAATATGTCCGTTTAACTATTGCGCAGATAATGTCATTCTTGGATTTTTGCCATGCCCCTTTCCGCCCTCGTATTTGCAAAAAAATATATCTTCGAAATTATATACACGACAGGCACAATTTTCAGTCCGATAAGTCCACTGATCGTCAAACACGTATGTGCAAACTTACGTACGAATCGGACAATAAATGTAGAAGATATGACTAGTTTAAGTTTTACCCACCCCTTCCCAAGGTACCGGCTGCCGCACATGCTGGGGTGACGTCATCCGTTTCTTCTTTAACTTCAATTCGTTTGCTCGTGCATACATACAGAAGTGTGTGTATGTATGCACAATACATACAGAAGTGCATGTATGTGATTTATTTGACAAAAATAAAAATAAATACAAAGAAATGGTTTATAAAGAAAAGAGGTACATGTTATCTCGTTGTCGAGAAATCTCAGCTGCAGCGTTCCTACTTGTTTAATCTAGCGCCCCCAGGTGGCGCCAATATAACTTTGCCGTCACTATAATTCTCAATGGGTTCAAGCACCAAACTGATTGGGTACCAGTTGCCACTGGCCTTACTTTGAGGAAAGTGAGTTAAAACTTTTCTTCTTTTTGAAACTCTTGTCGCTCTGATGCAGTTCAGTCCACGGCATATTGGCCTGTACAGTCCATATTTCCTGAAACGGAACGCTGCTCCCGATAGCGACGATCAGGATTTACCTGCGTCCGGCCGAGGACTGTGCTTTCGTCATCGGGTAGCTTGGAGAATAGAGTTCAGGACTATATCCGGCGGACATAACTGCATCGGAGCTACATGATATTTAAGAAGAAGGAAATATTTAGCTTACTCTCCTCCCCCTTATAAATAAATATCCACTAATAAGACGATTTCGACGAGCGGATGTCCGTCCAGTTGCGAAATCAACAGGCATCGGTGTGTTTGCATTTGAAACACGGCCGACAAACACACACATGACAATCTGTTTGTCGGCTACGTTGGAAATGCGAAAAGACCAAATTCCATGGTGAAAAGCTACTACGCCATGAAGACTGCAATGGGATAATTAAGAGTGATTCTGGTTATACACTTCCGCATATCAATTTCGGCCTATTAAAGACATACAGAGACCATTTATGGTATTTCCGGCTCGGTTCTTGAAAAATACAGGGTATATTTGAATTCATACGAAATGCAAATACACTGATGCTTGTTGATTTCGCGACCGGACGGACATCCGGTAGTCGAAATCGTCTTATTAGTGGATATTTATTTATAAGGGGGGAGGAAAGAAAGCACAATATTTTCTTCCTCTCAAACATCGTGCGGTTTGGAAGCAGAACAGTCCGCCGGATATAGTACTGATCTCTATACTCCAAGCTACCCAAAACTAAAGCGCAGTCCTCGGCCGGACGCAGGTAAATCCTGATCGTCGCTATCGGGAGCTGCGTTGCGGTTCAGGAAATATGGACTGTACAGGCCAATATCCCGTGGACGAATCTGCCTCAGAACCGCAGGAGGTTTAAGAAGAAGAAAATTTTGTACTCTCTTTCCTCAAAATAAGGCCAGTGGCAACTGGTACCCAATCAGTTTGCTGCTTGAACCCATTGAGAATTATAGTGACGGCAAAGTTTTCGATGAAATTTGTTAGTGTAGGGGCGAAGGAGTGTCGGCAAGAGCATGACGGATCTTAGCCGACCGCAGACGACGAGTAGGGTCGACAGACCACGGGCCTTATCGTGTGCCAGAGCAGGAAACGTAGTGCATGAAGGATGGTCAGCGAGGCTGGCAAATCCTGGCATATTTCCTGGAAGCTTGCGTGCGTGAAGGAGTGTCAGCGACCGCCGGCGAATCCTGGCCACGACTCCCAGGGTAAACGACAGCGAGGCGCGGAACCCCATATGCCGGGACGACGTCGCCAAATAAAGCAAGTAAAAACGACACAACTCATGCATTCTCATTGTTGGCGGGTTGAATCCTCTTAATACCTTGAGGTACATTCTATAATCAGCTTTGTTCTTTAAGCATTTTAAATAAGCACCTATGTAACGTTTTTTTTCTTCCATATTCCATTGCAGATGTATGCCATTACTAGGCAGGCAAACCTGCTGAGCCGCCTGGGCGACCTGGAGTGTCTGATCCTGTTGGTGTCCTGCATTTGCCACGATTTGGACCATCCTGGCTACAACAACATCTACCAGATCAATGCCCGCACCGAGCTGGCACTCAGGTGAGTGTGGGACTTTTGTAATGTTTTGCATTTAAAATTGACATTGCTTGCCCCTCCTCGCATCTTGCAGATACAATGACATCTCGCCTCTGGAGAACCATCACTGTTCGATAGCCTTTCGCTTGCTGGAGCATCCCGAGTGCAACATATTCAAGAACTTTAGCCGCGACACCTTCAAGTGAGTTTCAGATTCGATTTAAGTTGCCGCTTTTCCTATTTGTGCCGGGGATTTAGGACCCCCATCCGTGAGGTCGGGGCCAGCGAGGTGGTTCAATTAATTGCCAAGCTGGCCACTTTATGCACGGCACGTACAAAATGGCATTGCATTAAACGCTCGCCCCATTGCCGTGGTAATTAACAGCTGCCGCTGCACTGTAAAATCCCACCACGCAACCGTCCACTGGGTCGTCCCCAGACCCGCCCGCCATGCCCCACTTGACCCTTGTGCTGCCCCTTTTCCATTGCCCATTCCTCGCCAACGTGGTGGTGCCAGGGACACCTGCGGAATTTGTCCCCCGGAACGGTCCATGGAATCCTTCGATTTCGCATTTGCAATAAAAATTGAAAATCTGATAATCCCATTTAGAAAACAAATACGAGTATTTATACACTCGTATGGAAAAAAATACTCGTATATGATGTCTACGATTATGCATGTCACTTGCTCTTAAATATATTAGTTTTTAAGTATCATGCTTTTCGCAATACAATACCTAAAATCTATATTTACTGGGAGTTAATATTAGCTTTAAAATAGTTTCCAAGCAATAGCAAATACAGGTATACCCCACTAAAATATAAAGAGCAACCAGAAAAGGAATGGAGACTGTCCTGTTTTATTATTTTACTTTTCGCTGCTTGTTTTTCCGGGATTTTGCAACGTTTTCCATGGCAAGTGCCAGCAAGTGCCGGTGGCTGTGAATGAAAATTAAGCTGTAATTGGCCAGGACACGACATAATCCTGCCGTTCAACGGGCTGATAACTCCTTGGCCGCATGCCGAAGGACCTGCCTCCGCTGCCACTTTACTTTACTTAATTCCCGCGAAGTGCAATTGAATGTAATCGAACCACGAAGCTCGGAAGCGAGTGCGAACGCGAACGCTCGTATTTTCAAGTAATTAATTAAAATCGATCTGTGATTTCTGGCATTGCATAAACGCGGCAACGTCTTAAAGTTTCTTAAAAAAAATGAATGGGGAAAGGCGGAAAGGAAAAGCGGAAAATACCCCGCCCGATAGTCCACTAAACTATTTATGATAAACTAATGAAAGTTCTCTTGCAAAACCAAAGTTATGCCCGTGAAGTTTATGCGTTTTATACAATAAAACTATTAGATGGCTTCATCGCGGAGAGAATTTCAACTTGCCCCGCGTTTTTTTTTCCCATTTTTTCAAACACTTTCTTTTCGCGGCTCTGAGGTTTTCCCTCCCAGCTTTTCCCTCCATTTTATTTATTCTGCTGTGGGTTTTTTTCTCATTCATTGCATGCATTTTATATTGGAAAATATTCCACAAACACTAATTAAGTGGATTAGCCGGCGAAATGCTTTTCTCTTCCAGCAGCTTCGACTTTGACTTGTCGGTTGGAGGTTGGAGGGATGGAATGTGGTCCTGGGGAAATGGGAAAATGGGGGAAATGGAAAATCTGTGATGGGTAGTGGGGGGGGACAGGCGTCTTCATCATCATGCATCAGCATCATCATGCACAAGGGGCGCAATCGCCCAGAGAGTCATGTCCTTGACAGCCACCCCAAGAAATCACGGAAAGAAATTCACAAAATATCTTAAATTTTATACAATTTTGTTGTACTGTATACACAGATATTGGTAATACTTTTGATTACATTATTGATAGTATACGGAAATCGCATTCTTCGTCAACTATCACTTGCATTGCCTTAGATAGAGGAGTTCTCTCATGTTTATTTATTCCCAAACGCTTAAATGTAACTGACTTAATTTTCGTGAGTGCATCCCCAAAAATATTCCCACACACTCTCCAACCACCACCCGACTCCTGTCATTTTCGCTGGCATCGTTTTTCTGGCAAGTTTGCGTGCATAAACTATTGGATACTTTTGGAACTTTTTGATGGCAAAACTTGCCGGGCAAGCAACAGCAACCCACCCAGACAGCACACAATATGCCAGGCATCATCATCAGCGGGTGCGGGCTTAGAATTTTTGGGGGCGGGCCGGAAAACTGTTGCCTGTTTGCAGGCAGACAATTTGCAGGCAGTTGTCATTGCGATTATTAAGCATGATGATTATTACCGGAGAAATGACTCGTAGAATGTGCATAATTTTGCGACTGCCGCCTGCCTGCCTGCCTGCCTGCCTGTTGTGCGCTTCAAGGAATTCTCCCAGCTAAATAATCCAAATATGCTGTCTTAATTTGTCAGAGACGAAACTCAACTAACAACAAATTAGTGAGCGAATTGTGCGGAGTTGAGGCAACTTAATTGAAAACACACGCGTCCCTGGCGTTGTTTAAACTTTAAAGCAAGAATATTGGGCTGGTTTTAACCTGATTTATCTACGTGTACACTGTACTGTACACCTATTTGTTTCAATTTGTCCCCCTTGTATCTGTCGCATTCATTTTTCCGAAATATAAACAATTGTCGTACTTCAGTTCTCCCCTCTGCTTTTATTTTTATTTCTTTTTCTATTTCGATTTTTTGTTGTGCGCTCTCATCGCTTTGTTTTAGTTCCGTTTTCTCCTGGTTTTCGGTTGCATACTTTTGGACACACTCCACAATTTTTGGGGGGGACTGGGCCAAGTGGGCGGCAAATGGAAAAGGGGGCGCGGCCATAACAAACAACAATCCGAGTTACGCGTGGTTGCATTTTATTTGATTGCGGCCAACCGCCAATTTCAGGAGCAGAAAAAACTGTGTGCTCTGCAACATGTTTGTCTTTGTTTTCCCCGTGAAAAGGGGTGGGAAAAACAGAAGAAAAAATGGGAGTACATCCAACGCTGAAGATAGCCCTATACTATTTTACAAAGCAAATATCACGACGAGTGTTCAATCAATTGTACCATCGAAAATTGTTGAGACGGGCGTGTTTTCGATATGAAATATTTCCAACGCTTTGTTGATGCAGCTTCAGAGCAAACCCAATTGAAATTAAAAGCCCTACATCTATTCATCTATTATTTTGGGCCTGTCTTCGATATAAATTCTGTGACAAAAACTTTCGTAACTCCGCTGAAAACCAACACCCATAGAAACCAATAAAATAGCTTTGCAAAAATAATGTAGACCTCATTCCGTTTGTTTCCAATAGACAAAAATAATGTTACCCGAGACTCAAATCAAATCCATACCACCTATTTCGTTGTTAGTTCAATCGATTGTGCTAGAAACTACACTTCTGCAAACGACAAATGAATCACTCACTCTAGGTTGCGCACACTTTTTTCATCACAGTATATTTGTTGTGCCATTTGCTTCCGGCCTATAGAGTATAAGGTACGGTAAAGAATGAATGCATAATTTTTAAGAGCACTACACTAGCGTACATATCCGTCAGGCTACAAAAGAGTAAATTCATGCAGAAGTCTACTAGAAACCGCATACAAAGTAAAACAATTGAAAGGTATTTATGTTATATTTTCGATGGTCAATGTTAACTACTCCATTTAGATTTACTGCAATTCAGTTGAATTGCTTTTCCCTTATCGATATATTTTGCCTGCGATATTTTCGATAAGCCTAAGCGATCACCAGATGCGGCACTTGTCCGCCGGATTCATGCGACTGCCGTCCTTACATTGAAAAGCCTCCGCAAACTCCGGCATATTACCCAAAACGTTGTTCACCCGCTCCGCGTGTCCGGCGTGCGAGCTTCCCGCTCCCGCATCCTGATTAACACCGCACCAGTTCTGTGCATACACAACGAAGAAGGTCTTCCACAGCTCTCGATCCGGAATCGGATTCGTTTTCGTATTCGAAATGGGATCCGCATCCGAGCTAGCGCCCTCCCTTCGATAGGATTCGAAGGCTACGCGCAAGCCCTCGCTGTCGGCGATGTTCTCGTTCATCGTTAGCGTGGCATTACTGTACCGGGCGCCCAGATAGCAGGCCGCCCAAAAGCCAAGCCTGATGATGGCCCGCGGCGGCCACTGCCCGCTGGCCGCCTGCCCGGCGGCATCGTAGTTGATGCCATCGTAGTCGAACGCGTGCAGCATCTCGTGGGCCAGAATGTAGCCCAGTCCGGCTGCCAGGCGCACCCTCCGGTCTGCCGCCCTGTCGCACTGCTGCTGCAGCAGGGGCGTGGCCAGCAGGCCCAGCGGCAACTCGATGCGGTTGGAGCGGAGGCGGTAGTAGGAGTTCACCAGCAGCGGGTCGGCGGCATGCGTGGCGGGTGGCTCGCCGAGCACCTGCCGCAACTCGTGGCGCGTCCGATTCCGGGATAGCTGCATCAGATTCTCGTCACAGTTGCCGCCCAGGGGCGTGACCGCGTGGCTGGGATCCTGCAATCGGGGCGTCAACAGCCGCATGCTGCGAAGTTTGTCGCGGGCCAGGCTCCGGGTCACCGAGTCGTTTTCAAAGACCGCCGTTTCGTTCAGGAGCAGCTCGAACTGCTGCTTGAGATCCCGGAACAGGAAGGCCACCTGCGGGGCGGGATAAAAATGTATGAATCACTGGGAAACAATAGGCTGTTTGGGAAAATCAAATAAAAAATCCCATAAATTGTATTTCAAGATTGCACGGTCGTAAAATTACTCATATGCCTGTCTGCTTCAAAACAAAACAACCTCCCAAAACTGCAAATTATTTAGATTAGATTTACTAGAATTGTTATTACAAGGTTTTAAAGAAACTCCTATAAAAATGCCCAGTATTTTCATAAGTTGCAACTTAAGTACAGTTACATATTCATCTATCAATTTCAAATACAATTTATGGTTGGATTTGTATTCGAATTTAGTGGCCTTACCTGCTGAACGGAGCTGTCGTATATTTCCTGGTAGTTGTCACCCAACAACAGCTCCATTTGCAGTCGCCCCAGCGGCCCTGGCATCAATTTCCTCAACTGCTCCACCCAGTAATCCCGTTGGCTCGCAACCGACGCGCCGTCGTGCATTTTAAACTCGAAGTGCATGGGCAATTTCAGCAGCAGCCAGGTGGAGAGCGTATCCTGATCCGCGGTGCGCAGGAACCGCTGCAAATGCTGCAGATAATCCATATCGACCACCAGAAGCAACCCGTCCGCCTCCCAGTCCATGTCCTTGAGCAGGATTTCGAAATATCTACGCAGCTGCAGCTCCGGCAATTGTTGGTCCAACTGGGCCAGGGATTGGGGCTCGCGCAGCACCAGCGTCTTGTCCCTGTCCACCGACAGCAATTGCGACAGCCTCCGCTCGAAATCCACCAGATTTTGGGCCATTATCAGGGCCCTGCGGACCCGCACACGCAGCTCAATCAACAGGCTCTTCACATAGCGCTGATACAGAAACTCACTCAGCTCGTCCTCGCCCAGAAGGTCGAACTTGGGCGGCAGGATGTAGAAGATCCTCTGCTCGGCCGACTGCCAGTTGTCTTGGACGAGCAGTCGCCACAGGCCGTTGGCTCCATACTTCCTCAGCTCCGCATTGGCCAGCGTCCAATCGAACCGGGTGCGAGTGGCAGTGGAAGCGGAAGTGACCGCACTGTCTAGTAAATGGAAGTGGGCACCGCTTCGGGCCATGGCATCCGTGTAGGGATCGAGGGACTGCTGGTTGCTCAGACTGGAGAAGCAGCTGCGATAGAAGTTGCCCAGCTGGGAGGCGTTCGCCTGCGGATCCTCCGACTCAAAGTGCCCGATCAGCAGCTCTTTGAGTTGGGCCACCCACTTGGAGCGGGCGTCGTGCACGCCCAAATGGCGCTGGTACCTTCCACTGTCCCAGTGGCCGCAGGCGTGCTGGTAGAAATCATCGCACGGCAACTGTGTCTCGTCCATGTCGCTCCCCAGCGATTTGGAGCAATCCTGACCCTCGACCGCGGGCAGCATTCCGCCACCGACAAGGATCAGCAGGACCGGCAGCCACAGCCACAATCCGGGTGGCGACTTCATTGCTCTCGGTTACAGCGGCGTTTGTTTACTGCCACACTTTTGGCACTCTCGCGAGTCCAAGTTCTAATCCGAACCCAAATCCGGGCTACAGATAATGACCGCTTGGGCTACTGGGCCGCTGATAACCGTGCATGACATTCAAATCGCGAGTGGATTGCCTCCGGAACGAGAGTTGATTCTGCTGTTCGGAATTCTGTTGCTTCTAGTGGGCCAGCATAGTTTGACAACTTTGCTATGAAATTAATTGTTTGCAACAATATTAGACAAAGTTCATTATTCTGCAAGTTTTAAATAGCATTACAAAGAATTTGCGGTAACCTTTTATAACTTTATAAAGCAGACATAAATCTTAGGCTTACGAAATCCAAAAAGTCGTTTGTGAATTTAACTATTCCGTATTTTTATAGTAAGTATCTCAAAATATACACAGTTTAGACGCGGTTTATATTTTTGTAATATTACAAATTTTCAGGTTTCCCCAAATTTAAGGAAAAGGTCTTTCGAAATCTTACGCTCTTGAAAATATTTAATAACCCTATTCGAATATTACATACATTTGTATAACCTTGGTACATACGTTGTACCAAGTTTCTTAATATTACTATGAAATTTGGCGTAGGTACTACGAAGCTTACAAGTTTTTTACTGTCTAAAATATCTTGTACTATTATGAATACAAATAGCACTTGCCAAATATTATAAAACGTTTTCCCCCAAGCTCCTTGCAAATATTTCAAAACTGTGTATGCCAAGTCCTATTACAGCTTTTAATCCAGTTCTTAACAATTATTTAGAGTACCCATAATAATTGCTCGCAAACTTTGATAACCGCTCAATAAACTTGAAAAACGTGTGCGCCGATGGTGAATACATACGCCTATATACACATACATACATAAGTATCAACACATAGTTATTTGTGCTTGCGTAGTGAATGAGTCCCGTCACAAGGCCAAATCATTAAGATGAAACCGGAGATAAAGAAGATGCATCCCTCGAATTCGGGGCTTAACGTTTACCGTTAAATCAGAACCCACGCGTAATCAATTAATCATCTCTCTCCCTCCCTCTAGCCCTCGCGGCGTCTTGTTCGCTCTTTCCCACTCGCCTGCTACCAAATTAGTTCGGACTACCTACAATGATTTGCCCTTCGTACTGCACTGAGAGACGCTCAACCGATATAAAGATTTTTATTTACAAAAATTATCCTCCTTAATTGTAAGGAGGGTTTTTCTAAACAGTCACAATTTCCAGTTTTTGGTGATCATTTTTTGGAATTATTATTTAGCAATAGAAATATATAGGTACCTTTATTATAAAACATCTCAGTATTGTAGGGTCATATCATTAATTTGATTTATTTGGGACGGGTATTTGTTAGAAAATCAATATTTAGTAGGGAATGTCACTAATTCATAGCGCTCCTTGACAACTCACTCTTCATATTTGCAACTGTGACTTGCTAGGCGCCTATTTTTGCCAGTGTAGGCCCGACTGGGAGCCAAGCTCGCGCTGCTGAAATTGGGTTTTTTAATAAAGTTGAGAGTCAAGTTCACTTTGGGCGAGAGGCGGTGATAAAATGGCACAGAAACGAATGAAAGGCATGTAGCCGGCGAGGGAGACAGAGCTGAGCTTATTTGCGATTAGCTTATTGTATTGATTAGGGCCTGGATTATGCTTCGCATCACACTGGCGGAAATATAAAACACGTGATTGAATCGCACAATTCAATCGCAAAATTACACGAATCACCATCGAACCTTGAACTCTGACAATTCCCGCCTTAAGCCACCGCCACAAGTTTATTTTCCAGCTTGTTAACGTTTAAGTATAATCTTTTACAGAGTGAATGAAGCTTTTCCACAACCATAATTACAAAAATTACAAAAAATACCTATCTATAATATGAATTTATATTTGTTAACGTCATCAGGGCCTTGTCAATCTTGCCATTGTGCGATCGCGCATACGTTACAAATCATGTTTGTAAATGTTATTTCATTCTAGACTTCACCTATTCTGGAAGTGGGCACACTTTTTTCTGAAGAGTATATTTGGGTATGAGTGGGTGGTGTAGTATTCCATAGTTGTAATTGGTGTGGAGTAGTCAACACTGTACAGGGTTTTGGTGTGCAGTTGACTTACTGTACAGTGAGTGAAATTTCATAACTGGTACATTTTATACTTCTTACCTTCGTCTTACGCTGAGGCTCTGGCACTAAATAGCCTATAGAATACTGTACAGTAGTAAAGAATGAGTGCAGTAAGAACTGTACATAACTGTCATGCTACAAATGAATACATCCATGCATAAGTCTATTTCATACTTCTCGATACCCGGTATTTAAAGTTCAGAGACTCAATGGTTTTTCTTCTTTTCATTGCAAATCCCCAAGCAATTAGGAAATAACAAGCTTTCGGAAATTGAGTTTGGACAAATGAAGGCAAACGAGTTGCCCCCCTTCCATGGGTTTGGCTAATTCAGATTACTCCCATTTGTTTATCACAATAAGTAAACTATCAGCGTGGCGAGTGTTTGGCCAAGAATCAAGTTCCGCTGCCACATCCACATCCACATCCACATCCTGATCCGCATCCGGTCTGGTTCTTCGTTTCCATAAAATCGCAAAAAAACAAAAAATTCAATTAAAATTCAACAAACAAACCGACGAGGATGTGCGAAGCGGATGAAGTGCCGGCCGGCCGGCCTTGTCCTGGGTGGGTGGGTGTTAAGCTCGAAACCAGCTGCTTTGCGTGAACCAAAAATAAATCATCAAAGAGAAGACGCACAGGAAGGGAGCAGAAATTACGAAATGCACTGCAATTAACCGAGGCTACAACTTGATTGTAGATAGGAATCCGGTAAATAGTTGGAATTGCGTTACGTAGTTACAATCAGATGCTTTTCTAGGACTGAAAAATAGTAAGATTCTTGTAGATTTTGTGGACAAAGCTTCTTATTTTTGGCAGTGCAGCGAGTTTGGTGGCAAAGGATCTGCTGGTGGCAGTTTGAGCACCCGACGCTTCGCAAATTAGTTTCGAGTTGAGTTTTTGGTTGGCGCTCATTCGGCGCATTTCATGCAATTATTTAGCCATAATTAGCGCATAATAGTTGCCGTTTTTCGTCGGCGCACAAACTTTCCTCATCTGGCTGGCTGGCTGGCTGGAAATTTTCCATTTTCCATTCGCTGCCTGCCGCCTGCCACTTGGCACCGCACAATCCATCATCATAAAGCAAAAAGGAGCTCGACTGGCAGCAGAAAGGATAATCACTGCATTTGCCTGCTTTAATTAGTTCAAGTTCCCAAGTTTGTGGAGGCAAATCAGACAATTCAGTGTGGGAGCCAGCACCAGCACGAGAGCCAAAACCAGAGTCAAAGTCAAAGCCAAAATCCTATTGGGAGCTGGCCAAATTCATGGCCATGTCCCTGCTACACTGCCTCCGTAATCCCGGCCATTGCAAATCAATTTCGGCCTAATCCTCCTGCAACTGGCCATTGTGTGTGCGGCCATTGTCTCCGCAAGCTCCTATCTCTCTGCTTCAATATTTCGAATATTTGCTTTGTTATTAATTAAATCCCAATTTGGGCATCGCCCACACACACACACACACCAAGCTGTATGCTGCATATTGCATTTAGCAGCCAGTAGGTATTAATTAATTGAAAGCTATTACAAGGTGCCACCATGCAGTGCTGGTTGCCCAGATGCCCAGATGCCAAATCCCCCTTACATGAATCCGTAATCTTTAGGCTGCATCCCAAAGTGAAATCTCATGCATCCGGAAAATCGTTAGACTCCCAAAGTAAGCCTACGACTTAATTTCTCCTTGCTGGCTATGCTCACAGTTCATGAACGCTACCCGTGTACTCCTAGATTGCAAATGCTTTGCCAATGGATTTCTTGCTTGTAATTGCGTTTTAAGAAATTTGTGGATTCGTACGAATGTATGTAACAGGGAAAAGGAAGCTTTTCCGACCCCACAAAGCCGAATCTACCTAGCCATGTCCGTATGAAGGCATTTTCAGAATTCTGTAATAACAGTTCAGCACAAATTTGCTTTAAAAGTCTTAGTACATTGGTAATACACACAAAATTACGAAAATTGTTGCACCCACAATTTCAATGCTTTTACAATGTTCAAAAAATCAGGTGGAAACTGG
This sequence comes from Drosophila ironensis, assembly GCA_021223825.1. Classification (NCBI taxonomy): domain Eukaryota; kingdom Metazoa; phylum Arthropoda; class Insecta; order Diptera; family Drosophilidae; genus Drosophila; species Drosophila ironensis. Next base: position 678,158 of record JAJJHQ010004838.1, read on the forward strand.
GAACCGCGAATTTATAGTCACAACACTCGACTATAACCGATTGAATTCGCTGCCGAAAAAATAATTCCTGGCAAACTTTGTACATAAGTTCAAACGGTTATCTTTTCCCTAACTATAGCAGGAACAGCATATAATATCGTCTTAGCAAGTATTTAATATTCTTAAACTTAAAGCCCGTGTAAAAATAATTGAGCATCATGATATCTATTTGAACTATTAATCTAAATGCCAACTGAAAGCTTCGGCAAACTACGAAAAAAAAACCGAACAACAAAGTCCTTTCAGCGTTGAACCCGAGATTTGTGTAGTTGAATATCACGGCATTTTTCTGTATTTAATTTAAAAATAACATTTAAAGACACCTGAATTACCCACCCAGTACGAAAGCCTTCCGGAACGCCTCAAAATCAACGTGAAAATGCCTTTTTAACACTCTTTGCTCCTTTGGAAGTCGCAAATTTCCTTGTTGATTGATGTCGATGCAATTTTCCACACAATTTTCAGCGGAATTCTATCAGCGAAATGTTGCATTAATCCGCTTGATGTCTCCGCATCGTCACCCCCGCATATGGTGGCACAAAATAAAAAGGAATATATAATAAATGTGCGTGTGCTGTTGCGTTTGCGTTTGCGAATTTATAAATTTGTTTCGATGGCGTGACAAGCGGAGTGAAGTGCATAAAACGCATTGCTCTATTTGCAGTTTAAGTGCGGCAGGTGCAAGTGTTGAAGTTCGGAGCGAGCTTGCCCCGCCGCGGCAGCGCCGGGAAGTGAGACGGAAAATCGGGGCCAGAGAGTGTGCGCCACGTCAATGCGAAAAATTCAATTTCCCCCAACTTGTAGATTTTTGGGGTGTAGCACGGGGCAGGGGGCACAGAGCACCGAGCACCAAGCAGCGGGCTTTTCCTCGCTTTTCTTTTCACTGCACCCGCCGACACTCTTGTCTCTTTCTTGGGCCGCTGCCTCCATTTCAAATAAAACGAAATGCAATTTGATATTTTACGCGTTGCATTTGTCAGCCTGCCGGCAGCCAGGCGAAGATTGGGGGTACAGGCGCTTTCATTGGCTCTGTTTTTCCCGTAAACATTTCAGTGGCCACACAAGGCAGGCAGGCAGCCTCTTTTTTATGGCTCAATCACAATTCCGCGCCTTCAAACACCGAGCTCAAATGTAGGCCAAACAACTTGCTGGCTAAGCAAGGGGCGGGCTTTTGCTCTTCTGATGTTTATATTTAAATTCAATTTGCATGGAATCAATTGAAAAACACAAGCATATTTTCCCACATTTGCAGCACCATTCGCGAGGGCATCATCCGTTGCATTTTGGCCACCGACATGGCTCGTCACAATGAGATCCTCACCCAGTTTATCGAAATAACGCCCGTCTTCGACTATAGCAATCGGGCGCACATCAATCTGGTAAGTAGGACCAAGGGCACACTAAAGGTTCTTGAGGGCTAACCACCGATCCCGCCATAGCTCTGCATGATCCTGATCAAGGTGGCGGACATCTCGAACGAGGCCAGGCCCATGGATGTGGCCGAGCCGTGGCTGGATCGCCTCCTGCAGGAGTTCTTCGCCCAGAGCGCCGCTGAAAAGTCCGAGGGCCTGCCCGTCACACCCTTCATGGATCCGGACAAGGTCAGCAAGCCGGGCTCCCAGGTGCGATTCATCGGCTTGGTGCTCTTGCCGCTTTTCGAGGCCCTTGGCGAACTGGTGCCGGAGTTGACCGACCTGATCATCATACCCGTGCGCATTGCCCTCGAGTACTACAGGTCAGTGCCATTATCGTAAATATATTTATTTAGGCTGCAGAAATACAAATACGGAATATACTATTATGTTCGCTTTATTTGCAAATATTCGGGATATTTGCCTTATTTTACCTTGAGTAAAAATACCTTTATATTAGTTTGGTAATTATTAAGCGGTGCAAAATATATCTTTAATAAAAATATGCTCAAATTTGTGTTTGCAGACGCCTGAACGATGCGCAAACCAAGACCCGCAAATCGGTGGCGGACAGCAACACCTCGGCCACCTCGGACAGCAACAGCGGCACCATAGACTCCAACGCGGCCATGGTGAGCCCGCCCGGGGTTGCCAGCGACAAACTGAGCCTGGACAAGGCGCAGGGCAACTCGCAGGGTTCCGGTGGAGGTGGCGGGTCTGGTGGCACGGCCGGAGGAGGCGGAGGCACTGGCCAGGGAACCGGCGGAGGCTCCACCTCTGGCGCCACTGGCAGCGTCTCGCCGCAAATGCCGCGCTCCGGCTCTGGCATCAGCGTGAAGTCCCGACGGAGCATACCATCCCAGAAGTCCGCATCCCGCACGTCTGTGGACGAGCCAGGCGGCATAGCCGCGGAATTGCACGATTTGCCGGAAGGCAGCGAGAGCGGCGACTCGGAAACAGCCACCGAAGTGGATGTAAGTTTTGGGGCAACAAAAGTATTGAAAACGGCAAGCTTAGGCCTAAAATTATCGGATATGTTATAGATCCATCTAGTGAGCCGATTTATGTAGCCTGATCCGACTCTTGTCCGTTCCTCTGTATGCACGCCTATATCGCTTTGCATATGTATATTCTTATAAGTATAGGCTCGTGGTAAAGCTTTAGAATCGAAAGTTTAGAACAAGGGTCTCAGCTTTTGAAAAAGTTTGCCAAAGCCGCAACCCTTGAGGAACTTCTATAACAATTTATGTTTCCTGCTCATACTACTCCGCATATTTACTCTTTTTTAGGTGGCCGAGAAGACATCCAAATTCAAGGTGGACACGGAGGGCAGCAGCAACCGGAGCAAGTCCTCGCACTCCACCTCCCGCAAGTCCTCCCGCGAGAAGCGTCCCTCGATGATCGGCGAGCTGTGCAGCAGTGGTGGGGGCCAGAGGATCCGCAACTCGTATGGCAACATACACGGCTATCACAGCAACCAGAGGTGCCACTTCGGCAACAACCGGGCGGTGAGCCTCGACCAGTACAGCTCGGGGGGCAACAACCGCCGGCTCTCGGATGGATTGCCGCAGGTGATATCCGACAGCAATGTCTTTTACGGCCGCCACAATCGCAGCACCTTGGAGGCAAACTCTGCCGGTGGAGGTGGCGGGGGAGGAGGAGCTGGACACCAGGACACGAATGCAAACACCAATATGCAGGGACATTTGAAGGAGTTGCTGGACCGCACGGAGGCGGACTCGGACAGCGGTGAAATGGAGGTGCAGGCCCTGGATCAGGAGAAGCTCACGGCACCGGCCACTACAACCACCACCACCACGGCGGCCCAGGAAACCGGCCAGATGATGATGATGGTAGCCACCTCCTCGTCAAACGGCAACATATCGGCACCGATTGCCGTCGGTGAGCCGATCCTAGCCAGCAACGGAAGCACTCGGAGCAGTGCCAGCGGTGCCGGAGCCGGGGTTTTGGCTGCCGCCGGAGGAGCCTCCACCAGCACCTCCTGGAAGAGCAAACTGCGCCAGTTCTCGGACAGTTTTTTTAGCTTCAGCTTTGACAAGAACAACAAACGCTTCGGCAGCACCCGCAGCAGTCCCTGTCCGGGATCAGCGGTGTCCCAATCCCAATCGCAGACCCAGTCGCAATCCCAGAGCGCCCAGGGCAAGGCCAACAACAACGGCGCCAATGGCTTGGCCGACAACTTTACCATCATCTCGCAGGCAGCAGGTGACGCAGGTGGAACTGGAACTGGAGCCGGAGCAGGCAAATCGGGAGGAGTGGCACCCGCCGACGATGCCCTGATTATCTCTTCCGGCTTCTCAACGGGCGGCGTTTATTTGGGCGGACCCACCATCCTCACCGATCCCCTGCAACGCCACCGGGCCTACAGCCTGGACGTGCCCGGCAGCGCGGCCCGGTACTCCGCCTCCAGCGACAGCAGCCGCCGCCCCAGCAACAATACCCTGCAGAGCGCCACCGGGCCGGAGCTGGGGCTCGATGTGAATCTGGTGGTCGGAGGCGGTGGCTCGGAGGCGGTGCCGCCAAAGATTTGACACCAGGGGCTGCGCAGGGAGCAGCAGCAGCAGAGTCAAACGATTCTGGTGCAGGAAAAGGTCCAGTTGGTGGCAGATGAACGGAGGCAACAGCAGCAACGACGCCGCGACCAGGACGAGGAGGAGGAGGACGAGGAGGATGACGATGCCGAGGGCGAGGATGACGACGATGACGAGGACGAGGGTGAGCCGGGGGAACGGCATCAACTGCAGCGGCAAGATGCCTCCTCAAGCTGCGAGGTGTCCTCCATGTCGATGACCGTGTGGTCGGCCATCGGTCAGCGTCTGAATGCCCTGGTCTGTCATTGCTGCGAGCGCAAGTTGCCGGAACCGGAGAACGTTTAAGGGGTTGGGTGGGTACGACTATAAGCCCCAAAAGTTGTGAGGGAGTAACCTCTAAGGAAGCGGAAAATCACAGACTTTGTCTTAGCTCGTTTAGGCTAAGTTTTAGACTTTTAAACAACATATATTTTCTAATTCTTAAGTTGCCCGCTTAGTTTACTCTTTCATTTTGTTTTTTCCATATAAATAAAAAATTATATATTTTTTTTTTATTGATTATGATTACGATTTTTTTTCCCTGTTACCTTTTAAGTATTTTTTATTTATGTAAACTCGCGCATACCATACAAAACAAATATATACATATATATCAACATATGCATTATACCACAAAGATGAAGGCCTTTGTCTCGGGTAGAATTAACCAAAATATGCTAGACTACTGGCCAAGAATTTCCGCAAATTAATGGCCCATGCAGATCCATAATGGGGCATTCATAAAACAGCGTTAGCCTGCGCAAATCTCCGAATTTTCAAGAAAATCGAGTGTCTGATTTCCGCCAGTAATACCAAAAAAACAATGAATCGAAATTTAAACCGCTAAAAAAAAAAAGCGAAGCAAAAAATCCAACTACAGATTAGATGCGCTGCCTTAGATGCGTTTCCCATCAGATGCGTTTCCCAGAAATGGCGTCTAATTACGCAAAACAAATTTTTGGCACACAGGCAGCAGCGGGTGACCCGGTCCCGTTTGGTTCGAATTGGTCCCCGTTCGCCTAATGCCATTTCCCCCTGGCACATTGCTACAGTGGAGCCTCCAGAGGCTAACGTTCAAGCCACATCAAACTATCTGCGGAACTTTTCATTATTTGTAATTGTTTGGAAATCTTTATCTTTGTATCGTTCCCAAGGAAATTTTATAAAGTTTCCTAAAAACTAAGTTACTTTTTTTTTATTAAGATACATATTTTTGGTATACAATTCTTATGATTCCATATTATTTCTTATTGCACCTAACTTTTTTGAGTAGTACTGAAATTTGTAAAACATTTGCACAATTTTTGCTATAATTTCTTAAATACTTTCATTATTGAGACGATATTTATTATATTATATTATATATAAAAGGGGGGTATTTATTATTGAGGGGATATTATATCGTTCTCACAGCTGTGAATGTATAGAACTAATCATTTTTTTTAAATTCTTATCAATTTTTTAAAAATTGATTCTTAAAAGCTTTGCACAACGAACTACATTTCTTTAAAGCTTATACAAGTATACTTAGTTATAAATTTCTTGTGTACGCCAGCATCACTGGAGCCGGCACATTTTTTCGCTGCAGTTTTTCCACGACAAGGCAAAGCATGTGAGTGGTATGAAATGAAAGGCAATGGCATAACAGGGGCAAGTGGCAGAGGCAGGGGCAGGGGCAGGGGCTGGAGGATGCAGGATGCAGGATGCCCGCAGGACTTGACTCTTTCATGGCCAGTCAATTGGATTTTGTCGTTGCCGTTGTCGATGCCGATGACGATGCCGATGCCGTTGATGTGCTCGCGGTGATGTTTCTGGGTGATTTTGCCGGTGAACGAGTATGGTGACGCGATGTGCGATGTTCGTTTTGTTTTGGTGCCGGGTACAGCAGCACTCAATTAGAAGGCTGCCCTGGCGGTGGGTGATTCAATTCCTTGATTATGCGCTGGCCCGGAATCCTTCGGGATGGGCCCCACAAATACAGAACACATGCATTTGTCGGCCAAACGAAATGCAATTGTAAATGAATAAACGATTATTCGAGTTAATATAACGACAAGTAACACCCCACAAAATTGGTAAAATTGATAAATAAAATGCAAACTTAATTACGATCGATGTAAATTTGTGTATGTAATTATGTTAAATAAATACGAAAATAGCTACGCACGAAGGATGCGGCGGTATGTGCACTCTTTTTGCCGCCAAAGCACGAAAATTTGATTCAATTATACGATAGGGCAACCAGAATAAGGATAATTAAAGGCAAATTAAAAGCCGAGGGATGAGATTGAGTTACAAGACCAAGCTGGCTCTTGGATACAGATGCAAATGCAAAGGCAAATGAAGATGCAGATGCAAATGCAGATATATCGATGGTAATTTTTTTGTAGGACTAATTGAGAAGAAGCAAAAGCAGATGCAGAAGCAGAGCAGATTTATGGCGAATATAAATATATATATATACAATACATTTGAGTGTCTAGCGAATCGCAGCAAAATAATCATAAATAATTGTGCATTGTAATTGCAAACTGTGTCATTTCCACTCAAAACCTCCGCCAACACTCCCATTTATGATTTGTGTGTTTGTCGTAGCCAGTAAGCCATTCCAGTACTAAACTATATATATATATATATTGAGGCAACTAAAGATGGTTTTGTGAGTGTTTTCAGTAGTTAGATCGGAAACTAGCGGGCTATATTTAAGTGTTAATGTGCATCAAATCAACTAAAAGAAAACACAAATTACAAAACGACACACTTGCTAACTTTTAGACGTACGGTACGATCTACCTAAAAGATACAAATGAGAAACAAACCAAACGAACCACTTTAAATTAGCTAACACATCAAATTGATTTGTTGCCTTATTCTACTGTACTACTACTATACATACTACTATTCTATTGCTAAAACTACTGCAGCTGTGCGGGGAAAAGTTCCCGGAAAAGAAACAGCGTTTTATAAATTGTTCATGCCACCAACTTCCCTTGTTTGAATGACAAAACATAAAGACTAAAACTTGAATTTAAAACAAAATCAACAAAGAATACAAGAGTAAAAACCCAAAAATAACTTTCCAACCAAAAAAAAAAAACATAAAAAAAAAGAAAAAAAACTATACATATACATTAAATGGATAAATATATATACATATACATAAATATTGATCTTAAAGATACCACACTACAAATCGTAACAAGAACTCTAGGTGTTTTACAAATGTATAAAAATAATTAATGAGTAAATGGAAAATGAATCTCTTAAAAAAATGTTGCTAAGCCCAGAAATCTAAAAAACCTTAAAAGTTTTAAGGGAAACTAATAACTAATTTAGACCCAGAAAACTGAAGCAAACACTCAGCCAAACTCAAATACTATAAAAACGAAAATATATATGATTCGGCTGGCCGATAATGTCAATGTCCTTGCAATGAGGGGAAAAAAATCGAAAAAGGCTTATGTTGAAATGCATTAGAAATATGTATCTGGGGCATTGCAGGGACATTTAAAAATAATGCTTTTTCGATTGCAAAACCACAAACAAATATGTAGAGTACTTTTTGGCAGTCAATTACATGCTTCCCCTTCCGAAAGTTGGTTGAACGAAATATAGAAAGTTATAGGCAATCGCGAACGAAAATAAAGAGAACAAGTTCCAAAAAAGGCAAAATGCTTGTTTGTACCTAAATCAAAAAAAAAAAATGAAAAAGAAACTTAAAACAAATGGAGAAAGTATAATGCAAATATTTAGACAAGGTTATGAGCAATTTGGACCAACTCTCTACACTCTTTTGCCCCCTAAAATAAATCACTCCCCAAAATTTCCTGCGAAACTAAAAGGTAACAAAATAATAACTCTATAATTACGATTCAGTATATATAAAAACCATAACAACACAAAAACAGACCGACACGGAAACAGGTGCAGCTTGCAGTTAAAGATACAGATACAATAAAGTCTTTAGTGGGCAGTTAAATCTCGTAGGTCTAAACCACAACTACCTGTCGACTCTACCGATCAAGATCGAGATCAGCGAAAATCAAGGCAAGCCAAGGAAGTTTATGAAGAAAACCCATCCAATAACCGGACAGTGGGATTGAGCGAATAAAGGAGAGAATTTTAGGTGAACCGCATGCATCTTACTTTATACTTTTCTATGTGACTTACAAACTCGAGCAGGAAAAACTCTTAAGGATAAACTTCTAAAACGGTTTCCACACCAAAACAGACACACACTTTCAGACAGATGGGTCAGGAAAATATCTCAGCTAGAAAGGGGCAATTTTCAGAACGCATTCGAAAAAAATGTAATTACAAATAATGGATATCAAAAATCTAAAAAATGGAATTGCACTTTTTAGCAGTGAAACCTCTTGACTTTTGCTGCAAATTTATCAAATGTCCAGCAAGGCATCCTACCACCGAATATGGACCACGCTCCTGCATATAACCCGTCATCAAGCTATCGATTTACCCTAATCCAAACAAACTGCTTAATCCTCGAAAGCCTTGGTCTATTAGGACAAGATGTGTACTTCTTCTCGCCACATACCGTATACACTGCAAAAAAAAAATCAACTAGAAGAGTTTATTGACAAAACTGACAAAGCCTTTACTCCAAAACCACACACTTCTTACAAAGACTACAATTTTAATATACAAAACCAGAAATATGCGTAGATCGAAGCGGAAACGGAAATGGGAACTTTAAGCGAAATTTTAAAACGAGACAAAGCAAGAAAGCGAGATCCTTGAACGGCATTCTTCGGCAGGCCGAAGCTTAGATGCTCTTTCAACACAAAACCTAAGAAAAAAGGATACCCACATACACACAATCCAATAAAATAATATTAAAACGTAACAGAACTAAGTAAAGATACTATATATAAAAGATATACACATTTAAATATCATAAGCCTGGCCGCTTGCTCTTCAGTGTACTGAAAGTGTTTTTTTTTTATTTTTAATCTCCAAATCTTGCAAAGTCTTTCTGAAAGCGAATGCAAAAAATCGAAACACAAATATAATATTAAATAAATACAAAATAACAACCACACATTTGATGACGGAAACCTTTAAAAGCTTTGGTGAGCCGAAGCCGGAGATACCCTTGCTAAACCAGTACAAAAAGGGATATAATAATACTAGGTCTCAGTGGTATCGCCATGCTACATAGTATATTAAAAAAAATCGTATGTCAATGAATGAAATATATACACTTATACCAAATAGAATCGTACATATATGTATACAATTTGTAAGGAATCAGAGTGCAAGCGCAGCTCCCACTAGAAAAGCATATATTATACACCCACAGGCAGTCAAATGAATATAAATCTAAATCTCGACCTGAGTCTGGATCAGCAAGCGTTAGCCCAACAAAAGTTATTTAGAGCCGAACGAGCAACTAATAAGTGTAAAAATAATCATGAATTTCCAGCACTTGGCAGTAAAGCATAACACAGCAATCAGTTCCTTTTCCCGCCTCCAAAAAAATTCCCTCAAAACCTATATATATTATTCATAAAAATATATATAAATCGATGGCATTTGATCGAACGGATAGGCCATATATATACACGAGAATATGGAAAGCAAACCAAAGAAAAGCGAAAGCGAAGCAAATTCTATGTATACAAGCCCCATGCGGTAATAAATAGTTAATATAATACACCCCAGAAATGGTCCCAAAAAAAGATAGATGTAAAAAGCTCTTGGCACACAAACTACTAAGAAAAACAAACAAAAAAAAATTAAACAGAACATTAAATATCGCTGGATCAACCTATCCCCCAAAAAAATAATATTAAAAAATCAGCTAAGAAACGAGAAATTCAATGAAACTTTTCCGAAAATGCATTTAAATGGTAAACAAATATTTAAATGAGATAACTCAACTTGTATTTAAAACTTAGTTAATGCCCAAACTCAGATTTATTGCATGCAAAAACACCACTAATAACTGGAAAATAAACCAGAACACACTTTGACGAAAGACAGGACTCTCCCAAAAATAACCCCAAATGAAAATGCAAATAAAAACTTACGATACAAAAATAACTAACCGAAAACCTACGAGACAAACCAACAACAAATTAAAAACACTCTAAAACATTCATACACACTCAAACACACAAGTATTTTTGTGTAAAAGTATAAAAACCGAAAATATGAACTAATGAATGAATATGAAATATATTGAAATAAATCATTTCCAAACTACATATTAAAAAAGAGTTGAGTTTTCTTTCGGGGGGAATGATTGAAATCATTTTCATAGTTTCTTTCATCACACAGATTCAACGGCTTTTTCGATTTAATTCGTTCGTAGAAACCATAAAGTATTGTACGAAAGGTTCCCTGCCTGCTCACTATATGTATGTATGTGTTGGTGAAATCATTAATTTCGAAGTTGGTCTGAGCCACATGTGTGTTCTCATCTAAGAGGCCAATGAGAGTTTTACAATATACCCGTAGGTGTAAGCTACGTTGGCGGAACTTACCTAACGGAAGTACCGCATTGGATTGAGACATTTTCGCTTTAAACTGGAAATTCGCGGAATACTACTTGGAAAAGATGGCTCAGAATAAAAAAAAACAAGTGGGAACGCTGTAGTCGAGTTTTTCGACAAGATACCATGTACCTCTTTTCTTCATCAACCATTTATTGGTTTTTATTTTTTTTTTTAATAATTCACCAAATTTTCGTTTGTTGACATCCAATCAGCTGGTGCACACATGCATACATGCACTTCTGTGTGTATTGTGCATACACACACACTCCTGTATGTATACACGAGCGAACGAATTGAAGTCAAAGAAGAGACGGGTGACGTCACCCCACATACATGTGCGGCATGCCGTTGCCTAGGGAAGGGGTGGGTAAAACTTTAACTGGTCATATCTTCTATAATTATTGTCCGATCCGTATGTAATTTTGCATGTACAACCTGATGAGGATTAAGAAGAACACCCTTTAACAAGGAGCTCAAATAACCAGAAATGGATCATTAAGAGGACCACTCAAGATCCAAATTCTGCTGATTGCATTGCAAATCCTCTGGTCTTCTGTTTCGTTGTTGCCCACCGCATGCTTCATCATCTTCAACAGATTCACTGTGTGGGCTTTGTTTTTGTAAATATGCGTAATTTGCATCTAGCAAGATGCTTGCGTTCCAGTGTTGGTAAGCAGGGGTAGAGAGCAGGGCCACATCGACAGGATATCGATATGTGGCTTTTTGAAATTTTTGAAATCTACAATACTTTTTATGTCAAAAGCTAATCGAGGCACACCCCATAACTAGCAGAGACTGAAAATTGTTGAAAAATTGTTGGAAAGTGTCAGTGCTAAACATGGATATTGCAGCTTATCTTCAACGATTTCATATGGATGTTGAAGCTATATTAGACATACACCGCACTGTTTACTTACTCGGCGAGAGGCTCAGTGAATGTAAGTGTTTTCACATAATGCACGTGGCCGTGCTTCTTTCAGCTGTTTGTCCATTGCCCATTTCATTGTTAATCGCCCGCAGTTCAATACTTGGTTAACAGCACCGTGTTAACACAGTTGTATAACAATACGTTGGCCGATGCCGAAAATAGTACCATAAATATGGCCAATTTTATCATCGAGGCCAATGGTGAGCTGGTAAGCGTTTTGGAAGAGCTGCAAGACACGAATGATCCGGCCATGATAATGTTAATCGTGGAAGACGCGCTCGAGATGCAAATGGGCGCGGTGATGGCGGTCCTGAGGGAAATGAGATACGCGCTCCAAAAGCTCCGTTTCCTGATGTTTCTCCGTGGAGATACAAACAGCTCCGTCTAAAGGGCTGACGATCCTGAGAGCCGAAGGTTGTTGCGGGAAATCGAAGGGGAGGAGATGCCAAAGGAATTGAGAAAATAGGCCCATGGAAAAATCCGTAAAACGTATCTCTGGCCCTTTGAGTTTAATAAAAAAAAACAAAAATACAAACTTTATTGAACAAATTATTTGGTAAAACTGGCATCAGTGACTTTTGCGGTTTGTGGGGTAGCGGCGGAAGACTGCCGCTTTGAAAAAAACAGACTTATGTTGAACTGGTACCACACAAATCTGAAAATGACGGCACGTCCTCTTTAACGAACGTATCGTAGGCGCGACGCATGCGCAGCTCCGACCCCTTTGTCTGCTGGCCGCAAATTAGGTCACCGCCTCGACGGAGCGGCTGCGGAGTGTAGTTCCGGGAAGAGACGCTGGGCCGTCTTTGAATGACACGCGACGCCACTTTTGGGATGTCGTGTGTATTGGGATTTAGCCTGGCATGGTGGGGATTTGATGCCGGCGGTCGGTTAACACTGTAGAGCTGCATACGGCCCTGCATGGAATGCAGTGGACCCTCCAGAAGGTTCCCTGCCGGCTCACTACATGTGTCTTGTTGAAATCCTTCATTTGGAAGATGATCAGGTGGGGATGTGATGCCGGCGGTCGGTTACCCCGCTGCATACGACGCTGAGTGAAACTTGAGGCTCCTCCAAAAGGTTCCCTGTCTGCTCACTATATATCTTGTTGAAATCAAATGGATCTTCGCCTTAGTGTATCCTAAATAATCACATTCTGAACAAGAACTCAGGTTTATCCACTTAGGTGGATAAAAATATAATTATCGGGTCACAAATAACAAGAGACCTAGAGACCTATTTATTTTTTTGCATAAGGTCCGTTTAACTATTCCGCAATGTCATGTATCTCGATGTCGAGACATCTTGTCTACTTGTTACTACTCGTTACTACATGTGGTATATTTTTGTGGCTATATTAACTTCAAAAATACGGTATTGGGTGGGGACATGAAATCGTAATTCACCCCTTGACAAAGTTTGCATCCAGCTAGATAGATGATACTACTAACTTTCACACTTCTTGGTGATTATTCAGAAAGTGATTATTTAGGAATATTTTTTGTTTTAAGCGAGTATTTTTCAATCAATGCCGGCTGGGCACACTTCAAATAATTTTTACTTCAAGCAAACGTTATTTGAGTTTTCACTCTATTCCTCGCTTTCAAGCGAGAGGTTGTCACTATTTTTTTTAAATATTTTTTCATAATCTTATTGCACAAAATTTGAAATAATGTTTTTACACATAGCAATCCCCTGAATTCCGTAAATCTTTTGCTTATATCTCTTATTGCTCATATTATTGTAATTTTTTTTATGCTTATTTTATTTTTTTTTATTTAACGTCGGCTATCAAGAAAACGGGAACTAGGGGCTGTAACTTTTTCTCATCTATACCTACTTTAGCATGGCATTAACTTTCTGGATCCTTAGTCGGGCTCGTAGCAGTCTGACTGATAGTCCGCAGCGAGTCCTATTAAAAAATTTTAAAAAATTTGTTTTTCCCTTAGAAATCCCTTGAATTCCGTAAATCTTTTGTTTATATCTCTTATTGCTCATATTATTATAATTTTATTTTTGCTTTTTTTTTTTATTTAACTTCGGCTATCAAGAAAAAGTGATCTGCATCTCAAATACAGGAGGTGCCATAAAATTTGTTTATACTGAATTCAGCAAGACATTTGACTTTGTAGATCTCCTTAGTTGGGCTCGTAATTGTCTGACTGATAGTCCGGTGTCGCACAACGGAGTCACCTCGGGCCGCTTTTGTTCACATTGTTTATAAATGATCTCCCCCCCACTATAAAAACTTTTTAGTCCCAATGTACGCTGACGATGTGAAATTTTGCTGTCGTAATCCCATGCTTGCTACTTATTAGCTTAATGGTGAAGCCCTGGATTGTTATTGACGATCTTGGCATCCGCCTGGATACCAAACTAGAATTTACCGACCATATATGACCCATACCTTACTAAACTCTATACATATCTCTAGTTCGTCCGATTCTGGAATACGGGTCTTGTGTCTGGAGTCCCCAATATGGGGTTCACAGAGACGGCATTGAATCGGTGCAAAAAATTGTCTTATTTTTGCACTTGACTTAAACTGGGATACAAACCAGCACCTTCCTTCTTACCATAGTAGGTTACTTTTAATTAACTTACCCACTCTTATGTATGTACGGACTATAATGCACTTTTCTCCTTTATCTGTAACTCTAATCCTAACAACCTTAAAACCCTTATAATAATTCACCTATCACAACAACAGTATAACTAGTTTCCTCATACAAATATAATATATAATATATATAAACACAAATATAATATTAAATAAATACAAAATAACAACCACACATTTGATGACGGAAACCTTTAAAAGCTTTGGTGAGCCGAAGCCGGAGATACCCTTGCTAAACCAGTACAAAAAGGGATATAATAATACTAGGTCTCAGTGGTATCGCCATGCTACATAGTACGTATATTAAAAAAAATCGTATGTCAATGAATGAAATATATACACTTATACCAAATAGAATCGTACATATATGTATACAATTTGTAAGGAATCAGAGTGCAAGCGCAACTCCCACTAAAAAAGCATATATTATACACCCACTGGCAGTCAAATGAATATAAATCTTAATCTCGACCTGAGACTGGATCAGCAAGCGTTAGCCCAACAAAAGTTATTTAGAGCCGAACGAGCAACTAATAAGTGTAAAAATAATCATGAATTTCCAGCACTTGGCAGTAAAGCAAAACACAGCAATCAGTTCCTTTTCCCGCCTCCAAAAAAATTCCCTCAAAACCTATATATATTATTCATAAAAATATATATAAATCGATGGCATTTGATCGAACGGATAGGCCATATATATACACGAGAATATGGAAAGCAAACCAAAGAAAAGCGAAAGCGAAGCAAATTCTATGTATACAAGCCCCATGCGGTAATAAATAGTTAATATAATACACCCCAGAAATGGTCCCAAAAAAAGATAGATGTAAAAAGCTCTTGGCACACAAACTACTAAGAAAAACAAACAAAAAAAAATTAAACAGAACATTAAATATCGCTGGATCAACCTATCCCCCAAAAAAATAATATTAAAAAATCAGCTAAGAAACGAGAAATTCAATGAAACTTTTCCGAAAATGCATTTAAATGGTAAACAAATATTTAAATGAGATAACTCAACTTGTATTTAAAACTTAGTTAATGCCCAAACTCAGATTTATTGCATGCAAAAACACCACTAATAACTGGAAAATAAACCAGAACACACTTTGACGAAAGACAGGACTCTCCCAAAAATAACCCCAAATGAAAATGCAAATAAAAACTTACGATACAAAAATAACTAACCGAAAACCTACGAGACAAACCAACAACAAATTAAAAACACTCTAAAACATTCATACACACTCAAACACACAAGTATTTTTGTGTAAAAGTATAAAAACCGAAAATATGAACTAATGAATGAATATGAAATATATTGAAATAAATCATTTCCAAACTACATATTAAAAACAAGTAGAAACGCTGTAGTCGAGATTCCTCGACAACGAGATACCATGTACCTCTCTTGCTGTTGCCGTGGGAAGGGGTGGGTAAAACTTTAATGGGTCATATCTTCTATATTTATTGTCCGATCTGAACGTAATTTTGCATGCACGTCTTAAACGATCAGCAGACTTAACAGACTTAAAATTAAGTTTCTAGCTTTTATCATTTTGGACATATCGATTTTTTTGCGAATACGAGGGCGGAAAGGGGCGTGGCAAAAATCTGGAAATGGCATTATCAGCATAATAGTTAAACGGTCCTAACGCAAAAAGAATCAGGTCTTTAGCTTTTACTTTGTCCAAGTTATCGAAGAAAATACAGTTTTATGCAAATTACGAAGGCGGAAAGGGGCGTGGCAAAAATTTGAAATAAACTCGACCTGCGTACACATATAACGGACCTAAGGCAAAAAGAATTACACCTTTAGCTCTTACCATCTCCGAGAACGACGTGTTCATACATACAGACGGACAGACGGACGGACAGACGGACGGACAGACGGACGGACGGACAGACGGACATGGCTAGATCGACTCGGCTGTTGATGCTGATCAAGAATATATATACTTTATAGGGTCGGAAACGCTTCCTTCTCCATGTTACATACTTTGCACAAACTTAATATACCATTGTACCTTAAGGTACATGGTATAAAGAGTTGAGTTTTCTTTCGGGGGGAATGATTGAAATCATTTTCATAGTTTCTTTCATCACACAGATTCAACGGCTTTTTCGATTTAATTCGTTCGTAGAAACCATAAAGTATTGTACGAAAGGTTCCCTGCCTGCTCACTATATGTATGTATGTGTTGGTGAAATCATTAATTTCGAAGTTGGTCTGAGCCACATGTGTGTTCTCATCTAAGAGGCCAATGAGAGTTTTACAATATACCCGTAGGTGTAAGCTACGTTGGCGGAACTTACCTAACGGAAGTACCGCATTGGATTGAGACATTTTCGCTTTAAACTGGAAATTCGCGGAATACTACTTGGAAAAGATGGCTCAGAATAAAAAAAAACAAGTGGGAACGCTGTAGTCGAGTTTTTCGACAAGATACCATGTACCTCTTTTCTTCATCAACCATTTATTGGTTTTTATTTTTTTTTTTAATAATTCACCAAATTTTCGTTTGTTGACATCCAATCAGCTGGTGCACACATGCATACATGCACTTCTGTGTGTATTGTGCATACACACACACTCCTGTATGTATACACGAGCGAACGAATTGAAGTCAAAGAAGAGACGGGTGACGTCACCCCACATACATGTGCGGCATGCCGTTGCCTAGGGAAGGGGTGGGTAAAACTTTAACTGGTCATATCTTCTATAATTATTGTCCGATCCGTATGTAATTTTGCATGTACAACCTGATGAGGATTAAGAAGAACACCCTTTAACAAGGAGCTCAAATAACCAGAAATGGATCATTAAGAGGACCACTCAAGATCCAAATTCTGCTGATTGCATTGCAAATCCTCTGGTCTTCTGTTTCGTTGTTGCCCACCGCATGCTTCATCATCTTCAACAGATTCACTGTGTGGGCTTTGTTTTTGTAAATATGCGTAATTTGCATCTAGCAAGATGCTTGCGTTCCAGTGTTGGTAAGCAGGGGTAGAGAGCAGGGCCACATCGACAGGATATCGATATGTGGCTTTTTGAAATTTTTGAAATCTACAATACTTTTTATGTCAAAAGCTAATCGAGGCACACCCCATAACTAGCAGAGACTGAAAATTGTTGAAAAATTGTTGGAAAGTGTCAGTGCTAAACATGGATATTGCAGCTTATCTTCAACGATTTCATATGGATGTTGAAGCTATATTAGACATACACCGCACTGTTTACTTACTCGGCGAGAGGCTCAGTGAATGTAAGTGTTTTCACATAATGCACGTGGCCGTGCTTCTTTCAGCTGTTTGTCCATTGCCCATTTCATTGTTAATCGCCCGCAGTTCAATACTTGGTTAACAGCACCGTGTTAACACAGTTGTATAACAATACGTTGGCCGATGCCGAAAATAGTACCATAAATATGGCCAATTTTATCATCGAGGCCAATGGTGAGCTGGTAAGCGTTTTGGAAGAGCTGCAAGACACGAATGATCCGGCCATGATAATGTTAATCGTGGAAGACGCGCTCGAGATGCAAATGGGCGCGGTGATGGCGGTCCTGAGGGAAATGAGATACGCGCTCCAAAAGCTCCGTTTCCTGATGTTTCTCCGTGGAGATACAAACAGCTCCGTCTAAAGGGCTGACGATCCTGAGAGCCGAAGGTTGTTGCGGGAAATCGAAGGGGAGGAGATGCCAAAGGAATTGAGAAAATAGGCCCATGGAAAAATCCGTAAAACGTATCTCTGGCCCTTTGAGTTTAATAAAAAAAAACAAAAATACAAACTTTATTGAACAAATTATTTGGTAAAACTGGCATCAGTGACTTTTGCGGTTTGTGGGGTAGCGGCGGAAGACTGCCGCTTTGAAAAAAACAGACTTATGTTGAACTGGTACCACACAAATCTGAAAATGACGGCACGTCCTCTTTAACGAACGTATCGTAGGCGCGACGCATGCGCAGCTCCGACCCCTTTGTCTGCTGGCCGCAAATTAGGTCACCGCCTCGACGGAGCGGCTGCGGAGTGTAGTTCCGGGAAGAGACGCTGGGCCGTCTTTGAATGACACGCGACGCCACTTTTGGGATGTCGTGTGTATTGGGATTTAGCCTGGCATGGTGGGGATTTGATGCCGGCGGTCGGTTAACACTGTAGAGCTGCATACGGCCCTGCATGGAATGCAGTGGACCCTCCAGAAGGTTCCCTGCCGGCTCACTACATGTGTCTTGTTGAAATCCTTCATTTGGAAGATGATCAGGTGGGGATGTGATGCCGGCGGTCGGTTACCCCGCTGCATACGACGCTGAGTGAAACTTGAGGCTCCTCCAAAAGGTTCCCTGTCTGCTCACTATATATCTTGTTGAAATCAAATGGATCTTCGCCTTAGTGTATCCTAAATAATCACATTCTGAACAAGAACTCAGGTTTATCCACTTAGGTGGATAAAAATATAATTATCGGGTCACAAATAACAAGAGACCTAGAGACCTATTTATTTTTTTGCATAAGGTCCGTTTAACTATTCCGCAATGTCATGTATCTCGATGTCGAGACATCTTGTCTACTTGTTACTACTCGTTACTACATGTGGTATATTTTTGTGGCTATATTAACTTCAAAAATACGGTATTGGGTGGGGACATGAAATCGTAATTCACCCCTTGACAAAGTTTGCATCCAGCTAGATAGATGATACTACTAACTTTCACACTTCTTGGTGATTATTCAGAAAGTGATTATTTAGGAATATTTTTTGTTTTAAGCGAGTATTTTTCAATCAATGCCGGCTGGGCACACTTCAAATAATTTTTACTTCAAGCAAACGTTATTTGAGTTTTCACTCTATTCCTCGCTTTCAAGCGAGAGGTTGTCACTATTTTTTTTAAATATTTTTTCATAATCTTATTGCACAAAATTTGAAATAATGTTTTTACACATAGCAATCCCCTGAATTCCGTAAATCTTTTGCTTATATCTCTTATTGCTCATATTATTGTAATTTTTTTTATGCTTATTTTATTTTTTTTTATTTAACGTCGGCTATCAAGAAAACGGGAACTAGGGGCTGTAACTTTTTCTCATCTATACCTACTTTAGCATGGCATTAACTTTCTGGATCCTTAGTCGGGCTCGTAGCAGTCTGACTGATAGTCCGCAGCGAGTCCTATTAAAAAATTTTAAAAAATTTGTTTTTCCCTTAGAAATCCCTTGAATTCCGTAAATCTTTTGTTTATATCTCTTATTGCTCATATTATTATAATTTTATTTTTGCTTTTTTTTTTTATTTAACTTCGGCTATCAAGAAAAAGTGATCTGCATCTCAAATACAGGAGGTGCCATAAAATTTGTTTATACTGAATTCAGCAAGACATTTGACTTTGTAGATCTCCTTAGTTGGGCTCGTAATTGTCTGACTGATAGTCCGGTGTCGCACAACGGAGTCACCTCGGGCCGCTTTTGTTCACATTGTTTATAAATGATCTCCCCCCCACTATAAAAACTTTTTAGTCCCAATGTACGCTGACGATGTGAAATTTTGCTGTCGTAATCCCATGCTTTTGCTGTCGTAATCCCACTTATTAGCTTAATGGTGAAGCCCTGGATTGTTATTGACGATCTTGGCATCCGCCTGGATACCAAACTAGAATTTACCGACCATATATCGTGTATGGATTTGTCAAAATACCTTCCTAAGCTCTATACATATCTCTAGTTCGTCCGATTCTGGAATACGGGTCTTGTGTCTGGAGTCCCCAATATGGGGTTCACGGAGACGGCATTGAATCGGTGCAAAAAATTGTCTTATTTTTGCACTTGACTTTAACTGGGATACAAACCAGCACCTTCCTTCTTACCATAGTAGGTTACTTGTAATTAACTTACCCACTCTTATGTATGTACGGACTATAATGCACTTTTCTCCTTTATCAGTAACTCTAATCCTAACAACCTTAAAACCCTTATAATAATTCACCTATCACAACAACAGTATAACTAGTTTCCTCATATTTTTATTTCTTTACACTCGGGTATATACCCGCGACTGTTCACGCATTACATTTTTGTCATTTGCGTAGACGGAATATGCAATTATTTTCCCTAGCTATTATAGTGTCCAAAATCTAGGCGTTCATACGAACGCCCATGAAGCCATTGCATTGCCAATAGTGTAGGTATTAATTTTTTATGTCCGACTGGCAAATAAATGGGCAAAAATGCAAACACTGTGGAGTTCATGAGCATAGGACTAGAACGTATCTTTATTTTGAGCTTCGTCAAATTCGACCTTTTTTTGGAACCGTGAGAACTGTTCTCTATTCTATGTCTCTAAATTATGCTATGTCTGTATATTATTCTACGTCTCTATATTACCAGTATTCTATGTTTCTATAATATTCTATGTTTAGTTGCGCTTGAGTGCAACCAGAAAGTTCGGCGATCAAACCATAATGCCGTAAAGATCGGTTTGAGCTTATACTCGTATATAGGGAAGCTCAAAGTAACTTTTGTACATTCGAGCAGACTAAGCACAGACCAGAGCTTCCAGAGTGAAAATCAAATTGCAAGCAAAGTCAAAAGTCCCGAGTAAAAAATGTGTAAGGCGATTCTCTTTTGTTATCGGCAATTTGTGAGAAATGCTGCGAAATATCTTACTAATTGTATACAATTTGTAGTCACGCAGAAGGGCTAACGAATTTTTGCCGAACTTATTTTTTTAAGTTCTGGCACAAAACAAAGTGAGTTTAACAACCGGGTCCTTAATGTTTATTTATTAATTCTGTAACACAATAAAGGCATTGGTATAGTGGGTACTCGCTATTCCAATATGCATACTACCAAAAGAAGTTGGCAATAAAAATACCAACACAAAATAGCAACACACTAAAATCCCATAGCAAGATCTCTCCCACAGACATTCACCCGAACCCGTCTAAAGAGAAGTAACGCAGCTCAGTAACTCACAAGCACCCTTGACGCAATATAGCCAACTCAAGTGGCGATCCAAAAATTATTTCCTAGATTTAAAGAGTTGCCATTCATACTGAGGCTACAAAGGCGAGACCTCTATTCGGCCTACGCACAGGCCACTGTAAGTCCATGCACATCATTTTTGGCGAAGGTCCTTTTAACGTTTAACATATGTATACGAATATGGTAGTTTCATTAAGATCGGTCAATAAATAATAAGGAAATTACCTATTAATGTTTTACCGCCCTTTGCCGATGTTCAATGGCGTAAACTTACACCATACAGCTTAAAGTTAAATTATTTCAACGAAAAAAGTTGTTGATCATTAAAATAGGTATAACATATGGTATCTCGTTGTGAATCTCCAGTTAGACAGTTCTACATGTTATAACCGCTTAATTTGTTAAGACCTTCCTCATCTCAATACAATCACTTCCAAAAGCTTTACTTCGCCCGATACTTTGATCCTAATCATAGAGCTTTCTGGCAGGAGGAAAAGTTAAACTAAAAGCTGAAAAAACTCAAGGCAAAAACCTTAAAGCTTCACCGAAGGCTTTGTATTCGAAAAAGTCATAAAGGGTTTCAATCACGCGCCAAAACGAAAAGCTTTTGCGTCGAACCAAAGCTTGCAACATGTTGCGCTGGGAAATTGCTGTGGTCGCCATTATTGCTGCCCCGCAGCAACTGGCAACATCACAAATTGAGGCACAGCCTCTGTTTCGCATTAGTTGGCTCTCGACTCTCGGATGATCCGGACCCGGATCGGAAACGAAATCGGAAGCGGAACCGGAAGCGGATTCGGCAACAGAAGCTGACACTGAAACTGCAAGCTGCGTCCAAGAACCAAACTTCGACTGGGAATCCCCTTCAGTGCGTTTTCCACTTTTCAAGCTTTCCAAATTTCCTATTCGACATTTTTGTTTGTTGCTTTCGATTAGTTTTTTTTCCAAGCTGCTGCAGAAGCAGCAAAGTCAACAGAACCAAAGTGCAAACAAAAGGACAAAGGACACACAGTCGCAAAGCCAGAGAGAGTGTGAAGAGAAGTGGAGGAAAAACAGAAAAAGAGAGAGAGTGGGGAAAAGTGTTGGGGAAAATCGCCTTTGAATTTCATCGGCAACGTGCTCGGGGAAATTTCTGTGTGTTGTTTTGTTTTGTTTTCATTTTATTTTGCATTCTGTTTTCCGTTTTTTTCTCAAGTATTTTTAGTGTTTGCGTGTGAAAGTTTGTGTGCATTTTTTGTGCTTTTTTTTTGTTAGTTGGTGTCAAAAGTTAAACATTTTACGTGAACAAAAAGCCTTGAAATATTAAACAAAAGCATAAAAACTGTGTAAAAGCCAAAGGAGTTCATGGGAAAATCAATGCGCGTATGCGTGTGCCAATGAGGAAAATCCATAAAGTGGCGTGAAGTAAAACTCAAACTTTGTCGTTTACAAGTTTCAAATTAAAAACGCCCATAAATGTGGGTGGGTGTGTGCTTTCGGCCAAGGGCCAAAAACCCGCTCATCCGCATCCGAGAGATATGTTAGCCAAAATAAAAACTGTAAAGTGCATTGAAGCTTTTGTAAACAAGCACGTTCGGCTGCCAAACACGGAACCCTCGAACAGCTGATCCCGCAAAAAAAAATAACCCACCCCCCACGAGGTTGAACCCCCTAGCACCCACACAACACACGCCCAGAAAGGTGCTGCCAAAAACTATCTGTCGGCAGAATTCTAAAAACTTTTGCCACAGTGGGCTACATTTTAATCCCCAGAACAATACATAGTTCCAAATCCACTTAAAACTTTTCGGTGGTACTAATGAATACATGAATTCAACAGTGTTTTCCATTGAAAAAGCAAATGCAATTATCCAGTTTATAATTACAAGTCAGATACACTTGCGAATTAAGGCAATCTATGGATTCTTCTTAATTTTAAGTTCCAAAAAAGTAATTTAACTGTTTTGGACTTTGATTCATGAAATGATATCATCAGAGTTCCCTTAATCTGGGTTAAACCCCTTAAAAAAGAATCATCGAAATCTTGTACCTTCTATTCCTTATTACATAGAGGATATCCTCTTTTTACATGTAAATTTTTTCCTAGAGGGCAACAGATAGGTTTTCTCATCATACCTACTTAAATATATAGTACCTTGATAAGGATAAGACATAATTCAATTCTATTTAAATATACTCCTATATTAAAGTAAATTTAAAAATTCTCCTATACTAGGCTTTGAATGTTTAACGTTTTTGTTAGGATTAAGGATATCTTTTCCAATATTTATAAATAATCGATACAACATTTATGATGATTCAAGGGCAGAGAAAAGGAGAAGGAGCAGAGGAGCGCGTGACACAGGAAGAAGACTAGAATTTTTGGAATTCTTGAAGCGCCCACAGCCATCGTAGTTGCTATTGTTGCTGTTGCAGTTGCAATTGCAGTTCCACCGCCGCCAAGTTCAAAATCAACGCCTGACAATGACAAAAGCAGCAAAGTGGCGCCCCAAAAGCCCAACAATAACAGCAACAACAGCAGCAGCAGCAACAGCAACAGCTGCACCAATCAAAATACAATCAACAACAGCAGCAATACCAACAAGGACACAGTCACAGTCTCAGTCGGCAATTGCAATAGCCACGGCAACGGAAACAACAACATCGGGCGCTAGCGTTGCAACATCAGCGGCAGCAGCAGCAGTAGCAGCAACAACAACAATCACGACATGGCAACGTCAACGTTTCTGCACACTTCTGGCCCACTTGCCCCAGCAATTGCCCATGCAATGCCAGCTCAAAATGGGCGTTACAAATGGCCTAAAACCGGGGGCGTGGCTGCCACCGATGACGTCCGATGTCGCCCGGCTGCTGCTGGTCCTCTGCCTTCTGGGCTGTCTTTGGCCCTATTCAGGTAATTAGCATTCATTCCCCCTCGCCCCCCCTCTGAAAAGAACCTAAAAAGAATACGTACACACAAAAGACAGGGGGGATAGAAGGCGAAATACGTAAATGAAATTGCGTCAAGAAGAACTCAATTTAAATGTTGGGCAAACGAAGGAAAATATGGGTGGACCATGGC
The DNA here is from genome assembly GCA_021223825.1 of Drosophila ironensis. Taxonomy (NCBI): domain Eukaryota; kingdom Metazoa; phylum Arthropoda; class Insecta; order Diptera; family Drosophilidae; genus Drosophila; species Drosophila ironensis. The sequence continues at coordinate 702,303 of JAJJHQ010004838.1, forward strand.
TGAAGTTATCCACAGGAAGTCATATTTAAAATGTGATCAAACATCATTTCACAGAGTGAATAAAGTCATCCAATCAAAGAAATATTTACTAATAGAATGCCTGCCAACAGGGCGTATGTGTTACAAGCCTAGGAATTACAAATTTCTTTTAAAACATACAGAAATTCTAGTTTAATGAAGCGGTTTTACAATTTTTCGATGGCAACAGTGCGTATGAGTAATATATCAAGTGTCTGAATATTTTGCAGTAGTACACTAAATCCCCAATGGTATTAATATTAATATTATTCCGTAAAAAATCAAGAAAATTGGTTTAAACTGTACAAGATTATATTACAATATTATTAAAACTTGAATGGATTTTAATAGCACCCTGACAAAATATATTTTTCAGTTATATTTTAGACGTTGCTGGTGACATTAATATTTCTAGATTAGTGTGAATTTCCGAAATAAATTTAAGGGAATTAGTTGTGTATCAAACAAATCAATTAGTTGCGTCCCGGACATAAAATCTATTGTAAATATAAAAGATTTTTCCTATAACTTTATCACAATTACTGTCATGAAATAATTAATAGTTTGAAGAACTATTGCTGCAGATAATCAGGTCCACCCCGAATGGTGTCCCGCATTGATTGCCATTCATTTGAATCTTCTCGTTATCCGGAGCCGCCTCCCTGTCCCGCCATCGCCTTTTTTGTCAGCACCTTAATCGAATCAGTTTTAATGCCCCCGAATGACGCGATTATCCAGAATAACATTTGCTTTCCACTGCCTTTGAGGGAAAATTAATTTTTGTGCGGTACAAGCACACACACACACACACGGAACTGTCAGAAATTTTCCCATAACAATGTCAGGCTGTCCGGGGGTCTGATTTCTGTTTTTTCCTAAATTTGCATACACTGAAGGTTGCAGGGGAAACGGAGTATGAAAAAAAATCCTATAAAAGGCGCCGGTGAGTCGGCCATAAATCTGCCTACACAATGTGAGCTCTAGTCAAGAAATTTGCACTCGATTTGTGGCTCAACTAGCAACGAAATAATGGGGATTTGCCAGGGAAAATTGAACTTTTTTCCTTTACTTGAGTGTTCACTGTACGGCTGCCTTACCTTGCCAGCTGCTCAATCAAATTTGATGATTCTGTTTTCCTTTTATGTGCCAGTCGGAGCCATAAACAATTGCCAACAGAAAAGGGTAATAGTCAAGTAAGTCGGCTAGGAAAATCCTCAGATTCAAGTTTGGGCAACGGTGCGTATGAGTTACGGTTGCGAAACCCTCGAAGGCAAAGGGAACATCAAAATGTGACATTTCCTAAATTATAAAAAAAGAGCCTGATATATAGGGAAATCAGCAATTTTCTGACAGCTTTTCCGACTCATTTTTTGCACGTGCACTTTGACTATTGAGCAGTTTGAGTTGTTAGTGAGTTGGCTGCAACAACCTTGACTTTGCACATGCAACGTCCTACAAGCCGCCCTCTTCGTGAAAATTTGAATGTTAGAGCAAAAACAATAGAAGAATAGCAGCGAAGGAGACTCGAACGCCGATGATACACGGCTCGAGATATCGAACCATATCCTCCTCGTCCACCATCAATCTAGAGGCATTCAGCATGTACTCGTAGTGGGGTTAATTAATTGCACAATGGCCAGAGTGGTGGGCCGGTTGGTGGGCATTAGTGGGTTAAATCCACGCTAAGTATTAGCTTACATAAAGTGCGCCGACGATCGATGGCCAAGGGTTGCGTTTCAGCTAATTACAGGGCTTTTTCTTGTTATTTTTTGTGTCCTGTGTTGCGAGAAGGTGGCCCTAGCCCTGGGAGGGAGGGCAGTGCAATCAATCGACCGTTGAGTGGTGACAAGCGTTGGCCGACTGCCTGGTGATTACGGTCAACGATGCAATCACACGATGTCCAATCAAATCACCACCAAGCCCCCCCCCGAACAATTCAATGGCTTTGGGGCTGGGCTAAGTGGCTCAAAAGGGTGCTGAAATATTATGTACATTGCAACACTTGGGGCATTTTAAAAGTGCCCGTAAATTAAACATGAACCTTGACTACTTGGTCTGTATAAAAATACTATACAATATTATAAGGTCCTAAACAGGAGGATCCGGTAGTCAATAACATGTACAAGCATTGTCCTGTAAGAAATCCAAAAGATTTAAGTAAGGAAATCAGTTAAACATTATTTTACGCAAACCCTTTAGTGTAATTTTTGAAGCAAAAACTTACTTGCTTAAATATAACAAGTAAGAACGATTGGAGTCATGTGTCTCGACTATTAATACCCGGTTCTAAGTTTATACCGTCTCTAAGTTTCTATCCATGTTTTTAGAACATGGATAAATATCATGGACTTGAATAAATTATGGTATGTGTTAGAGAAGTGTGCTGCATCTATCTATGGAAAAGCATGTGGGCGAAACAAATGTTTGCCATTTGCAGAATTTAGATTTTAGTGATTTGCGGTGGTGCGGAGCATGATAGACGATTTTTAAAACTAACTTATGCTGAACTAATATCACACAATTCTGAATATGCAATTAGTTTTTCTGTATCGATTATATTCTACAAAATCTTGTCGTTCAGACGGACGAACGGACAGACGGACAGAACATATACTTTATAGTCGGAAAATTAAATATAAATGTACGAATTAAATATACCCTTGTTCTTTTTAAGAACCGGGTATAAATAGATTATTTCTACTGGGGCTCTACTATTACCGATGTGATCTTGAATAAGTCATCAATCAATTCTTCGTAAATTCGCAGGAAAATGTTAGTTACATTAATTACTAATTGTTGAAGAAACAATGAGGAACTTACAACAGCACATCACGCTTACGACGAGTGGTTGCAAGAGCCAAAAGAAGAAAAAACGTTGGCAAGTAAAAAAAAATACAATAAAAAAAAGGAAAGGCGTGTGGAAGTGGCGCTACATGACCAATGCTAATTACATTGCACCATGGCTTTCGGAATGATTTTATAATCTTCGCTTCCGTTAGCAATCCGCCAGTCGGGACATTAGAACCAACAGAAAAAAATAAGAACAAATTTTCACAAATGTTTCCATTTCCTATTTAGAACACTGCAAAAAATTGTTGCCAAAAGCACTGATATTATTTTTCAATAGGAAATATTAACCTTGCTCAATGTTTTAAAACCAAAAAATGTCCCATATTATTAGGTATTTCATTACGCTCCCAAATGTGTGGTTTCCCAAAAAGTAAGACCCCTAGTTTTTCTTTTCGTACACTCACGTAAAGAGAGGCGAATGAGAGCCACAAAAGCAAGCAGGAAAAGTGGAAAACTTGATGGCTGCACTCACTCAACGCTGACCCTGCCGCCAGCTTGCCCACTTTTCCGCTTTTCCTGCTTTTCCGCCGCTTAAGCATTTATGAACTATTTCAAACAAGGCTGCAACACACCGGCAGTGCATTTGATTCAATTTTCTTCCTGCTGGGAAAATGCAAATGCCACGTGCACGGCATTGAAAGTTAATCAGGATCATACGGAAGTTGCAATGTCAATAAATATTTTCACCCCTAATTAATAATCAATAACCGATGGCCCATTGCAAGGAGCCGGGAACTTTCCATTCCAATGTCAAGGGAAATGGCAGCCAGGAAATTGAATTTTCAATTGGATCCTGAAGTCAATTTATTGTAAACTATCTACAGCCAAAGGTCAATCTGTCATTTGAAATTCCGAAATCTAAATTTAATCAACTGCGCCTGCAATGCCAACACAAATAGAATGCATTCAAACTTATTTCTTGGTTTTATGAACACAAAATTTGTGAAATTGAATCAAAATAGCATAGTGGGGAATGCAAATAAATGCCATCGGGAGATCAAACGACACACACAAACCCAAATGTGCAATCATCGTCTAAATTAAACTGAATTTGATGGCAATTGAGAATAAATTGAATGGGTATTGAGAGCAGACAATTTTTCCATTTTCGGCGGCACAAAACAAGACTAATCAATGTAATACGCTTGTGCAATTTTTGCCAAAATTGATACAAATTAATGCAATATGAAGATTGATTTTTCCTGAAAATAGAACAAAGGACTCTAGCAAAGGCAATTTAAAACGCATTTCGGTTGAGTTGGCTGCCCGCCACTCGAGCGGAATATATACACATTTTTGGATTTTTATATTATATTCAGCACTGTTTCGAGGGGCACCTTGTAAATGTCACAACAAAAGCTATTTATAAGTGAGCCGCGTCCCTGAAAGCGAAATCCTTCTCTGCCTGAAAAATATGAAAGGAACAAAAAAAAAAAACAAGAAAAAAAATGACGCCCTAGAGGCACCGTGTCCGTTTCCGTCCGGATTTCGAGATGCCGGGTCAGGTGGAAATGAAAAGCGCCGGGGCATTAAAAAGTAATAAACATAATTGTAAAATAATGCGGCCTCTCCTTCAGCCGCCTGGGCCATGAAAATGCATTTTCCAGCGCAAAAGATGGTCAAAACACTGCCATTAAAGTTGGGAAGCCAAAGTCTCCTTCAGCACTTGGAAATAAACTTGAGAGATATTTTCCGGATATACCCGTAACCATCGCAAATTGAGTTTTGACTTTGGTGCACACTTCGGCATATATAGCAATTATCCTTTTTGTATAATCCACATGCAGAAGGCCACAAAGTTTCAGAGTTTAATTTGCAGTGTGGGGCATTCACTGGGAAGGACGAAGGTTAAATACGCGATGTAGCAGGAGCAGGAGCAGGAGGTGGTGGTGGTGGTGGCGGTGGCGGTGGCCTGCTAAACTTTGACCCAGGACACACGGCTAAATTGTTTGGGCGACAGCTGGCGCACGAATGTTGAACGCTTGCTTTTAATTATTCAGCGATCTTAAAAAGAGGACTGCAACGGACAAAAAGGAACCAAGAATTGGGTGTCGGGTGTCGGGTGTTGGGTGATGAGGAAAATGGGGAAAAAAGAAAACTGAAAACAGAAAATAGCAAACAGAGGGAAAGAAAAGACAAAACGCAAGCCCGGCACGAGAAGAAAAGCACGTGCACGTGCGAATAATAACCGCAATGGCGGAAAATCGTGGGAAATGGGCGGTGGGAAAAACGGCAATGAAGGGACAAGGCAAATGGCAAAAGGACGAGGGCTAAGGCAGCGATGCAGGAGCGACGAAAACAAACAAAGTGGACAAACAACTGCAGCATCCGCCCAAATGGCGCCGCGCCCACTTTTATACCAACACCCACCGTCCCGGCCTGGAAAATTGGGAAAGGCGACAAAAGCAATGTTGCCGGGTGCACTGACAAAAGAAATATAGATATTTAAAGACTCCCTGAATCATATTAATAGAGCTTGATATACTGCTTTCCTTTTTTATAAATCCCATGTTTATATTTGGCTTAAAGTCATAATTATACTTAGGCTTTTCCAGCCATATTTCGAAGTACATGCCCATTTTTATTTGTATTTTTTTTTTGCGTGCAGCACGCGACCCATTAAAGCTCGCCCCCAGACCGCATCCGTTTTTCGTGTCCGTATCCGAAATGGCTCTCGGCTGCGGCTGCCACAAACGCCCCGGCTTCGAACCTCGAACTTGCAAACCAAACAAATTTGGCGTCACTTGCAACCACGGCTATGTTGCAGAGCTTTTTCTGGCAACAAAAGCTACCAAACAAACGTTATTCCCATGCCTCTTTTGGGGCATCGTGCGACCCTCACCCATCCATCCATCAGAGATGTCTGTTCTCGAAGATATTCGACTGTCAGTGTACGAGTACAAGACTGAAATTTATGATATCAAATGAATTTTCCATTTGAATTAACAAAAAGAATGTGTGCAGACGGGGGCATATCATGAAACTTGTTATAATAGTAATAAATTGTAATCGTAAAGAAAATAGCATTAAAATCATTAGTGAGCAAATAATATCTTATTATTTATGCGACATTTATGGGATGCATATGCGAATCTAGGAAAAGACATTCCGCGTTGTCTAGTCATACGATTTTTTATGTTTTAATTCATCAAGTTGATTCCCCACCTAGAATAAAAATAGCCTGCATATCTGGCATTCCAATCTCGTTCTATTAAAAAAAAAAAATTATAGTAAATAAAATAAGCCTTGGTTGTAAGCTTGAGTCGCAAATAACACGTATTATCTGGCTCTCGACTAGATTTTGAATTCGGATTGACCCGAAAGCCATTTGTTTTGATAGTCGGTGACCTATGGGATCAATCGGCGGACTAGCCGGATTAAAGTGGAGCAGCGGCTGCCTTTATAAATTTACATACTTACTATATAATCTAATCATTTTGCTGTATAAGCAAATACATAATTAGAGGGAAACATTTTTTCATCATTTACAGCTGCATTGGAGGAGGATTGCGTTGACTTTCAGGGCAACAAGGTGAACCATGGAATGCTTTACGTTCCAGGACCCGGAGTCTGCAGCCTGTGCGTATGCTATCACTCAGAGCCCCTGTGGTGCAAGGCTATCTACTGTGATCCACCCTATGTGAGTTATTTGAAGTATTAACGGACGGCGGACAGACGGACAAACGGACGGACAGATAGACGACCCGACGGAAAGTGCTTGATCAACTCGACTGTTGCAGGCCTATGTATGTAGGAACAATAATAATTTTTTATGAGAAGTATGATACGAGTCCGTAACAAAAACCAAATACCTACTTATACACTTTAGCTTTATTTTCCCTGTTACCGGGGAATACAAAAAATGAGTGTAGTATCTCAAATATGGTATAAAGATTTCATAAAACTTTAATAATAAATGACCTCTCTTCATGTAATTAGTTTTGCAAAAACTTTCGGGTTGGCGAGCGTTGCTGCGAATTCGAGTGCCTGGATCCACCTGGCGAGGACAAACTCTACCAGGTATGTTACTCTGTAATCAATGGAAATATACGACTTATTATTACAATATTTTTCTTATACCCAATCGAAAAGGAACGCATGCGAAAGCGGGCTGAAATATTAGCCGGGAACAGTACAGCTTCTAATGTGCGACTCGCTCCGCTGGCCGTGTCCACCATAATGCTCGGATTCATCGGCAACAGTTTCCTGAACTTATAACTTCAAGTCAATCAATAGCCAGAATTGCAAGTCGATTTCCTCAATTTTTGTTGCTCTTAAAGCAAAAAAAACACAGAACCGAAAATAAGAATATAAATCCAAGCGGGATATAAATACTTCTAGCAATTTAAAATGTATATTCCCGCTGTTAGCAAAAAATGGCATAGGTTTTCACTTATATCCCCTCAGACTTATATAGGAACAATAATTATTTCATGAGAAATAATAATAATAAACAAGAATGGCCTGAAACAAAAGCAAGATATTCTCAAATACTTTTCCATGTGATCTGAGTGCGTAACAAAAACCGAATCGTTAGAGCCAGCAGAAGAAAAATATATAAATGTACGATAATATACTCGTACACATACATATACTTCATGTATAGAAGTAATTAGACAGAAACACCAAAAAAACCAGAAGAAAACTCATCAAGCGAACGTATAAGACAGTCTCTAGCTCTTAAGACTCTATGAAACCTAATATATGTATACAAATATATGTATATTTACGGATATAAAAGTTCAGAAAAGAATATATACAGTGCTGTACATAAGAGTGAATAACTCTGTATGTATGGGATCAAAAATTGTTGATTAGTGTTTAGCTAACCTGAATGAAGGCTACTGCAGCTGAAAAAATGTTTTTAAATCTAATTAAAAGCGTTGAATTCTATCAAAAATGCATTAAAATCATGCAGTTTATCATATTTATATATATCCTTTAAAGCAAGTATATTATGAATTAGTTAAATTTGGAAGTATACGCCATAACTCATCACATTTTATATGAAAATTACAGAACACGATCTTGGAAACTGTAGAAAATTACACATATCTTGCCAAAATTTTTCCAAATATTCCAACAGACACACAACTACATTATCTCCTGCATTGGTGCTAATTTTATCGTAGGCTAAAAAAATTTAAAAATGCAAAAAAAAATACACATGCACATCATTCGCATTCACTTTACTTCAATCATATTGAATCAAATTCTATATATCAAGTAGGTAACGTAACTGAAAGAAGGCAAACAGATAATTCTAGTATATACATATGTAGGTATATATGTGTAGTAAAAACCGATTAATTATGTTTCGTGTAAGAACATTTTCCGAAGGTAACAATCTAATCTAATATGTTTAATCGCTCTTGATAGGTTTTACTTGATTTTTTTTTTATGAATCGTTCAGCGATGCTTACTACATATATCCGTATATGTATAGGAAATATATAGACTTAGATCTCGTTTCAAATTTAGGCTAAAGACTCTGAAGCCATCTCCGTCTCTTTCTATATAGAACACTTTTCGAATGTAGCATCTTAAAAATGTAGATAAATATAGCAGGACCAGCAAACCAGATAACTTAAATAACTCAAATCGATAAAAATCGATACGGATCGATGAAAATCGAAAGATAGCTGCAAACCAAATAAGAGAAATATTGAAAGAATCCGAAAGAAGATTTCCTAAGGAAAAATAGTTAAATAACAAAAAAACCGGCACATTAAAACCGAAAACAAAAGATCGGGAATAAAATCCGAGAGAAAAAAAGAGGAGTACGGCTGTGAAATTAAGTTTGCTTTAAAATTCATCAACGCAACTGTAAATAATAAATGATGACAAAAGATAACAAAAAAGAACAGATAAAAATTATATAGACTTAAACCAGAACATGGTAAAACTATTCAAATCAAGTAGAAAATAATCGAGGACAAACTGGAGGCAAATGAAATGAATAACTAATTAACTGAATGTACAATTCAATATGCCACAACATCTGACCAATTAAGCAAGCGTATATACACCCGCACACATTACAAGTATATACATATACAAAACTGATCCATAACAGATTTAAATAAATAGATATATATATATATACAAGTATATATACATACATCAACCCAAGTATCTGATAAGAGAAATTACAAATTTTAATTAACAAAAACAGAAAGTAAACAGGCAAGAGATTCAAAGCGCGCTTAACAAATTTTAAAATAGACTCAAACTCAATGCAAATTAACAAAATGCAAATTGGCTTTAATTAACAACTAATAACTAACGAACGAGAATCACATGACCTAATGTCTAAAGATTTAATATTTATACCATAATACGAGCATAGTTTTGTGTTTGAGTTTTTTTGTAAATCATAGTTTTAGATAGCAAGTGTTGTAAGACAACCGATAAAAACTTCGCCCTAAGCTTAAGCGCTTTGCCATCCAAAGGACTAGCAAATGGTCCTTCGAAAATAATATTTTTACCGGGGACGACGAATAGCCCCGTTTGGCAGGATACAAAGTCTCTATGGCAGGAATAGCTTTAAGAGTACGGGAATTTCAAATCAAAATCGGTTACCTGTATATTATTTTTTTCGCATAATCAAAAAGATGACATACAAATTTACAATATACAATCGTTTCATTTCATTGAATGTAAAAGAGACAGAATTCAGCTTTATATCCTGCCAAAAAATAGAGGGGGAAAAGGCTATGGTTAAATTTATTACTGTCATTTAATAATATAGAGCAGGAAATATTTCAAGAAATTCTTCAACCTTACAAAATTGAAAATAAAGCTATTAAACTTGACAATTTTCAAATGTAATCCCAAAACCACGTTATAATGCAAGCGTCTAAAAATAAATCTCTAACAACAAATTAATAAATCAATTCAAAAGAATTAAGAATTCATTCATAAAGACAAACAAACAAACGATAATTTAGCAAAGAGGCAAATCGAAAAATCATGTACGCAAACTTTATAATAATAATAATTCTAAATACCAGGAAAAATTTTAACAAAAATATACAAATATTTTCACAATAGCTTAAGCGAACGTTTTTCAATTACTTTACTATATTCCGTCGGCGAAGGTGATTCAATGGCTTTTATTGCGGGACTCCCAAAAAACAATAATTATCAGGCGGTAACGGCCTAGTTGAAGGTCCCAGAAGACTTATCTGAGCAGCAGACGAAAATACATTATCTCGATAGTCTTTTTACTGCAATCAAAGGTTGCATAAGAACAATGTCGATTAGATTTGTGTGCAACTTTTATGCTATTTTCAGCTTACTTTTTTTATTTGCTTTGTCTTTAATTTGAGAGGGCGGTGCTGTGGCCTCCCCATAAAATGGAGCCAGGAAGCTATTAATCAGACCGATACGTGACCGTCATCTTGGGAAATCTAATCTTCAGACAGGAAAATTCGGCGCAAAACCTAAACATCAAACAGCAGAATCCACTAATAGGCTATAATACATGTCTGATTATATCAACTTATCTACAGCCTACAATGTACATGAGTATTAGATTAAGATCATTTTTGGGAGACGTTGAGAAATGTGCCCAAAGGCTTGACATGTTTAAAAATTTAATTAAAGACAGAGTGTCTGGTTTTTATTGTTCAGGCATTTGTAGATTTTGTATTATTGTTATGCTTAATCTTTAAATGCAAAACACTTATTTTATGGCCCCACTTGTTCTAAATTAGAATCGAAAGGCTTTTGTGGCGCTGATTTGCCAAAATCCGATAATGCGCTACTATAAAAGATACGAATTCCAGGCGATCAAAGATCATTTGGGGAAATCCAAATAAAAAGTCATTGTATTTTGAAAAAAAATATTTATTGTATTTTTAGTTGAATTTTCGCTTATCCTTTTTCATGTTTTTAATATATTTATTTATTTATTCTTATGGTTGTTCGTTTTCCTTTTTGATTTGTCGTTAAAGTAAACCATATCGCTCGCAACCTCGCTTCGTATTTACACAATAGTTAAGTTACAAAACACTCAACCACTCTAATTGGTGTTACATTTCACCATATACATATGTTCATTTGTTATTTTAAAGATCCCTTAAATTCCATAGATGCATTGACGTCATAAAACATAAAAAACGAAACCGAACTTGATACGTTTTCAAGTAGAACGAACAGTGGGTGTTTAATGAAATAATGCCCCATCAGAAATACTCGTAGATTACACAAATCTATCGTATATATTGTATATATATATGCTTTTAGTTTGGTTTAGGAAAATATTAATATAGGGATTTTTGGTGTAGTTGTCTGAATATTGCATTCACGACAACAAAACTAGTCGAATTGGTTTGGATTATACTTCACACTTTTGTAATACTAGTACTACTGCAGCAACCTTTGTTGAAGAGACCAATTTACATGCTATAACTATAAATATTGTTACATTTAGTTTTCACAACAAACAATCCAAACCATTTCGAGTTAGATGAGCTATCAAAAAACCTGTTGCACAGTGTTGACTAAATGTACGTCTTTTCTTCGATTTTCTTTTAGTTTCCCGCGTCCTTTTTTTTATATATTTAATTATGATTTAATATTATGTTTGTTTCATTTAATGCGTTGCCTAAGAAGAAGTAAAAGTCTGACAGTCGACGGTCGCAATTTGTTTGTTGCTGCTCCTAATACTCAATTGGTGCCTGAATTAGCCAAACTACTTGGATGTGTGGATTGATTTACATTTTTTTTCTGTGGTTGTAGCTAAACTTTCTCCGAGTAAATAAAGTTGTTAAAAAATAATATTTAAAAATGATTTCAAATTACTATTGGTTGGCAAACTCCCAATCTGATTTATTCCTTCTACGTGTAATAAGACAACACACACATTTTCCCTGCTTTTTGTTACAAGTTAACCATAAATATGTTGCTTCAATAAATAGTACTTTTCATATTTGGTTTCCCTTGAATTTCAATTTGTGATAATAATAATCTTTAATTTAATTGTAATTTTTGGTCGCATTCATTGGTTGAGTTAACAAAAAAAAAACAGTGTTCGTAATAAATATTGTATTTCCTAATACTTTTTTGACTTCAATTAAAAATAAGTTAAAAGTAAAATATATTTAAATACCCTTTCTGTGGGTATTAAAAAAAAAAGAAATATCCCTTGAAAGACCCAAAACCTTGGTGTTCCAGCTACGCCCGTTTTTTTTTAGTTTTTAGTTTTTGGTGTGTTTCTTGTTTGGTGTGGGCTGTCTAGGTGTATTTTCCTAGGTGTGTCCTGTGAGAGAGTGGTGCCACCGCCACCTAGAGCGTCTTGAGCATGGTGGGCGCCTTGGCCTGGCTGCTTGCAACCGCTGCGGCCACCGCCACCGTGGCCGCCTCCGCCGATGCCTCCACAGAGATCGAGGTTGCTGTGCCCAAGGATCCACCGGTCGCCGGCAAGGAGGTGCATGTCGATGCGGACGGGGGCGCGGAGAGGGCCGATGATCCCTTCAGCGGCTTGTAGCGCTGCAACGCCTCCGCTGAGGTCTGCTTGAAGGTTTCGCTCATCTGCGCCCGCACTCGATCCATCAGGACATCGATGTCGTCCTTGGTGAGGCCCTCGGTGCTGACCGGCGGCAATGTGGTGATTACTATCCGTCCCGCATTCAGGATCTTCTTCTTGTCATTGAGGAATGTGCCATATGAGCTAAAAACCACCGGCAGTATAGGTATCTGCTGGTCGATGGCCATGTGGAACGCGCCCTTCTTGAACGGATGCAACTCGCCGGTGTTGCGGCGCGTTCCCTCTGGGAACACCCACAGCTTGATCCGCTGCCGCTTGATCTTGCGGTTCACCTCGTTGAGCGTCTCGCGGGCCTTCTCGCCGCGCACACGATCGATGAAGATCAAGCCCGCCAGCCAGGCGGCCAGGCCGAAGGGCCACGCGTAAAACAGCTCCCTCTTAGCCACCACTGTGCACTTGTTCATCACGTGCCAGATGTCGAACATGCCTGCAAACAAAAGAACCGGGATTTTAGAAATAGTTATTCATAGATTTATTCTCTGTATTTTTAGGAATTTTACGAGGCAGTTAAAATTACAAAGTCTAAGACTTTATCTGTTGGTATTTAAATTATTTAACCCAGGCTATTACACATTTAAAAAACAATATTTAGAACTTTAAACTCATAAAGTACGCGTCGTGTAACGTAATAGAAAACAAATAGAAACGCTGTAGTCGATATTACTCGACAACGAGATACTATGTACCTATCTTCATAATCATTTAGTTTTACTTTATAAAACTTGGCACATGGCTCGAAATTATAATTTTTATCTCTAAACAAAAAGAGCTATATCTCTTGCTCTAACCATTTCGGAGATATAGACAAATATGCATAAGAAAACCACCATGGCGGAAAGGTGCGAACATTCAAAAATGATACATTTTTCGTATAAATTTGACGCACTTAAAGCAAAAATAATTATGTCTCTACCTCCCACCATTACGGAGATATTTTGCAAATTATGAAGGCGGAAATGGGCGTGGCAAAAATGTGAAATAATTGTGTGACCGACGTACAGACGAACAGATCGCTAGATCGACTCGGCTGTTGGTGCTGATGACGAATATATATACTTTATAGGGTCGAAAACGCTTCCTTCTCCCTGTTACATACAAACTTAATATACCATTTGTAGCTTAAGGTACATGGTATATGTATATGTATAAGCATACCTATGTTATTGTTCCCAGTAAGTGCTCTGTCTCTAACTATGTGTAGATTTAGAAGGTCTAGAAATTATATTTTGCATTTTTAGAAATTTAACGAGGCAGTTAAAATTACTAAGTCTAAGTTGGTTGCCTAAGCCAACGAGCAAGCTCAGCCTTGGCAACAAAGTGTTGCTATTCAAAATAATCGTAGTACCCTCGATTACATATTCTATCCAGTTATGGGGAATGGCTTAAGATACTAATGTCATGAAAGTGCAACGAATTCAAAACCGGGCCGTGCGAATGATGGCAGTTGCGCCCTGGTATAATAGAAACGACGCCCTAGCAAGTGATCTCCACATTCTCTCCATCAGATAGCAGATCAACCGACACTCGAGTCGTTATAACGAACGCCTCACAGCTCAAAATACTCGAAGAAGACTGAAGCGAAGACACCCCTGCGATCTCTGGGCAAGAGGATGCAATATCTCTCGAGTTCTGAATCAGTAATTTTATGATACTACTGTTTTCATGTTTATATTTTCATTGATGTAAACATCAATAGGTGTACCTGAGACCCCAACATTTCGTGTATTTGATAAACTTCTTAATTACATAATTAAAGTACTTACCTAGGACATCGAGCGAGCTCTGGTGATTGGCTACAATGATGCAGGCCTGGTCCTTGGCCAAATGCTCCTTGCCACGCAGCTCCCATCGGAGTCCGATCAGCGTGGAAATGCGATGGCACCAAGTGCTGGCCCACCTGCAACCAAAAAAGATTTAATTTAACAACTACATAGTATGCTAAAATATATTTCAGGGGAGTATAATCCAAATAAAATTCCGTCTCCTTAGAAAACAGTAGATACGTCCATAAAATGCATTATAAAATCGCTCAGAAATGCTAGCCAACTAAATATGATAAACTGGTTTCCCATTATTAGTTTTATTTCTTATTGTGACAGGATAGCAAGTGTATTATCATTAAATTGATCCCTAAAACACCACCCCACGTTACTTGGAAAACAACTAAAGGCAATGAAATTCAATCTATAAATTCTCCTTTAAAAATAAATATGTATCTTTAAATATTTTTAAAATTCTTTCAAGACGAATCTTTGTTTTTTGCAATATATGTCTAAACTAGCAGATTAACCCAATAGGTCTATTTAAATTGCTCTTCCATGAACAGCAAACAAATTTATAACATAGCTAATAAACAAGATTAGCATAGTTATCCCTGTTATAGCTCGGTAAGCGTTGAAAAGAATTTACACAAGTTCTTCAAAGGTTTGGAAACTCTCCTCAAAAAATACGAAAAAATGTGATTTAGAATGGTAAAAGATTGTTTAACATTGTGATTCCGAAATCCAACCGAAATAACCAAAACATTTCACTAAAAAGAAACCAATTAAATCGAGTGACAGCTAATAGTAGAGCCATCTATTCAAATCAATTGAGCATATTTCCCACACTGATCATTAATTGCAATTGAATGGCCGCGGAAGGCAACAAACAAAGGCAGTATTTAAACAAGCTGACAGGCAACGAGGCGTAATACTCGTAAAGCTTTGATTTCGCCCGCGCGCCCATTTGTGGGTTGCATACGTTTTCTATAGTATATACTCTCGTACAGACATACTATATATATCAAGCCATATGAGGCCACACACGGCGGCGGCCAAACACTGGCATGACACGTAATTATTAGCCCCGGCGAGGAAAAAATGATACCCCCGGGTATTTCGCTGGTAGTTTTCTTGTAATATGGCTTATTTTCCCGTCTAGTTTTTCACCTCCAGCCCCAAGCACGATCGATAAACTGCATTAAATAGTTAAGGCGACATAATTGCCGCAGGCGAGTGCCAGTTGGCAGTCAACCATAAAAAATTTACGAGTATGATTGTCTAATATAAATGCCAGCGACATTCTAGGGGGTGCACTAACCGCAGATTAAAACAAATAAAGTTGAATGAAAAAAACAATGCAACGATTAGAAACCTCAACGGGGACACGGGCAGCAAGAAATTTGTGTAATCTAGAGTAAGTTGATATGGCCAGTTGGGGTACACTATATTAACTGCAATTAATACCTTTTTCAAAAGTTTGGGTTGCTTTGCACATGCGCTTGTTAGTCTGGATTTTACCTTTGTATATTAGGTAGAATTCATTTCTTGGCTCTTGGCAGCATTATGGCAGCCTAGATCTCAGAGACTATTATTAGTTACCTATGGAAAAGCCCAGAATCAATCGAATTGGTATGATAACTGTATGATCTGAAAATCAGATGACCATTGAAAAGCCGGGTAACTGTAGAAGCGACACTCGACTGTAACCGGTCAGCATTTGTACTAGACTTCTGCATGAATGCATCCAAAACGACAAATGAATCACTCATTTTAGGTTGGGCACGCTTTTTTTTCATCACAGTATATTTGTTGTGCCGTTTTTTTCCGGCTTATAGAGTACGGTAAACAATGAGTGCAGTATTTTTAAGAACACTACACTACTGTACAGATCTTTCATGCTACAAATAAGTACATTCATGCAGAAGCCTATTTTGTACATTCAACAAATTCAATTATCTTTAAAGATTTTTGTGTGTTTTTAGGGGTTTATTGGGTTGCAAAAGTTTCGACACGGTTGCAAGTGTCGTAGGTAGAAAACAAGGCACCCACCCTTGGAAACAATCCAACTAGACACCCCTGCAGTACCGGCCTTGGCTGTTTGTAAAACCAAACAAAAATCACGTTTAAATGTGACGCTTGGGCAATTGAAAAAAACCAATACACTGCCTCCCGTTGCCGCTTATTTCAAGCTCGTGGGACAATTAAATCCAGATCTGAGTTAACCTTTGATTTCCAATCAATGGGGATCGAGTGATCTAATCTATATTTAAATTTAGGCTGAAAGAAACGACCCTAGGTAACAATTATAAGCAATTGTACATCGTGAAACCCGCTTGTATATCTTATCGCTAGCTGGAAATGTTTTTTTTTTTTCTTTTTTGTTTGAAAATGCTCAGATTATCGGAGTAGACATACAACGTCAATGCCGGAAGGTACACTAAAAACTTTATAGATTGCCAAACGTCAATAGACCATTAATAGGGTTTTAATCGGCCAATAAATAGTTGTACGAGTATATCGGGAAAAACATGGGATTTTCATCCAATTTTTAGTAGTTTTTGGCAATCAAGGCAATTAAATAATTAAGAACGGAGAAAATTTTGAAAAACCTTGGGGTTGAACACCTGCATTGAGGGTCCTTATGGCAACATAAGCTCAGGCCTTTGTTCAATATTGATGGGCAATTAAAGTTGCATTCGTCATTGAAAGGCCACAGAGCCTTGGTGAGGCGGTGAGGATGTCATTAAAAATGCACTCGTAAAACCAAACGAAACAAAAGGGCTGGCGCCTTGTGGGAAAAGGTCAAAGCTGGCCAGAAACGAAGGGAAAGCCAATGATTAGTCCACTCATTTTTTCGATACTTTCCCAATTACTTTGTTGAAACCGCTGTCACTACGAATCTCGAATGCATTATTAACAGCGGCAATTTGTGGCCAACGGCCAGATTGCCAGAACGATTTTATTGGTAACACCGGCCACTTTGCAGTGGAGTGCAATTGGCCTTTCTGGATTCGAATTTAAAGCGCATTATATGGTTGGCGAAAAACCGAAAACAATTAAAAGCACATGCTTTGATACTTTGTAGCAATCATTAACCGAGTCCAAGATTAATGACCTCTAAAAGGTTAATCGTGCGGGTTCACAGTAGTTGCTCGCAATTTTTTGTTAACAATGTGATGAGCTTTAAATGTGCTACGACAGAAATATTAAGTATTATCACTGTCTTGACAAGTATTCTCTTTTTAAGTTAAAATGTTTTAAACATTTCTCGGGATAAGCGATGTTCAGCCCGACCCAATTCAATCGTTGGGATTATCCAAAAAGTTTCTGAATTTATACTTTGCATTTCATAAGTTTAAGGTGTAAGAAGGAATCTTCTAAATATATTTGTCGGTTTTTGATAACAACCTGATATTTAGATCCCTATATTAATCCCTATATTGCAAATGCAAGAAGCATTTCTTCGATTCAAGCTTAGATTTTAAGCTCAGTGTCAAATAGACTTAAAATAACCAATATCTAATATCTAAGATAATTGTACTATTGTACTATAGATCAGCCATGGGCACTCCCTTGCTCNAGCTCAGTGTCAAATAGACTTCAAATAATCAATATCTAATATGTAAGATAATAACTATTGTACTATAGGTCTGCCATGGGCACTCCCTTGCTCACTTGGCTCCCAGAGCTCCCAAAAACAATAAGCTCGCAAGTGCTCGGAACCGAAGGTCTCGATCAAAAAGGAATCGAAATGTGCACGTCATCCTAAAAGGGAATGTGTGAAATTCCACAAACAAAATATGTAGAAGAAAAAGACTGGAATTATATTTTCAAGATCAATACAAGATCTTAGGTTTCATAGAACCAGTGGATCTAGCAATATGAAAGGAATAAGAATATACTTTTAATGTATGTTATGGTATGGTATCTAACCTGTGCCCCTATTAATCAATATTGTTTGATAATTTCGTTTGGGAAGACAATGTCTTTGGGATACTCACAGCAGATTGCGAACGTCACAGGGCCGCGTGAGGAAGGCCGGGATCAGGACGATCGAGTTGAAGGACACGATGCCGTAGTACATGAGGAATTTGAAGTAGTATCGGAATATGTGGTTAGTCTCGTACAGGAATGGCAGCATCAGCAGCAGGAACAGGCCCAGCAACTCGATGAACGAACTCATGATTGTGGCCCTTGCTTCGAATTTCCAACTCTGATTGTGGTTCCAACCCAAATCCGATGATGATCCCAATCCGGATCAGTCTGTGAGATACCCTTGCCCGCTCGTCTTCTGTATTTGTATCTTATTTGTTCGTTTCTTTTCTATTTAAGGCAGATTGCAGTCTTTTGGGTGCAGGAGTGTGAAGTGGAGTTTGTAAAAGGTTTTATATAGTTATGGTTTTTTCTGTAAATGGGAAAGATAAGGCATTAATATATAGTTAAGCCTTTAAACAGGAGTTATAAAATAAATGTACTTCCTTAACTGTTTGTTGGTTCTACTTTTTAGAGATCAAGATGATTAAATTTGATAATAATTTCAGACTCTAAGGTACAGTGGCTTGCAGCTTTTTTCGTGCAGTAAAATAAAATAAACTTTGTCGTTATTGCAACTAAACTAAATTGTTATTGTCAATTTTAATGACTTCTGGACAACTTAAACACTAACAACATTTTTTGGTTTTTATGGAACTATTTAACATTCTTCCCGAAAGGCACTTTTCGGGACGTTTCCATTCAAAAACATCCTCCATTTCCCAAATTCCTCTTTAATTTTCAACAAAATTTAAATATCTGGACTGTGCTGGACTCAATGCCTTCAATGTGCTACAGATCGCTGTGTAGGCAAATGGATATTGACCTCGTATAGCCATACCTTTCGCAATCTGGAGGAAGTTTTCCTTCAAGAGGATCAGGTATCCAAGAGGATAGTATCCATGATCCCGTCCAAAAAAAACAGGTTGCTATCCCTAAAAGGTACAATACAGATCCAAACAGTGACGGGACCACCGCCAAAGTGGCAATATGTATGTTTGACAGGGTTCTAGGTTTAGGCTGCAATATATTTTCCTTCGGAATGATTCAATTTGCAAAGATAACCCCTAATTATACCTATTGGATCAATTGGAAGACGGTATGTACACCGCTGAAAACCCGAAAACTTTAAAATGGAGTTCAGCATGACTGTTTGGTTCTGAATCATGGATACTAGGGTATACCTGTTCGATATATTTTTTTTAGATTTGGCTTAATAACAAATTACAATTTTTATTTTACTGCACGAAATATGCTGAGAGCCACTGTAGGCTAATCCCTTACAGCAGTAACAGCAATTAATGTTTCTTGATTAATACCAAATACGAGTACTATCCCAAAAAGGGAAAATTTAGGAATATGTTATAAAATAACTATATTTCTAAAAATTAATAAATATTAAAAAAATTGGATCATAATAGTATTGTTCCAAGATAGAAACTAAAGTTGAATCATTGAATCTTTAATAAATATGTTAATATTTCGAGAGGTTTCGCAAAAATATGACTATTTAAAAAACGTCATAATAGGAATTTTATCAATATGTTATTACTCCAAAATCAAGTGAAACTAATGGGTGAATATTGAAAAACTATTGGAATATTTGAATGTCAAGAGTAACTGTAATTTTGAAGGGGAATGCCCGAAAAAGAGAGGAAAGCAAAGTTGAAAAAAGCCGCCAATTCGATGGCAACCGCTTTTCGTTTGTTGTGCTTTGAAGCTTTGCGGCAAGGACAATGCTCAAAGAGGAATGGCAGAGAGAGGGGGGGTGGGGAGCAGGCAGCTCGTTGTTCTTGTTGGATTCTTTGCGGATTCTTTCTTTCACTTCTTTATTTGCACTCATTTGCGCCCTTTATTAACAATTACGCGAGTGCAACAAACCGCAACAACACACACGGCACACGACACACGACAGACGACGGCACACAGAGAGAAAAAAATCAATTTAAATTTGCGCGAACGCGAGGCGGGGGAAGAGCAGGGACGGGGAGCGTGTGCATTTGCATAGAAAGAGGAATGCAAACAAGAGGCAAACTGATCAATTATTGATAGTTTTGTGGCGCTCTTTGTGTTATCTTCCCCTTGCCTTCTATCCGCCTTCCCCCGGACATCTGGCGCAAAAAACAAAATACAGAGTACAGGGATAAATTCAAATGCCAGAGGGTTGCACACACCAAGAGAAGAGAGAGAGGCAAAGAGTGCGGGCCTAAGAGAACGCGCGCAAGACACGCCAAGGATAACGGCAACACAACAAACACATGCCCCTATAAATTGCACACTAACGGCGGGGTGCGGGGGGCAGGAAAAAAAATATATAAAACATAAAACATAGCAAGAGAATTTTCTTGTCTCTGCTTCTTCTTTTTCTTTTTTTTGTGGCAAGCGTCGCGTCCATACAATTAAATAAAGCAATTTCAATATAATACAATTGCGGGGCACACACAGCACAACAACAACAAAAAGCACACAAATCTCGGCGATTCTTCGCTTTTCTCAGTTCCTTTCATTCGCCGCTCTCTCTTGGGCCTTGACCGGGCCCTACTTTCTCATTGTTTCTTTCGCGGTTTCTTGGATATTTTTTATTTTTTGCGACATTTATTACGTTTTTCGGCTTATCCGTTTTTCCCGTTATATGTTTTTGATTCCGCTGTGTTTTGATTTCGGTGTTTTCAAAAACGGTGTGACCAAAGGTTTGCTTCGGCCCCGAGGCCGCGGCTCGGCCAGTGCGACCAGCCGAGCGTTGTCCCTAAAATCCAAGTGCCGGCAATTCGCCAGGCGCTTTTGCTATAAAAATATACGCATTAAATCGAGTTGTTAACAAGTGTCAGTGTTTTTTTTAAATTGTAAATACTTTGATGGCTTTCGATTGTCTGCAATTTGCGTGTTAAAAGACTGTTACGGATGTGTTTTTATGGTTTATAGTATCTGCTCAATAGGTTAGTGTATTTGCTAAAATGCATAGAAACGGTGTGTGAGTTGACTAAGTGCAATATTTGAATTTAAATTTGAATTCCATTAAAACTTAAGCTATACACGTAGAATTCAAATTAGGCTTTGTACTACAAAAAAAATGCCATTAACTAAGATCTATACACTTTTTCTTTAAAATGACTTTTTATTCAACAGTAAAATCGTATCCATATTGCGCAAATATTTAAAAATCCTTTAAGATTTTAAAGTGTATGTAATTCCTCTATCCTTATTATATATTTACGTAAATTCTTAAAATAATCTATCAAATAATTATTGTTTAGCAACATCAATTGAATCGTAGCAAATTTTTTAATGTGAGAAGCTTTTTATTTAATCTTATTAGATGGAGAATGTAAATTAAAACCAAAACAACATTTGCTATTTCGAAACAATCCTAATTATTCTTTATTATTCTTTATTATTTACAATTATACCATTATAAAACAAACAAAAAACTACATAGTTTTTTCCCTTCGTAGTTTTCATTTCAATTTTCATTTTAGAAACACTAAATTCGTATAGAATATTGGTAAAATTCATAGCTAATCGTGTTGCCAAAATTAGTCATTTACCCACGAACATTTTCGAGTAATTTATAAAAACAAGTTTTAATAATGTAAATATTGTATAAGCATTTGAATGTGTCTCAATTTGTATTTTTTGAAATACAATGTTCTACAATAGTTGGCATAAAAATCGGTAATTAGTGTGGGAATAAACGTGAGATGCGTCCATTTAAGGAGTTGCTGAAAACTTGAAAAACTGGGAGAGCAAGCCGTACGATTCTTTCCGCATTTCACTACCTTTTTCGTCATAAAAAAAAAAAAATTACAAATACCTTTACAAACGCCGGAGCTTTTTCCCGGTTAGTTTATAAGAAAATTTAATGCATCGTAAAACACCCAGCATATTACGTATATATAAAATGTAAATAAATGCGAAACGTCATCCTTGAAAGAGGCGTGACGCATTTATTATAAGTACAAACTTGATCCAAACTTACATGGTTAGTTCATCTTTATTTATATAGATCTGAACGTTTATGGGCTCATACATATGGACCAAAAAGCGGACAGACAGATGAAGATTACCTCAGCAAATCCTTCATTCGTGATGTCCCAGAATCCATATGATATCCATATGATATTATGACTTCCTTCAACCTATTACGCACAAATCTAATACGCCCTTGTTCTCTATGATAACCGGGGCGGGTTGAAAAACATGGAAAAACAGAAAGCAGGAATTAATTCTCGGATTGTTGGCAAGCTCTTTGACAGCCGGAAAGATGATTTAGATGCGATTTGTGGTGCGCTGCACTTGGCAACAGATACAAAATGTGAAATGCGAGCAATCCTCGGAGCCCTTTTGGCCCGCGGAAAAACGTGTGTGTCAGGGAATCGTTTGCAGTCGCGGAGCACAAGCCCGACTTGCGCGAAACAAAAACAAAAATATTTTTGTTTACATTCAGTTTGACGGCTGTGTTTATGTAGTTGAGCAGCATTATCTCCCCAATTTCAAGTCTGAACGAAAAATCATTATGTCATTTAGAGTATGCAATAAACTTGCTGAGGAAAATTCAAATTTATAAAGCTCAATACTATCAGATAGTCGAGAACATTCCATCCAACAATTTTCATTTAATTATTTCGATTTAATCACTTACATTATAGAAAGTTGCATAGAAACCGAAACATATTTTTATGTGAATTCATATTTTTTAGATCATTAACTTATAAATTGATAAAAATAAGATTGAGATTAAAAGCTGAAAAATTATATAATTTTAATCAGTGAGAAAGCGTATACTCGTATATTATAGGACTATTATTTTTATTCTCATTATCAACTATTCAATCATTTTCCGTACATGATAAAATCATTTTATTATAATGATTGGCACTAGCAATTCAAACATTGCTTTCATTTAATATTATATTACAAAACTTACACACATTTTGTTGTTTCAATAAATTATTATTTTTGTATTGAATAATTAGGTACACATATGAAAGACACATACCCAAAAATAGTATAGTCTTTGAGCAATCTTCGGGTCTTATATTCAGTATCAATATGTTCAAATATATGCTTAAATTAAAATTAACATTGTATGCCTTAAAATGTACATCATTTTGATGACAATACAAGACAATACAAATACAAGAAAATAAATATAGTAGCTTCTGGAAAAATCACTTGACTCTATGCTATTACAGGGTATTCCTGGCGAATTCGCCCCTTTCTTGGCCTACGCACAAACCGACCGTCTAGCCATATACAGTGACGCACAGGTAATTACAACTAATAGCCTATAAAAACTTTAAATATACCTTTTATTTCAATCCAGTTTGCTTAATCAGAAGTACATTATTTATTTTATCATTTAACTTAGCTTTCCGAATAATTATAACAATTTTGTATGATTCATGATATATTAAAAAGCCTCTACCAGCAGCACTCATCGGTATTTTCGGTATTTTCTTTGATACAGGTGAATCATTGAAATTTATTTCAAATTTGTTTCCAATTTCCCTTCACTGTGTTTCCAATTAATTGCGAATTTTCGTGGGCATAGTTTTAATGATTTTTCATCAGAAGCGTTGCTTTGGCTCCCGTAGGAAGAAACTTAGGAGAGATATAAAATCAGAGTTCCATTATCGGCCGGTTGAATTTAGCTGGGAGGCACTGTATGTGGCCGGTCGGGATCCGGTGATAAGAGCACGCGATCGCAGGGGAGCGGAGCCATAAAGCGAGCCGGCGACTCTGCGGCCGCTCAGTCAGTCCCGAGCCTTAGCGAACGGCGGAGCCGAAGAGAAGCAAAGAGCGGTCGAAAAGCACAAGACGAAAGCCCAGACCAAGCCGTAGAGTGTGAAAGAGGGGGGAGTGAAGCAGCCAACGCGAATAGCGAGCACAAAGCGAAGGGCGCAACACGTGAATTTCGGTTCAATTCAGAATTTTATTAATTTACCCAACGGAAAATAAGCATCCCAAGCGAGATGGCCACCACATCCAGTAAGTTGTCCATACATATCTTTCATATCTTTAAAAAAATTAAAACTCACGGTTATAAACAAAAAAAGACCGATGAAATCGGTCTAAGTTTAAGATGAAGTGGTGTACCAAAACTTCCATTATAAAATACAATAGCAGAGGTGCCTTATCTCTATGTTTTTATTGGATTTGTGTTAATGGAAGTAAAAATAATCGTAAATTCCTATAAAATACGCAAAACAATGCAAATATAAAAATTACAACATTTTCACATACATATGAATGCAAAAATAATATAATACAATAAAATCCTATACAAAATATAAAGCCTAAGTGTCAGCTGACCTAAAAACCTCTATAAAATACATAAGATCAATCATCTTATATTTTAGTTACATCTCTGATTATATTTTAAAGTTAGTTTCATTTTTTAGGTTTCAATGGTTAACTTTTGCTAATTTTAAATACATACGAAATAATATTTAACACTCATCGTTCACTTTTGTTTCAGTTGAGGGCTATAAATTGGGCAAAATCCTGATCGAGGGTAAGACCAAGCAGGTTTACGACCTCCCAGAACATCCTGGCCTGTGTCTGCTCCTCAGCAAGGATCGCATCACCGCCGGCGACGGTGTCAAGGCTCACGACCTCCAGGGCAAGGCCGAGATCTCTAACACCACCAATGGTCAAGTGTTCCGACTGCTCAACGAGGCCGGTAAGTTATAAACAATATCAAATCTATTAGTTCATTCATATTTTCTTCGATACTACAATGTTTGCAAGTGATTCAACATACATGGGTTTTACCCGCTTCTTAGGTATAAAAACTTCCATTAAATGTATTAAGACATACGGATTTCTAATATATTTTGTAAATAATTCCTCCAACGTCAATCTTCCTAAAACAGTATAATCTTTCTTTTGATTCCACTCAGTTTAATGTACTAGTATTTCAAATATTCATAAAACAATGTAAATGAGTTATAAATATGTACATATCTTTACAATTAATCTTGCTAAACCACTACAAATTTCCTATTTTAATTTATTTGAAATACTACATATAGAACATATAAAATCGAGCGTATACTTTCCCAGAAGCCCCAAAAAATATGATACTTATGTATAAATGTACCTCTAAAATCAAGTTTAGAGTTTAATAGAATAGTTTAAATAGAAAAGTTCCAGATGTACTTTCATAAATATTTACCAATGTATACATATATAGTATTTCCCAAGAAGCTCTTAAAAACCTCTGGATTTTCAGGAATTCGCACTGGCTATGTAAAGCAGTGCGGCGCCAAGGCCTTCATCGCCCGCAAGTGCCAGATGATCCCCATCGAGTGGGTAACCAGACGCCTGGCCACCGGATCGTTTCTGAAGCGGAATGAGGGAGTGCCGGAGGGCTACAGGTTGGTAACCAGCACACACCCATCTGGGCAGGCGGGGGGTTATCATCCAATTCCATCGGGTCTATCTCCAGCCCGGCATTAGCTTGGCGGTAAACAAATTTTACTGCAATCGATGCAACGAACCGAGGTCAACGACTTGCTGATAAGCCACAGATTCGCTTCAAATTCAAATTAAAATATCTGTGTATATAGATTTAAATCGGAATAACATTGCTAAAGTCATGAAACGTTTGTGGGTTGTGTGTAATGTGAGCCGGATTTTCGTCAGAGCTAGAAACGCGATGCAATTCGAATGACCTTTTTGTGGCTTTCAATCGATTTGATTGCATCGTTTAAGGCAGCATATTTTGTATATATCACTATGGTTTCGTACAATTAGGGTTTTCCCTTTTATTTCATCTAAACTACCATTCCATTTTAGTTATATTAATACAAACTGTATCACAATTGAAAGCTTTTGTTAACCTTTTTCATATACCAAACTCTATTAAAACTTTATCCTATTTTGTATCTCTTTTATCACAGATTTTCGCCTCCCAAGCAGGAGACCTTCTTCAAGGATGATGCCAACCACGATCCCCAGTGGAGCGAGGAGCAAATTGTCTCCGCTAAATTCGAGCTTAATGGCCTGTTGATCGGTGAGTTCCTTAAAAAGTTTAGGGTTGACTGCAATATCTTATAACCGAAAAACTCTTGTAACCGAAAATAGGTCAAGATGAGGTGGACATAATGCGCAGGACCACACTTTTGGTCTTCGAAATCCTGGAGCGCGCCTGGCAAACCAAGAACTGCGCCCTGATCGACATGAAGGTGGAGTTCGGCGTGGACGCCGATGGCAACATCCTGCTCGCCGACATCATCGACTCCGACTCGTGGCGCCTGTGGCCGTCGGGCGACAAGCGTCTGATGGTGGACAAGCAGGTGTACCGCAACCTAACCGCCGTGACGGCCTCCGACCTGGACACCGTGAAGCGCAACTTCATCTGGGTGGCCGAGCAGCTGGCGGATATTGTGCCAAAGAAGGATCACCTGGTCGTGGTCCTCATGGGCAGTGCGTCGGACGTGTCTCACAGCGAAAAGATAGCCACCAGCTGCCGGTCTCTGGGCCTGAATGTCGAGCTGCGAGTGACGTCCGCCCACAAGGGACCCGAGGAAACGCTGCGCATTGTCCGGGAATACGAGTCCGTGATGCAGAATCTGATCTTCGTGGCCGTCGCCGGCCGATCGAACGGCCTGGGACCGGTTGTTTCCGGCAGCACCAACTATCCGGTGATCAACTGCCCACCGGTCAAGTCGGACAACATGCAGGTGGACGTCTGGAGCAGCCTGAACGTCCCCTCCGGACTGGGCTGTGCCACGGTCCTGTACCCTGAGGCGGCGGCCCTGCATGCCGCCTCCATTCTGGGTCTGGCCAACTTTATGGTGTGGTCCAAGCTGCGCGTCAAGGCGCTGAACAACTTCGTGACCCTCAAGAAGGCCGACAAGGAATTGCGCGGCGTGAGGAATGCCTAAGAATCGAGTCGAAGATGCTCCAACATTTGTAGCTGGAAATCATTTAAGCTCGACCTCTTTCCATGTTTTTTTTTTTATACTTTTTTTCGGATTTTTTTTTAGTATTAAGCCAAGCATGACTTCAGTTAGTTATACCCGGTACTGAGTATGGTACCCTCGAAATACCTAAAAATAAAACAAAATTCTAAAATGTTAGAGCTGTTTTGGGTCTTCAGTTTTGGGTAATGAGATGTTATAATATAAAGTAAAGCAATCCTTGAGTCAATTGAGTCAAGAATGCTCTATAATCAAAAGCTCCCCTATGCCCCTCAAAATACCTACAAAAATAGAGCTAAGTTTGTATACGTCTTAAAACACCCAATTCATTTATTAAAATTATAAAAGATACAAATTACTCCTACGTAAAAAACAAGCTTTGGGCTTTGTTTTGCGACTAATGAAGTAGGAGTAATGGGATTAACATTTATTTTGTGAATCTGCAAAACTCCTTGAATTCTCACTCGCTTTTCCGTTGCATACTTTTAGACAGCCTTGGAAACTTGCAAACCGCAATTAGCTGCGTCTACGTTATCCGCGCTGAATTTTGCTAATTTGTATCTCAACGTTGCACTTCCACCTTGCCCTGAAACATACCCATCAACAACATTTCCGTGGCAAAGCCGCTTATGCCAATTAGATGGGTTTTGGACGCATCCAAAGTAAAACTACGCAAAGAGCATATAGTTAGCAAACACTTACGTGTGCGTATAGTTTGTAAGCTCAACTTTGGCTTTACAAGCAACTTCAAGTAAAATCTACCTTGTTCGACCTTCTTGGTACTACAAATAATTTCTACGTTCAAATTTTTCTGTTTTAATATTTAGCAAAAGGTCTAAAAATGATTGAATTTATGTTTGAAATTCTTTTGTTGAACACGTGTTGTAAATGTTAAGTTTTCTCAAGTCAATTGTATGTTTTACTTATAGTAAGTATCTGTTAAATAACAGATATAGTCATACGTTCATATATTGAAATGCTAAATATAATTAATCACAGATACTCAAATATAAGGTTTACATTACTATATTTAGTTTATATTTCTTATACTTGATTAAGCAGTATCTTTGGCATAATATCTCCTAGATAAATGTGTACCTAATATTCTCTAAAATCGATCAACATTTAGTGTTTCGTTAACTTAACTTTACAAACTGCAGTTGGGAGTATTTACAATAAAACTTGTATGTATTCGCTAGGTCAAACAAATGTAAGGGTAATAATATATTGAAATGTATTCTACATAAAAGCTGAATATAATTTTTCGGTTGTTTTGATCCGGCTCTACTATGAATTACTAAAGGTCCAAGATTATTAAGCAGTTTTTGGTTAGAAAGATATGTTGTTTTGGCGATTACAACTAAAATTTGATAAACAAGATTTTTAGGGATAAATATTTAATGTACCTACAATTTTACACAACTATTTTTTCAAAATTTCGTGATCAATTCATGAGAAACGATCTTGTTTTGTGCGACCTCGGGTACTACGCGGTCTACGAGGGACACGGACGCTTGGACCTTAACCCTTTGTGGCCTAGGGGGCCGAATGAGACGCACAGGAGATGCGAAAAGCCGGGGAAAATATGCGCCACAGTGCGCCGGCCAACCTCGGGTCAATTAATCATACTTTAGTGTTTAACACCACACAGCAAACAAACAAAACACAACAACAATTCATAATAATAATAATAATTTAGCATGCGAGAAAAAGTGAGTTGTGGAGGGACGGTGGGGCTGGAGGAGGGTCTGAGGGGGAGATGCGAAGATGGAGACGACGACGGCGACGGCGAATGTACACATTAAAAGTCAGGGTCAAAATGTGGCCATTGTGTTTGCATCTCCCGCTCCCCTTCTCGGTGTCTTTTCCACGTTTCGGGGGGTAACAACAATAAACAAAAAGAAATATGAATGGCAAAGCAAATGTAACAAAATGTTAAGAAAACCGAAAGACTTAAAGTGGCTAAACTTTGAGCCACGCCGAGAATACACTAGCTTTTCAAGGTTCTCCATATTTTGAGTTGTTAGCAACAATAATGGGTATTATTATGTTTTTCATTTCAAAAGACAACGAAATATCTTAGCAACATACATACATTATAGATGGTATGTACATATGAACCTCTATGTATGTTTTTTTCTTTTTACCAAACGTATATATTTAATATTGCAATGATTTTAAATAATTTTGTTACTATTTGTTACTGGAATTCATTTGTACATCAAAATAATAACATAAAAAACCAAAAGGTTGCGTTTGTACGCATGTTTGGGTTAACTCAATACGTTTTATTAATAATATTTAAATTATTACAATCGCTGGTCGATATGGGATTAAAAGAATTGTTTTTTTTTTTTAAATAAAAAATAAAC